>JAZGTH010000086.1:4205000-4765000 GCA_036877525.1 Chromobotia macracanthus | reverse complement strand
AGCATGCAGCACCTGACCTCTCGATGTTATAAGATGAACCTCTTACCTTGTTCTCCAGACGTCCAATCAGCTCAGCCAGTCGGTTGATCTGTGCCTCGAGTCCTTCTTTTCTCACCTCCACAGCTCCTGAGAGAGAGAAACAGAGAGAGAGACAGAAAGGGAGAGAGAGTGAATAATTTGCAGATAGTTTCATTGAGCTTTTGCTCTTCCAGGCACCCGAAACTTTTCTCAGAGCGGCTGTCATAGCAATGAAACAGAGCGCCTGAAACGTTCAGACATTATTACTTAACTGCAGTCATTATATCGATCTGTTACACTTTTTTGCCAACAGCTTTACACACCAAAAGGTGATCATTAGAGCACCTAGCGAATAGAACATAAGAACATATTGTGTTTCACATAAAACCAAAATTAGAGAGCGTTTAACATGATTTCCACCCTCTCTTTCTTTCTTTCATGCAATGACAGATCCTATTAATGAGGCGAAAGCCGTTCCTGCCTTTGAAATCAGCTCCACTTGAGGCGCCAAACCAGTTAGACTCTAACTGTGTTTTTGAGGCCAGTCAAACGGGGAGGAGACACACTTTGGAACAAACTGTTACCATAGCGATAAGGAGACACGTGAACAGGGCTCGAAACCATTATTTGTTTAATGATATGGTCTAAGTCTTATCAGTATGGCACAGTATAAGACTGAAGTGAAACCAGTTTCAAAATCTTTAAAAATAAGTGCAGTAGGGGCTATTGAAGCTACAGTGTTAGTACAGGCATAACTCACAAATGCATCTCCAGTTATTTGAGCAGGTAGGTGTGAGCCCTCTGTGCATTTACTTCACTACAGATCTGTTTCCCTCTCAATTATGGAAAACAATAAGTTGCACTACATGTATTTTGTGTCGCCCTCCTTTGCCAAGCAAAGTTTCTGGCCTGGTCTTTGGAGTTTTATAGGCTTTCCTTTTATTTATTAGAGCATTTTCTTAAACTACAAACATGAACAAACAAAAAAAGTTGTTCCACACAAGTATGTTTTGGGACACTTTCTGTTGTTAGCTGAACTGTTGTAAAAGCAATATCACACTTAGAACTCTTCTGTCATGTCTGATACACAGACATTACAGAATTGTGAATTGAGTTGTGATATTTCTTTAAAAGGACACCTAAACAGACTAGAAGAGATGAGCATAATGTGGCAGCGAAGTCTTTCAGATAATATCATGTCATGTCAATTATCTTGTGTGGCTCAGTCTGATTGGGAAAGAACATCAGCTTTGGCTCCAGTCAGGACCAAACAAGAGCCAAATCCAGACTGTCAAATGAATGACATGCCAACATGAAATCAATGCAAAAGTTTCCAAACCCTTTGTCTTCATTTTTAGCGCTTTATAATTTTTAAAAAGCACAAAATATTTTCCAAACCTGACAAACATCTTTTAGTGTACTATCTTTAAAATAAATGAAACCAATATCATATTGGTTTGATATTTTGTTTTCAAACACAATGACATTCATACAGTTTTAAGTGTGATTAAACCGTCCAAATACTTCTTGATGTCACTGTGGGTCATATATATGTATATACACACACCACTTCACTTAGCCTGTGCGTGTGTTTGTGCAACATGGACAGAGAAAGAGAAAACGAGTGAGAGAGGAAAAGCCATTTTGAGGAAAGCCAGTGAATGACTGATGGAAATAAAGGTGCTACGTAAAAAAAGTATAAATACTGATCCATAATCATACGCCGGTGCTCATAAAACTAAACTACAGCTTGAACGTAGAACTCTCCATGGCGGAATTGACAGCTGTAATAGCGCGGTTATTGAGAGCCGAGTCAACTTTATCTGCGTCTAGGAGAAATTTAAAACTAGTGCTAGTGTTTCAAGCTCACCCATAAAACAGGCCTTTTGATTCAGCACTGCTACATCACTCCAGAAATACAACAGTATTTGACAGGTCGGTTTTACAATAAAAGTTTAAAGTAACGACTGAGCTATATATTAACAGCTCAGTATTAATTACTATAATAAAGCGTATGAACATCAGTGTGAGTTTCTATACAGCTGCTGTGCTGAAACGCCGTATAGCATCTTGTCTTCTCGGCTACAAAGATGCTCGAACATGCAAACTTTGGGCTTCTGTTTTCGTGTCACTCAAAGCTGTTGAATGCTTTAGAAGAGTAAATAATGTTTAATTTCTGGGTAAACTATTCCTTTAACTTGCTCTAACTATAACTAGTGTACTAACTCCTGACTGAAACTCAGGAATGGTTTGAGGGAGACTTTTTTAACCTTATCCTCATTAAAAACTCGCACATTTCTCCAGTTACATCATACTGTACACACAGGGCTGTCATGAGCTGCTGGTGTATGCACTGATTCAACCCACAAACAACTCCCAGCTAACAGGTAATGTTCTCAGAATGTTGGCCGATGTTCTTTAAAAGTTCTCTCCAAGTTATCAAAAACATTCTTGCAGTAATACAAGTAGAACGTTTTATTAACATTATATATAAAATGTTAAAAAAACATTATTCTGAAGTTGTTAGTGGAATGTTTTAAAAGTTTTTAAAATGTTACAATTAGAATTTTATTCAAACATTTTTTTGCATTGCTTGGTTAAAAAATTATGCAATAATGTTAATACAACGTCTAACATTCAAAATAACATTTTTGTTATTTTAAGGAAACGTTAGGAAAACATTTATACAAGTCTGTTAGCTGGGTATGTGTTTTTCTATGCATCTTCAGGATGGATTCATAAATTCTCATTCATCAATGTAAAGTATGTTGATACAGCAAGTCCACAGTAGAGTAGGTTGGACAGATTATAAATTGTCAATTAGATGGTTTAGGAATGGAAAATGAAGATGTTTTGTATGATAATGCAGTTGGCCACCAAATCTCTGCTAAAAACGAGAGCCTTACCAAACTGATTTATGTGATGTTTGGGGGGTTAAAAAAACATGATGAATAGAAGTAATTTGCAACTCATAAAACAGACCATTAAACAAGCACTCCAATAAACTCCTGCTAAACCACTGCAGAGAAACAGGACTGAAAGTGCTGCCTCTCATCTACGTACTAATGACTCGAACAGGAGTAACAGAACTGAAGCTTATCTTCCCTCTCACAGTTCCTGACCACCGTGAAGAATCCGTTTCTCTGTGCTTGACTGACTGAGATTATATCCGTTAGGATACAAATTAAAGGTGTTTCAGAAGAGTGGAGGACTCTAAAGGGATTTCAAGCAAGAAACTAATTTTGATATTTATCTCAACCATTTCATCGCATCTTTTTCAAAAAGCCTCTTCTCTTCACAGCTGGCTCTGCTCGCACAAACAGGCTGCATTTAAATTAAAGGGAGAAAAGCATGAATTCTTTAACTATCAAATCTGTCCATGAGGTGTACAATGCTGAAAAAATAGTATAGATGCTTAATTTATTGTTTTATTCAATTATATACAATTTTAACATAGCTTTTTAAGTCTTAAGACTCTAATACATAATCTATAGTCTTTGCAATGTGCAAACAGATAAGAGTCTCAAGATGATCAAGGTAACTTTCCGATTCAAAATAAAGTTACACTCTCACTTCCAGTGCTCTTCCCTTAGGACTGAGTAGGACATATTGATGCAGACTTTTTAAAATGGATTTGGCCCAACATATGTGAAAACAGCTGGAGTCTGGGGATGATCTCACCTGCAGCTGTGTTGATGTTTCTCATGCTCTCCTTTGCACTGACTCTGTTGTTGGGAGGGTAATCTGGCACCGGGACCTCATAACATTTATCTGGGACGCGCGGGCTGGTCTTACTGGGGTAGGATCTAGGGCATATCAACAAGAACAAGGACAAGAAACAGCTGATAAAAATGTTCAAACTGAAATAGTCTGGAATGCACTTTTTCCTGTGACAACTGTCATTTTACTATGTGAAATATTAATAATAATAATGTTCAGTGAGCAAATGTGTGTTGGCGGCTCAGTAATCAATTATCTAGGCGATTACAACAGAGGTTGCATTTTGCATTCCATGCAGGGCACAGATTACAAGCCTGCTCTATTACCATGCATATTATCAGTCTTTGAAATCATGCAATTAGTGTAATGGTGGGCACTTTAATTACAAAAGCATCTGCTAAATCACGCAGCGATAAATGCTAAAGTTATGGATCTATTCATGCCCTGATGGACTGGTCACCCAGCTAACAGAGAAAGTTCTCAGAACAGTGGCTAACATTCTCTAAAAGTTCTCTCAAAGTTATCATGAAATGTTCTTGCAGTAACGTTAGCAGAACTTTTTTTAACATCATATTTATCAAAAATGTTATTCGTAAGGTGTTAGTGGTACGTTTTAAAAACGTTACAGAATTACCAAATGTTTGAATAATGTTCTTATAACCAAGCCACAAAATAATGTCCAAACATCTAAAAACTGGCCATTTTGAATGTTCCTAGAACATTCACAATAACATTTGAGTTTTGGAGAGAATTCATTTTCTTCACAAGAATAATCCTGGATAATGTGCACTACATCTCAAACACAGTTCTCACCCCACTGATGTGTGTTGCTCATCAATGGCATCCACAGCACTCTCGACAGAGTTCAGAAGAGACTGAATCTGACTGGCTGATTCCTTCAACAGGAAGCGGGTCACAAACTGCTCAACATTAGTTCCACGTTCATACACCTGCAATGAGTGAGAGAGAAATAGAGCAAATAAGTTGGAAAGCAACAAAGAAGACTTAAAGGAGAGAACGCAGATAAAAGCACATCAGCACTTTGTCGAGGGTCTTGCATGCATATTTGATGAAGTTCAAGAAACTTCTGTTTAAGAAACTCTCCTTCAGTGAAATTCAAGTTTTAAGCAACACACAAAGAGGTGGCAGTGCTCACAAAGCTTAATAAACACACATCAACAACCAACAAATCAACCATAATCACAAGATACAATGTAGGTAAAACCTCAGAGGTGAATGACAAGTTCAATTTTAAAAGCTTGTATCGGATACTAAAGGACAGACATCGATCCGGTGACATTCTGACTGCTTCTGCAAACTCTCAGTGTCTGCTTTAAAGCATGTGAGCAGAATGTCACACAAGGTTGTATTGGAAGAGTGAATGTGTGCAGGTTACGAACCCATGGCAACATTAGGGCTGAACTTTAAGCATTATTAAACATATGGATTCTGTCAAATCTCAAAGTAGTTTATAGACCCAGCTAACAGGGAACATTCTCAGAACATTGTTTAACGTTCTCTCAACATTATTAAAAAAACGTTTTGCAGTAACTTTAGTAGAACATTTTTAACAATGTTCATTTCATTCGGAACATTTTTTTAGCAATATGTCATGTATCAAAAATGTTATTCTTAGGTTGTTAGTGGAACGTTTTAAAAATGCTACAGAGTTCAAAAATGTTTGAATAACATTCCTGTAAGCAAGCAATGATGTTAACTAAAATACTGGATGTTTTCAAACATTTCTTACAATTTACAATTGTTAGTTGGGGAGCCACTGTCTCAACCGACATAAAAACGGGGCAACAACTCTTCTCTTTCCCCAGAACTACTCATGCCAAAACAAGGGGCACTGAAATTATGCACTGTCATGGTCAGCATTGAAACCAGCTCTGGCCTTCACAACAGATTGCGATTGAATATCCAAATAGAAAAGCAGCATTGGCAGGGAAGACTGGACTGCAGTGCTGGTCTCTCATAAATTATGCTTCAATTCCATGCAGACTCAGGATAACGATACATTAGGAGTAATAAAGTAGATTGGAAGCATTGACAGCTTGTAGTGCTCCATTAGTCCAAGAGAACTGAGAAGGGTGTGGAAACTAAAAAAATGCAGATTTTGGCTGCACTTAACAAGTGCCTTAAAGGAACAGCGCACTTAAAATTTAATGCTGCAATCTGCAAACTGTTGCCTCTATACCGCTACCTCTGGTTGAAACACAAAATTGCAGAGTACTTGCAGAGTTATTTTCTTAATGCGGATGACAAGTTTAAATTCTAAACAACCGCTGTAAGAACAGAGCCCTGCGCCATCTACAGTACCTGGATCCTCATCTTTCTGTTTACAGATGGACATTCCCCACGAAATCGGACCGACGGTTCAAATGTTAAATCAGTAGTATAAACGTACCGTTGTGAATGATGGTACGGTAAGAAGATTGTGTGAAGGTTACAGATTGCAGCTTTAACAGAATAACAGAATTTGAGTGAACTGTCCTTTTAAGAGTAACGCACTTAACCACAAGTTGCTCCACTGTAACTGCATTTTAACATGGTGCTGTTGCAGAGCAACACTGAATGGAAGCTGCAAAAAAATTCTGCCGGTGTGCTGATAAATAAATATTCTGTTCTGAAAGGGAAAATGCTGGTGTTTGTTCTGTCCACCTGACTGAACAAGAAGCCACCAGGTGTTGATGGCCGGGAAGGCTCAGCATGATTTATGCTGAGGCAGGGTAGGTCAACAGCTCAACACCGTGTTAGTGCCAGCGAGGGCCTTAACATACATCAGCAAGCATGGAGCCAGGCTTTACCGTCCACACCAGCGTGTACCAAAATAACCTTAAATACATGAAATATATAACTTTTAAATAAATCAAATGATAAGCTCTTCATAACAAGATAAAAAGCAAAAATCGAATGACATCAATACAAAACAAAACACTACATAACCGGTTTGTAGTGTTTGATTTCTCAGGATCTGATTTGATGCCTAGGATATGGGTTAGGATATGGGTTCAAATCTGTCATGAAATATTCATTCTTTTCTATTCCAACTAACAATTTTAGGTTGTAAGAACATTTCTGTAACATTTACATTAACAAAACCATTAAAATGGTATTTTGAGAGTTTTAGGCAACACTCCCAGTTTTTTAGACATTGTTTTAACATTACTGTTTGGTTATAAGAACGTTATTCAAACTTTTCAATTCTGTAATGTTTTTAGCACATTCCAATAACAACTCAAGAATAACATTTTTGATATACATGATATATAACGTTAAAAATTGTTCTACTAATGTTACTACAAGAACGTTCTTTTAATAACTTTGAGGGAACATGAGCCAACATCAGCCAACATTCTAAGAACATTCCCTGCTGGATGGGATTGCATCCACAGAAACAAATATACCTCCAAAAAAAATGCAAATAGTTTGTCACCCTGCTGTAAAATATGCTTTAGGCACTTGAAAAGACAGAGTGAACAGGTCAGTGAAAGTATAACTGACGGGAGAATTACTGAATAACAATTGTGGACTGAGGAACCGTAGCACATCTGTGCTAAAGCAAAGATGGGAGAGCATTAAATCGGATGCACAAGCCCTCAACTGAATAAGCGATGGCACATACAAGACAGCTCAGAATGGAAAAATATCATCTGGGGCTGATGGGTATTTCAGAAGAGGTAAATCCATCCACCGTGTAGGATTATGAGCTCATAATTGGAGATTTTTTTACCAGGAATATGTCACCTTTGGTACAAAATGGAAGCCGTGTTTTGTCCCTTGCCGTGTTAAATATAATAAGGTCGGCAAATGCAAACAAGCAGGTTGTGAGGCAAATAACATTGCCACTTAATCTTTAAAGAGCTCCATTATTTTATAGTCAAAGGGAGACTGGGTATCAAGAAATGCCCATATCGTAATATACAACACTGGTCTTTTTCAATAGCTAGTGGCAAGGTAACCTGGAATAAAATGTCACATTTTATTGGGACATGTAATTTGACTGATTTGTCCCAGCCTCTTTGAATGCAATTTTGCATATCACAAAATGTTGTTGCTAAGAAACATATTGGCTGCTGTTGCTAAGATACGATTAATTTGCTCAGGTCTACATAGAGCTGTAGTGTCTAGTATGTTTTTCTTAAAATAGGTGAAAGCTTACAGTTATGCTGGCATATTTATGAAGTTTTCAAAGCCACACCCTCATTAGTCTAGCTAATAAAGAGACATGCATACAGTGCCAAATAATTTCATAAAGTACATTCATAGAGTTAATTTCCTGAACACGTTTTCATGCCCATATGTCTTAATATATTAGAAACATTTATAAACAGCCAAATTAAGCAGTCTATTAAAGTCTGTGATTAGTATTAGTTTGTTTGTCTCTCTCAGATCAAATCAGATTTCTGTCAGTCACTAACTTATTTCCACGCTGCATCTGGTTATTATACTTGCTAATAAGTTATAATAAGCTCAAGTGTCTGAGCTTGACCAAAGTATATTTCTACAGGTTGGGTTCTGTACTGTGTGCCCTTTAACAGAAATACCTCCTTATATTACATCACAAGCATATTTACTTGGCAGAAAAATGGCAGAGCGTCTGCTCATCTCCGGAGTCCAATAAATTAAATTGCTTTTAAAATTAAATGTTTTTCTTCTCTGGACGAGCTGCGACAATTTGTTGTTCAAAACATCTGAAGAATGCATTAATATGCCAGCTGTCTCTTCAAACTCAACTGCTACATGAATAGAGGGTACACCGTTCTCTAGAATAAGCCAAAAGGGTAAACAACTGAAAAATAACATCCCTTTCAAGATAACAGAACACAACAGAGGCTTCCACCTACAGTCCAGACCTGCAGCTCAACCCAGTTAGACAACGCTTCTGGGAATTGAAGGAAGAGATTTAATCACAATCGCATTAGCTGAGTCTGACAACAGAAGTCATGGTATAATGCTGTTATTCAGCCAGGGACACAACACCAGATCACAGCTCTGAGACTTTACTAAAGCAGGATTAAATCTCAGGGTGGTAGAAATTTAAGAGATGACAATACACATACTGTTGTAGGAGAGGAATGATTGAGCTGTGTCTCAGTTATTGTCTGTGAGCATTTATGTGTGTGGAAAAAGGGCTGTAATACAGGATGATAAAGACGTTTTTTTCCCGGCTGTGTGCTCCAGGCGTCTTAACACATGGAACATCTTTCCTCCAACTCTGAGCATTCACACTGTTTGTGGAATCTGAGAGACGGAAGTCTTGAGAGGGGGTCTTTAATTTGTTACAGCTACTGGTTTAAACTCTTCTCCCACAGGGAGGAGAGCTTAACCAATGACAGCTCAGAGTGATGCTGTTTTTCAGTAGGTATAGATAAAGTGTGACATTGCTGCTGTAAAATATACAGTGTGTAGTTGCTGTGTGTCAGTGTATAAGAGAGGTGCTGTCACACAATCAGCTATTACGTGTTCATTTGTACAAGGCAGTGGGATTGTATTTAACATTAGTAGGGGCATTTCCAAATGAATCCAAATGAATCGAATTATACAAATATGGTGTTTCAGCTGATTAATTGATCTTCTATAAACAGAAAACTTAAAATGTATTTGTACACAAACATAAGAGATCCTGGTTCGCATACCTTAAATTGCTATAAAACATAAGTGCTTGAGTGCAATTAGCAATTAGAAATGAGAGATTTACATCCAGTCTAAATACTGTTCATTTTACAGATGAAAACACACTTGTACGCCACACAATAACACAGTATTTGGTCAAATATTTGCAAATATGATCAAATAACTGAACATTGTTGTCCCTGTCACCCATTCTCAAGGCTACATGCTTTTGACCACTTAATACAATTTCTGAGAGAAGGAAGAGTTAAGCATATTTCAAGATATCACAGTTTGTTGTCCCTAACAGTTCATGTGTATTAAACAAAGCAGAAATAATCAAATGAGAAAAATGTCTCAGCAATGGCGTGAACACATCAGTTGTGACAAAACCATTTCACCTTTAAATGTAAGTTACAGAACAGCTCTCTTTAAATCTTATGCAAAGCAGAAATCAGTGTGAGACACCATGATTTCGGCTTATGCCTTTGAATTATGGATCAAGATGAATGCATCAACATCTGCAATAATTGTTAGCGACTTAAAGCTATTTGATTTAGTCATGCTGGTGAAAAGCACAAATCACAATATGATTCAGTAATGAAAAGACCATGAGCTGAATATGCAGAGGCACCCAACAATAATCCTTATTGTCAAATACCCCTCGTCCCTCATGCAGAAGAAATTACTTAAGAGAAAACGCTAGACAATACCCAGCTAACACTTCTAGGTTGTAAGAATGTTTCCCTAACAATTCCATTAAGTTACAAAAATGTTGTTTTTGTGTTCTAAATGTCCAGTTTTTTTGATGTTGTATTATCTGATTATAAGAACGTTATTCAAAAATTATTCTGTAACATTTTTAAAATAACCCACTAATAACTTAAGAATAACGTGTTTGATACATGATATAATAATGTTACAAAAACATTCTACTAACATTACTGAAGGAACGTTTTTACAACTTTGAGAGATTGTTAGCCAGCATTCTGGGAACGTTCCCTGTTAGATGGGTAGCTCTACAATCACCATCACTCTGTTAAGCAAACCTTATTAAATCAGATCACTAAATACACATCAATCAAATCCTCTGTGGGTTTGACCTTTATCAGAGTGACATTTAAATTCCTGAGGGCATCTCGGGAGGTTGGGCATTGTAGCAGGCTTAGTAGTGACTCAAGGGAACATAAAAAAGTTAATGCAAGTTTAGAGAGCGAGAGCGCACAACAAAAACAAGCGACTCTAAAGTGCAAATCTGTCTTCACACCCCAACAGGCCGTGGGAGGCATCTGAGAACAATGTTGTTGTCATGTTGTAGCCACCACCAGCAAACATGAACAAGGGCTCCAATTATAATGATATAATTATAATCTAATTATTTTCTGTCAATATTTATTTTCTGTCAATATTTATTTTTAATATATTTCTTTCATTATATTCACTTACATCTGCACTCGCCCTACTCTGCACATTCTGTATATTTCCATCTGCACCGTTTTACTGTACATATCTGTCACATTCACACTGTTTACATTTGTTTACTGTTTACTTTTACACTTTTGTATGCGTGTGCACTTTCGAATGAGAGACTACATTTCGTGGTACAGCTGTGCAATGACAATGAAGGTATTTTAATTCTAATATTCACCTCTTGCACAGTTTTCCAGGCAATTTTAATCAGACATCTTGATGCCGGGGAATTATGCTCACAAAGATAGGACTCTATAACAGTGACAGCCTTTAGTGTGGATGATGAGCAAACACAGGTCCGCATATCCATGTCACGGTAGGATAATTTTGTAAGTGCATTGATTGAGACAGCAGTCAGGAAATCTGGCGCTCCAGCTGTGGGCTGCTCAATTGTGCTCCCCTATGTAAGATGTGATGGTGATGAGGCAAGTATTTACAATCTGTTTCAAACAACAAAGCATCATCAGTTTTGCTTTCAGCTATCGTTTCTTATTTAACTGCACAGTGCATGTGATACAAAGACACAGGTGACTGTCGTTAGATAGCCCAGCTAACAGGAAACATTCTCAGAACTTTGGCTAATGTTCTCCCAAATTTATTAAAAACGTTCTTGCAGTAACATTAGTAGAAAGAAAGTCATACGAGTTTGGATGCTAAACATTTTCAATAAATGTCAACTTCAGTTTTGGGGGTGTACTGTTCCTTTAACTCCACAGTAAAACTGAAAAAGAGGGGCAAGGACCACACAAAAGCAAAAAAATTGGTCTGTGGGGGTAAGCAGGGGTCAGCATATCTCACTGACACCAATCTTCACACAGGCGGTGAATTTCACGAGTGATGAACCTTAATGAAAAGCCATGTAGGAGTTCACGATGCTCAAGCCATCGCAATGAGCCATGAAACATGTCCAGAGACAAAAAGCTCTGGCTGCTGACTGCAGTTTTCAAAAAGTTCACAAAAAGTTCACAAAAAGTTCACAAAAAGTTCACAAAAAGTTCACAAAAAGTTCACAAAAAGTTCACAAAAAGTTAAATGAGGGCTCACAAAGCTGAAATACGATTTATTTTTTATTTGCTTGTATCTTTGAAAAAAATGAAATATTGATTTAGTTTGTCTCCTATGAAGAAAACATTGATAAATCTTGCTAGATTTAAGCTTAAAAGATAAAACGCCAATAGGGTAAGACATTTATTTTGAAACATTTTCTGAAAGCAAGACTTAATTTCTGATGCAATTACACGTCAAGCAAATTTATCTAGACAACATAAAATACTGATAAGGAATGTTTTTGCATTGTAACTGCCAGTGTTAAGATGTAAGGAAGATTTTAACATTGATTTCCGACATTGTGACAATGTTAATGTTGCTCATTTATAGCGGGGCTTGATTGTCTGTTGTAATATCAATTCAAACATATGTCTGTGTGTCTCTCTGTCTGTCTGTCTACCCCAACTGATATTTTATTAAACTCTGAATCACTTTCATTCAATTGATCTACAACAATTCAATACAACAGTGATATTGTGATCCACTGTGTTCCACACCGACCCTGAACTTTCTCTCATTCTATTTCTATATTGTCCATGTTGTCACAGACCAGTGAGACCAATACACAAGTTATGCCACCTGCTTAGGAAAAATCTTATGACATGCATCTAAATTTCAGTCTCGCCTCCTCATACATATTCATCCAACCTAAATTTGTGCTTTAGTGTGTTAAAGAGAGGAAGTTAGAAATGAACTTGGTTATTGTTTGTGAAAAGTCTTTGATCCGTTCCTTAGCAGTAGACATTAAGACCCTTTAAAAGGCCAGTACAGTACAGCCCACTGTACAGTATATGATAACTGTATACAGCAAGTGAGTTAAAACACAGTATACTGAAGCCTTCCATACTAACCAAATCAAAACGAGACCTAAATTAAATTAACTCTGAGCATAGTGGTAATTCATCGTTGTAAAATGCACATCCGACAGAAAACCAAGTAAATGTCTCTGGATATAACAGCAGATTTATGTGCTGGAAAAAAAATTCACTCCACCTTTGACACTTTGCATGATCTCTAAATGGCAAAAGTAGCATAGCTGACTATTTTATAGCATAGCAGAACAGTACACACTACATTTGTTTTAAAATTGTGGTGACAAAATATTTAACATAAGAGTTCACTCTAAATATCTCCAAAATAAAATCCTCATGTCGTAATACTTTTTGGTCCTTTTTATCATTTTACAGGTTGACAGCAGCTGTCCTCTGTTACCTTTATTTTATGGAAAAGAACGGCCAGGATACGGTTTTATCATTTCTGCACCTTTTGTGCTCCACAAAGGGTTGACATGGATGGTCTGAAGGCGAATAAATGATGACAGAATTTTCATTTAGCGTGATCTGTTACTTTAAAGAAAATGATAGAAAATGATTTTGATGACCCATTCATTTTCTCAGGTTTCATTATTCAAAAACGAATTTCAATGACTAAATGCTTCCTGAATTTCAATTGTACAACAACTTTTAGAAATGAGACCTGCAATATGTCATGATCTTTACAGATGCCATGTGATGTTCCCCAAATAACTGTCAAATGTCATATGTGGTTACCAAGGAAACTAGGTAACCGAGGTGACATGGTGAAACCAAAAGCAAATGAGCAAAGTGTGAGAGACTGAACACAGGATGTGTGCACTACACTCATAATCTAGCAATGACCGAACCCCCTCACCTGAGGTCAGCATGAAATGAAGGAGCAGAACAGATCGGGCCCACCTGCAGCTATAAAAATAATATTTTCAGGAAATATCCTTCACCTCAGTTTGGGACTTCAGATGTTCTCAGAATTGCTCTACCTGAGACAAAGTTTAAAATAGAAACAAAGGCACAGGGGTTAACTTCCCTTGGTAATGAGTATATCATCAACAAATACACACAAACAAAGCAAGTTTGGTATGTTGTGGTAGGATACAGCAAATTCATGTTTGGAAAGCTGTCCGAACACATTCAGCTAATAATGAAAACTCAATACCGTTGTCTTACAAAACTAGCTCCTTTTCTTTTGAGTTACTCTTATTATTTACTCTAATCTGCAAATAATTTTCTGCAAGTAACTTTATTACTTTAAGTAGTGTGGTAACTGCAGCATCTACGTTAATAAAACAAAGTTTGCACGTTTGATGTTAAACATTTGATATCCAATGTACTGAAGAAGTCAAAACCTAACATGAACATAACATGAGATCAAAGTCTTATTATAAGATTATCTTAATCTATCTTATTAGTTATTAGTTATTATGTATTTCCTCCAGTAGCAGTAAACCAATCATTGTGCATGATGTAATCAGATTCAAAAATAGTGGAACAATATTGACTTAAAAGTCATTAACTGTATATATAAAATTTTATAAGTGTATTGCAAAATATTCATGCATGTTGTTATACAATATATATATGTATATGGAGAAAATGAATGGGATTTGTACCTGTGGAACTGTAATGTTGAACTCTGAAGTCTTATGCAGCTCTCCAAACCCTTTAACATACAGTGTCTTTACTGTGCATTTACTGTGAATCAGAGCTGACAGGTAACAGTATATTAGGGTCATCTGCCACATCCCTCAATCCAATTCTGTCAGTCTCTGTGGATGCAGGTAAACTTGTGTAAAGCTACCAGCCCCCTTTGCCAGGCTGCCAAAATCCCTTCCTGTATACATAATTACTGTTTGCCATGTGACAGCCTCATTAATACCAACTCTTGCATCAAACAAAGGCTTCAGGGTGCACCGCACAGCCAAGCTGTTCAAAAGGCGACAGCTCCCAGCTCAGCATCCAAATGAATTTCTGCATTTCCATTTTAAACAGCAGCTACACCTACAATAACAGCATTTTCCTTTTTTCCGACAAGTTACACACTTCAATGGATGAAGAATAAACTCGTATATAGCACAACGTTGCTGGAAGTGAGTTCAAACAAGCTGAAAGACATCGAAAGAACAAAGCTAAACTGCTCAAACAGGCACTAGACAGAGTGATATGTGAGTATATAGAAATGAAAACAGAGGAAAAGTATATGAGGTGCTTTGAATTGTCATAAAACTTCAGTGTATCATCGTCAACTCTGGTAAGACCAATTCTTAGCGGCAAATAAAAAAAACTAACTACAGGGAGTGAATCGAAGAGTATGCATCCTCTATTTGAAGGTCTTAACACAGTTTTGAAAATGTCTGGGTACAGTCCACGAGACTGAACTCAGAAGTAACTAATGAGAGTAGCTCATTAAAATGGTTTGTGCAAGACAGGCAAAGAAAAGATGAAATGTGTTTAATGAATTCTTGCTTTCCTCTTGTTTCTACCGTCTTCTGATGGCATCCTGCTTTAGCCACTTCCCATTGATAAATGGCCAATTAAAACCTTGTTCTAGAAGTACTAAACCACCACGCCGGGGGTGATGATGGTCCTTGGGTATTTGAATAAAAAATATTTATTTGTTTATTTTTTGCCTGTGGGATTCTGTCAGGTATGACAACTTACTCAGTTCTCTCAGTTTTGTGTTGTTTTGGACTTTAATGTTGCTTTGCACTGATTTTGAGTAAACATATCTGTTTAAACATTTATGCTTGTTATCACAATAGCAATGATACAACAATATCATTCATATTCTGTCAGAGATACAGTATGCGCAGCCTACAGTAAGAGATGGCATCATACAGCATCTGCCAGCACTTAACACATGATAAGCTATCACTGATCTGCAGCCTTGTTGAAGTTTTCAAGACGTTGCTTTCATAATTTCCCTTGGAAAATCATGCTGAACACTGACAATACGCTGTGCTTGTTTGGCTCATTCCAAAACAGGAAGAGAACAAGCGGGTATCGTGAAGATGATCTGGCCGTGAATAATGAATCAGTTGTGCGTTCAGATAAACGGGTCTGTTGACAATAGGAGAAGGATTTTTCCCCTCAATCGGTGGCTTAAATCTTGCTACTTTGCTCTCTTGTTCTGATAGGTTGAAGCAGAAGAAGAGCAATGTTCCCCACTCTCACATCAGCACTCCTGGAACCTCAGAGGAACCTCATAGGAACCTCAGAGGAACCTCAGAGGAACCTCAGCGTTTGGGGGAATTAGCAGGGCAAAGACAAGGAATCCTTAACTGAAGAAAAACTGCAACAACCTTCCGTTGAATAGCCGACAGCTGTGACGTCTTAGGATATTAGAGCTGCAATCTGTAAATTTTGCATCTCTATCGCCATCTCTGTTTAAAACATAAAATTACATGTTACTATACGTACTTTTCTTTACAGGTTTAAGTCACATGAAGCCAAACTGAAATCAGACCTGACAGCTCAAATTATTAATCAATTTTAAAATCTTACTGTTTATCCATTATGTATGTGATCAATAACTGATTTTTGCTATTTTTAACAATAAACTTTACAGATTGCAGCTTTAAGTCATTGTAATCAAAATGCCATATGTAGCATGCAGCAGTTGTAAATATTATTAGTAATATATTTTAAATATACAGCTGATCCAACAGACACCATTAAAAAACGCTTCTAGTCCACACAACAATCAAATTAATATCCGTCATGGCACATGACAGATACCTGCTTCAGACACATGCAAAATAAACCAATTATTCTTGCTGTAACAGACGTGTGCCCCTACGCATAATCTAACCACTAAAAATTCACATAAGCTACAGCACAAATTGATGCCTGGTGTGCCTAAACATGAATATTTCATAGGCAGTTCAAAAATAACACATTTACATTAATAATTAGCAGCAGCCTTTAACCTTCTCCAGAGAACAGAGGACTAAATGTTGAGTAATGGAGAGGCATAATGGGACAGTAACACTTATCAATAGCAGTTTCTTTGACAAACACCTCTTTGATTTCAGTCTAGGTGGTCTAATCACTTGAAAATGAGAGAAGGGTGAGTTTGGCTGTTTTGGTGGGTGATCCATTTTGTGACCTGTGCTTAATTACGAAAGGGAAATACACTGGAAATATAATATTTTAAGTGTTTTTCAAATGCCAATAATCCTGGATCTTTACCATGCGGATCTGTCAGGGAGTGACAATGATTTGCAGCCACAATATATTGTGTTCAGTACAAGAAAAGCTTGTGGTCTTGCTGCTGCACTATGTATTGGATGACAGCTACTGTTAGGCTTTGCACTTTGGAGAGCAATCTTGATATGTATATATGTCACATTACCACTACTGTTTCACAGACAATGTCTGTCTCCCTTCACCTGTCTCCATCCATACACATACACACAAATTTACAACCAATGCAACACTGCAGCACACTACTGAATTTAGTTGTTTGTTTGTTACTGGTTACTTTATTAATTTATTTAAATGCACAATTTCCAAGCCTCCAGCGACACCAAACGGAACTGCAAAAACAATTGTTGTTTTCAGCAGTTCTGCAATTGGTTAAACTAAAAGATAGTCCCACCCCAAACTCGTGCCACTGGCTGATTGGGATGCTTAAATAAACAGCGACGTTATCAAACTCATAGTGCCACAGAGCCATACTGTTTTCACTTTATGCAGAGAATAAACCTACAAATATATTAGTTATAACTGCGTCTGCATTTTCAGGGTTAGTATTTCAACATTATTCTTGTATTCTCGCTTTTAAACATACAAACTACACAGTCTGACTGTGAATGATACATTATGCTCAGGTGAAACTGATTGTCTGATGATGCAAAATCACAGGCAGAACACTGCTGTGTTTGCAGGAGAACTCTATATATAGCAGAACCTCAGGAGCACAAGAAAAAATTATAAGGAAAAAAATGGAAAGAAAGAACCATTATAACAGCAAGTTATGCACTCACAATCTGATGTGCTTTGGTAAGAAAGCACTTGTCGAGACGTTAATGCAAAAGTTGTGATGGCCAAGAATCACAAAGGTCTATCTGCATTCGGCAGGCTGCATTAAACCATAATAGTCTGTCTATAAGATGCTACAGTAAGTGTTTGTCTGTAAGATTCCAGAAGCTACTGCTGCAAAGCTTCAAGTGAGCACACAAGCACACATACACACATATACTCAAAATGAACAATAACCACTGTTACCCTAAACGAGCCATACATTTTTAAAGGATAAACCCAGTTTGAATTGGGACAGATATTTTACAGCTATTGCTCAGCCAGTTATTTAAGACCTCAAACCTGCAGTATTTAAAACATTAATTGCCTCAGCAAACATTAATTACATTCTCCAGCATGTATGAGTGGTAGGGGACATAAAATACAAGCAGAGACAAGGAAAACACTCAAAGAATGATATAAGGTAAGGAGGAAAAAAGGAGCTTCAGAACAGAGAGAGAGAGAGAGCGAGAGCAGGCTTTTATGCCTCCTATAAATTAGATTACACATTTATTTAGAAACAGAGAGAGAGTAAAGTGAGAGAGTGGCTCATATTTGTGATGGCGACAGCTCAATAATCTGCAGTGCTGCCTAACTGTGCACCAGCTTGCTAATGATGAAAACCACAGACAGAATATGCAAGCCAAGCTTTGAAACCAGAGGTTAAATTTAGATGAGTAGGAGAGACTTCTATGTGAGAACATCCCTCTCTCTCTAACAAACACACAGTCTTGACCCTTACAGCATCTACTCCTCATCTGATGAGGGATTTATTGTAGTATACTTAGAGATAATGGCTTTCTGTTTTTAGACCTCTAATAGCACATACACATTGTGTTATACTGTATTAGTCATTGTGATGCAAGCTTGGATTTACAATCATTTACCAAGAAATTGTATTTTTGCATGTTTTGTAAATGTTTTACAAATCTGAATGCATGTCATTAGGTGTTGGCAGATATTTACAAGGCCATTGTAAAGAAAGATTGCCATAGAACAGAAAATTCACAAATTCACAGCTATTTCATTTGTTTCTCACGGAAAGCAACACAATTGGCCTTCTGCTTCTCAAACATTTCTCCTGAAAATCTCAAAAAGTGATTCCCAGTGAAATCAAACATTATCCAAATCAAAGTTTGGAACACTCACCTTCTTGGTGAAGTCCATGGCTTTAAGAATCGCCAGGTTGAGCGTTTCCAAAGAGGCCAGCACACCCTCATATTCCCCCATGTGGTTAGCAAAATAGTCTGATAAACAGAGTGCAAGCAACACAGTTTTAAACATCTTCCACAAACTTAAAAAACAAAACAGGTTCAAGAAAGGGCTAAAATAAAAAAATACCCAAGAACAGCAAAGATAAAGCTTATTGTGGAATGAACTAGGGTTAAGCAAATTACAATAAATCAGTGAAAAACATTCATGTGAAGGCCCCATAGGCTTAGATGCACAGTAGTCATGCTAATATAACTAGTGGTCAACTGATATGGGTTTTTAATGGCTAATGCTGATATTGATGCAGGTATCTAGGGAGTTGTCATGGGCAATATAACAAATATACTTTATATACTGTACAACACAAATAACTTATCCTAAAAATGATTTACTAAAAATAAATTGTTGACATAAAATGAAATACTGTAAACACTGCATAATATTTAGAAAAACAAGTACATTATCCATCAATGGGACTTCTACATGGGAACACACATACTGTATAAAAAATGTATATGCAATGGAAAATGCTTAAAAAGCATCTGCTAAATGTAAAAATAAAAATATTATCCTAATCAATATATTGGTGTACCATTAAATATAATATTTATACATCCATGCAAACAAAAGACGTACTTCAACTGGATTATTTTACATTCCAGCATACAAATAGCCAGTTGTTCTCATACTCACCGCATAGTTCCTTGGTGTCAACATTACTAACACATCACAGGAAATGGGCAGCATACAGAGAGACAGGAAAAGAGAGCGGTAAACAGAGAGAAAACCCAGCATGCTCAAATCACACATCACTGCTGGCGCACAGCATCAGTGGGCATACAGAAGCTAACTAAACTAAACCAACTACAACCAGATCTATTCACATTGATCCTCAACATTAAACAGCATAAACCTTAATAACTCATAAACCACACCCTGAACCGCATCAGAAACTCAAGGTTACTACAGTGCCCGGTTCAAAAGAAAAACCATTTGACACTCATCTTGATGGGTGAATGGAAAGATAAAAAATTTGGGGTAAAAAATTTGTGTCAAACCATTAATAAAAAACAAATAACTTAATCTATTAGGTCAAGATTCTCAACTGTTTATTCACAAAGATAGAAGGTTTAATGCTTTAACAATGGAGAAAGGATTGGTCTAATTAAATGTTAATTAAAGGCTTTATGATGACAACCAATCTTACAGGCAATCTGGGGACGATAAAGGCAAGCTCACATTTAATATTTTGCCTCACCTTGTATATATGATTAATAAATGATCATGTGACAAAATCGAAATGAAAATATTAAGTGTATGCAATGTGTGCTTAAAGTCAGCTAATACAACATAATTCTTAAACATTTTGTCACAATTGCCCTGCATGCAATCCATTTAAATAGAAGTTTGCTTAATCTCTTTGCACTAAATATATAAAAACATGAATAATTTTGGCAGGCACACAAATTGCATTGCTGAAACTGAACAGGGCAATTTTCAGTTTCCACAGAGTAAATGTTGAAATTAAGTGTTATTTTATGTGTGAAAAAGATGAGAAAAGAGGGAGACTTGTTAGTGCTTAGTGCTCTGTTGTGTTAAGATTTAGAGGAGTTTTCATTATGCGTTTTGAAGGATGAACAGTTCAGCTTGTGCTTAGAACGAGGAAAACTAATGTTAGTGTAAAACAGAGGACGAGAGAATATAGGAGGGTGAGCAAAAGGACAGCAGCTACAAACAGAACAAGAGCTTTAAAGAACAGCTTTTACTTTCTCATGAATGTTTTTATCCGTCTTTTATCTTGCACTTTTCACCCCTCAAATCTTCATGTGTTCAGATGTGTTTAAATAGGTGCCAGCAGCAAAGGTAGGCACAAATAAGATCATCAAAAAATACACACGAGAATTCTGAACTCTGATTGGCTCTGATGAAGTGCTGTTTTAAGAGATCTGATATTTAGTGTAAAAGCAATGGGACATAAGATGAGTGATTCATTTGAAACTAACACAAACATGCCTAAAACTCTCATTTTTCTTCCTCCGTTTAATCTTCATCCACCTCAGTCTCTCCCCCATCCCAGTGTATTTTACAACCCTCCCCCTTCCCATCATGCTGTTCCCCATCTTTTTCTCTTTTTCTTATGGGCTCTAGTGGTCCATTATTTAGAGAACAGGCTGCGTTGGACATGCAGAGCGGCAGCCGCATCCTAGCAGCTGAAGACTTCTCCTTTTTTACATAATTCATTCTGAAATGTGATTAAACACTGAAATGTGTTGCTCTGCCTCCAGAGACCAGATGTCCCTCACTAACACTGAAAAATATGGTGTGTGTGACAGAGGCAGAAAGACAATTCTGGCAGAAGACAGCTGTACTCTAAACATATATAGCCTACAGTAAAGATTAAAGTACTATATACTTTGGTTTTCATCATTGGGTATAATCTAATGCACAGTCAAAACATACAGGCATTGCTCTAATGTATATGAAGGGTTTAGGGGTTTGGGAGAGGGTCTGTATTATGAATTCCCCCCATGGGTCAGAATTGTGCAAAATTCCAAATAAACAGATCACGATCCACAAATACATGTAGTGTAACTTCAACAAAACTGAATTTATTTTGACATGAGTTCCAGCTACCTGTTTTGCCTGTTTAAACTCATCAGGGGGGAAAAGCACTTATTACCAAATTAAAAATAAAGATAAAAAACGTGGGTATTCGAGCACTGTTTACAGAGAAAATAAAACGCTATTCTGCCCCATAGAAGCAAATATAACATTGTTATGAAGGATCTAACGGCATTCCTTTATCATTTCTATTCCGTCTGTTTTCTGTTTTCATTTTTTTCTGTTCATTACCCTTGAATGAAATCTCTCCCCTGCAAAGATCTAACGATCCTGCTGTCCTAGGCAAGATAAGAAATGACCCACCCCTCCTTTTGTGGAACACAAAAGTAGATATTTAGAGAAATGTCTCAGTGGTTTTATGTTCATACAATGGAAGTCAATGTGTGCCACTGTTGTGTGGTTACCAATGTACCTCGAAATATCTTCTTGTATGTTCCTCCAAAGCATACAGGTTTGGAATGACTTGAGGGTGGTTAAATAATAGATACATTTTTGGGTGAACAACCCCTTTAAGTCCCTGACATATGTGACAAACACATGTCCTTTTATGTAAATTATACATAGGCTTGTTATACTGTAAATTCCACACCTTATTCACAAAACTCAGCATTTTGGCTGGTGCAACTATTGTGGCGTTATTACAGAAAAAGGCGATTGGCAGAGCTTTATATCAAATCTATTTTTGTGTAATATTGTACCAATTATGGCAGCATCATTCATTAAACTATCATGGAATGATGGAGACCAGCATTATAACCGGGCACATATCCAGACACTCTGTGTAATTGAGCACAATCCAGACATGTTAAAGAGCTCATTCATGCATCTAAACTGCAGCAGTTGAGTGATGCTGTAAAGCCTGAGTGAAGTATGCCAGCTGCATCCTCCATAAACACAGTGTTCAAAACTGGCCTGCAACATGTATTAATTCCGCATCTTTTCAAACTTTCTTGTGCAGATTTGTAAGAGACTTTTAAAAGGAATTTTTAAAGATCTTGACTTTTATTGACAGAATGTTCTAATGAAAATATGACATCATTGAAATATTTGCATATTGCACTGAATTGCAGTTGGTCTTCTGTCCTTCACCTCTTCAACCCTTTGCGCTGCAAAGATGGTACTGTGTCACTGATCTTGTGTTTACACAGAATCTTAAGTCTAAAACATAAGCTTACCTACTACTTTAAAACTATTTCTATATTCTATATTCTCACTGGTACTTGACTTCTGGAAAGGCAATGTAGTCATGGGTGTTGAAACACAGTATTGCTGTTTTATATAACTATACAATATTTGCTGCAAGTAAAAAACTAAGAAAATGTTAAGAAAATTCCAGTGTGAACTGGAATAAATAAAAACTGGACTGGAGCATAAACACAGGAAATGGATTGTCTGACCATCAACAAGGTTTAAAAGTTTAACACCTGGCAATGTCATACTGGTTTTACCCAGTCCACTAAACCCTGGTCACTGGATCACCTGGTGTTATCAGAGTCAATGGTGTGAAAGAGTTTCTCCAGCTCCTCTTCATTCAGAGTCCCATCAGAGAAGAAAGCCTGGAACTCATCAAGGGAGAGCTTCCCATCATCTGCAGACGGAAACAGATGATGTTTTAAGTGCACAAAACAGAGCTGTGCATCGACACAGTATCTTAATATGTAGTACAATGACATGATGTCTAATATCATAATATACTGTATGTGAGTTTCATGCACGCTGGCATTTTGTAAACGTATAGTTTGATCTTCAATGTGGATAGTTGAGGGAAAGCATTTTTAAAAGCTTGTTTCAATAAATCAGAGAATAAAAGAGAACTATTGGGTATTGTATTGTCCTCTGTGAGAAGTAGTCTGGAGAAGGTGTTGAGGTGGGGGGGTTGGGGGATGGAGTACAAGTAGGAATCTCAGATGCACTCATTTCTGTAGAGCTGGCAGAAATGAAATATTCATCACCCTGGATTTGCCCTTGAAAGTCACCTTGTGCTTATTGGACAAACTGAGGCAGAAATACAGCAGGAAAGTAAGTGCAGCCAATCACTAGATGCGAAGAAACTTTTTTTTAGTTTAGTTATAAGATTGTAGTTTTAAAAACAAACTGTTTTAATTGAAACAAGAACCACTGTGGGTTTGTCAGTGTAGTTCAACATACCCCTTTAACATACACACATAAACATACAGTCATATATTTATATGTGCATTTTAGCTATTCCGCCCTTTTTAGAGTACCCAGCTATTACAAAATGTTTACAGAATGTTGTGTTTAATGTTCTCTGAAAGTTCCCTCACAGTTATCAAAAACGTTCTCGCAGTAATGTTAGTATAATGTTTTTTTTATATTATATATCAAATATGAGAAACATTATTCTCATTTAGTGGAACATTTTAAAAATATTGCAGAATTAAAAAATGTTTGAATAACATTCTTGTAACCAAGCAATAACATTAATACAATGTCTAAAAACCGTCTAGGCAAACATTCCTAAAACCTAAAATTGTTAGCTGGGTAAACACCATGCCTTACAGTGCCATATCTCTTTACCTTTGTGTTATTGCCATGATATTGTGTTCTTTATCTCCATGTTTGCATTGTTTCTCTGTCACCATATGCTCCAAAAATACCCATCACAGCACATAACCAGTTCTGTTGCAGAGAGAGTGAATGGGAAAGCCGATGTTACTCAGAATACCAGCTTCAATATGGAGAGTGTGTGTGTCTCGGTCTTTTCACATCTCTGCAGTGTGTGAGGCAGAGGAGCGTGGGGAACCCAGCCTGTAATTAGGCAGTGACCCATTTTTCTACTTCTACGTCTTCTCAGGAAGGAATGCTTGCTCAGGAATCAAACATTTACTTCAACAGTTTCTCATCCAATTCCATCATTTTGTTCTAGTGACTTACATGTACTAGCAACATCATCTCTGTAATATACCTGAATACAATAAAAAGTCAATAAACCTCTCTGCTCACGGATGAGTTCAATCAATCTGCAACCATCAGTTCTGGTTGATCCCAGCTATCAGAAAAACGTTCTCAGAAAAGTTTCTAAAAATTCTGTCAACGTTATCAAAATGTTCTTGCAGTAATATTAGTAGAATGTTTTATATATATATATATATATATATATGTAGTATTAATGTTTTATATATATATACACAGAATTAAAAAATGTTTCAATAATGCAATGTCTAAAAATGGACGTTTTGAACATGGCTAAAACATTCATAATAACATTTTAGCACTTAAAGGAAACGTTAGGGAAACACACTTTAGACACTTTCCCTCATAGAATAAATCATTCATGGCTGTCTGTAAATAGTGTATTTCTACCAAAACAGTGGTAACAAAACATTTGCGCTTGTCATGCTACATCCATGCTGCAAGATGTCAGCATGCAAAACTACTACCACATTGCACAATAAAAAAACAAAACCACTGAGCACACCCTAAAGCGAGTGAACAGTCCTGCTTTCTCAAAATTGCTGTACTCTCTGAAACTGCAGGTGGGCTTCTTTAATTCTGCTTGATGAAAATAGTTTACCTTTCAAGTTTAGCTTCTTTGGTCATAAGGAAGTCAAATAGGCAGCTCAGTTGTTTTTCTGTCTTAAGAGCTGGCACGGTTCTGTTCAGTCGGGGTTTGGGGAGTGAAAATGGACCAAGAGGTGAAGCTCAGCTAATGTGAATATGAAGGCAAGAGTCTGCAGGGATCAGCCATTGACATAGACTCCCTTTCCTCTGAAAGAGAGGCAATTAGCACTTTTCACACCCAATGGCCCCATGTACATCTTAGCACCTTCTTAAAATCAGATGTCTCTTCCAATTTCTCCTCCATCTCAACTCGCACAGTATTTCGGGGATAACTGGGGTACATGTTGCTATGGTAACCACGAGAACAGGAACAGATCTGTGGGATCTGAGACATCTTAATCTGTTCTTCTTTATCCCTTTCATTCTGTGTTTCTGTCTTTCTTTTCTCTGTTCTTCCATCTGTTATGTGTGGTGAACTGCTGAAATGCAGTGGGTTTTAAGCGCAATGTAAACTCATGTTTTATTTGCCATATAAAGACAAAGAAATCACCATTTCCATTACACTGTCAAAATAAAACCAATACTGCAGCCCAAACGTTTTGTATACCTGTACTAACATACAATTTATTAAAAATGTCACATCAAAATCTCACTTATTATTAATACCCACCTTCATTTCAATCCATCAAATAACCTGGTAGAGGTTTAGGACGAATGAGGAAAGTATTTATTCATTTTCATGACATTTTATAAACAACCTCCATCTTGAAAAAACCAGAGGCACCACACAGTGTATACAGGGGCCTTTTCACATTGAGTATTGATGATGGAGGTTGTTTAAATGTTCCTGCAGCGTTCTAAGGTAAAGCTATCTAAATCTGTGTAATCCTATCTGACACACACTGGCCAGCTCCTGCTTCATGCTTCAATCAGTAATAAACTCAAAAGCCAAACTAATCTGAAAGTCACACGGCCTGTCCCACAGACAGCAGTCTGAGAGAAATGATGGATGAACGGCACAAGTACGTTTTACAGGCCTGTCAGCTTCCCTCCCTCTGTGACATTGATCAGTACAGAAAAAAGTCCCACCTGCATGTCTCACCGAAAGTCTGTCTGTCAAGCCATCACTTCATTTATCCACTTTCAACCCAGCTAGCAGGGAACATTCTCAGAATGTGGGTTAACGTTCTCTAAAGGTTCTCCTAAAGTTACCAAAAAACATTCTTTCAGTAATGTTGTTTTTGTTCTAAAAACTTTAGTCATTGTTATTTTTAAATCATTAGTGTAACATTTTAAAAATGGTACAGAATTGTAAAAATAGCCAACTTATAACCAAGGAATAACATTAATAAAATGTCTAAAAAAACTGACATTTTAACGTTTTTGTTTCTTAATGGAAATGTTAGAGAAACGTTATTTCAACCTAAAATTGTAAGCTGGGAAATTGCCTCTCTGTCTTTGGCATCTGCAGGCATTTGATTGAGCCATATGTTCAAACAGTGTGATTGTGGCATGAGACAGCCCATCAGCACAGGCTAAACATTTACCCAACTCATCTTCCCACCTCCATATGTCTCCAGCATAGAGTTGACTTGCTAACGGTGTAACTCAACTGTGCACAGCGAGCCAAATTAGAAATAGTTGTGACTGAGACTGTACGAAATGTTCAAGATCAGTGAGTGCCAAACCGAGTCCACTGGGAAGCATTTTACTGGTTTTAGCTACAAAAAAGGACACAGAATTCTCACTAAGAGAACTAAATTAGCCACACATAAGCAAAACATAAAAATCTGAGTTACGACAATTAACTGTTGATTGTGTCCTAACTAGGTACAATGTAAACTTGCTATGTTTCTGACAATAGGGAATTTTTCCATTTACACTGAATGCAAAACATGTAGCTCTGCACCAACCTGATCACCTCCAAACAGACAGAGATAAAACACTTTTCACGTCAAAATGTATTTATTCTTAGCCTAAGGCCCACCCAAAGTTCGTTCACTGACGACTAATGCATTTTGTAAACGACAAGCACTATCTGAAAACTGTCAGTTCCAATCTGATTGGCTGGCCTCTACACAATTTTTAGTCGTTGTGGGTGCATTGGTCCACCTGGAAATGGAGTAAGCCTAAACAAGAGTTTGGTCTGTTGCATTTAGAAGAAAGTAAACAAGATGTTTACATGCAGAAGTCTATATTACATTTTCTTTTAGAGTTCTGTCTATGAAATATTTTTTTTTATGTGGGTCAAGCGGTCTTTATTGTGGGCGGTTCTTGGCCAGAGTAAGCTGCAATGTGGACCAGACTTCATGCAGCTAATCAAGAAACTGGCAATGCAAGACTAAAATGTAGCTAACAGTTGGAGCAGAGGGCTGAGTGTGATTAGAAAAGTGTATGTGTACGCCTGATCAATCTTTTTATATGCTTTCCTGTACTATATTTACTTCACAAGCTCTTTAAAATGGGACTTCACAGACTGTTAAAATTACACTGTGTGTATGTATTTGTAGCTAAAAATCAGCAAAACCTGACACATTTGAGCAAAATCTCCTTTTGGGGACATCCTTATTTTTAAAAACACTATAAAATATAGTAAGTAAAGATTTTAAAAAATGGTAAAATGCAGAAAGTTTTGTTAGTTCATAGCGTTTTAAACGGGTGGGTCTCGATTATCACTGCACCATTCAAAGCAGTGTTATCAGTCAAGGATGGGGAGTCTGCCAGGCGACAAATGTAAGTTCAGCCTGTTTTGTGGTCAATAAAGTCTATGAATTCAATCTGTAATCTAATGCAGGCTGCAGGATGAGGAATACGTAGCTGAATGCTGCAGTCGGCTAATTATTAGGAGAGAAGATTCATGACCACGATTGCCAGCGAGAGAGCTCAGGCATCATAAAAAAATAAAATAACTGACTTAAAGCAGAAACGAAATTAAGAAACTTCCTGTTAAAATGCATGAGTTCATACGGATCTGTTTACTGCTGACCACCAGCAGGAAACAGCACCATGTTTAGTTGACAGGTTTTTTAAACTAACTGTAACAATGTTGTATATCTTGTATTTGATCATATTTTATTAAAGCAATATACCACGAGAGGTCATGCATTACAGTTATTTTACCATGAGTATGGGGTTTGTAAGCAGTATTTACTGCATTCCCTCAAACGGTTTATTGCTTTTATAAAATAGCAACAACAGCAATATGGTGAAAGAAGCCAATTCCTCTGGCAATTAATATGGTTCAATATCCTAACTATAGGCACAGACGGTTTCTGGTTGCCAAGCAACGAGGCAGCTTGGAGCAATATAGAATCTGTGACTATTGTGGATTTACTTGGGCTTTGAACGTGGCTCATTCAATCATTTAAAGTCAGAACAATCTGTTATAAATTCTATATGTTTAATTCTACGTGTTTAATAAGATATCTGCATTGCACCAAGATGTGCCACTGGCAACCGTCCATAACTCACTAATTCAATCTGGAATCAAGCCATTTGTATTTTGAAAGTGGGCACAGACCAAAATTCAGACTCTTAACCCTGCAGCATCAGGGTGGAATCAGGAGAGTTTTCATGAATCATGTTAGTGTTCTGTTCTAAAAAGCTTCTATGTGAAAGTGCCTGAGAGATCATATTTATCTACTGTAATAACTTTCCTTCAGAGATCTATTATCTTCACTTTCTGTAAGAGAAGTAGAAACTGTTAAGAGAAGAAGTTTTAGATTAGATTAGTGAAAAAGATCTCTTTACAAATACAGCACTATTGTTACTGGGATTCTATGGAACCGTGTTTTTTAGTTGGGCTTAGAAAGCGCTTTCAAAATCCGCAGAAAGGTTTAAAACCAAAGAGAGTCCCCAGCTAGTAGGGAATGTTCTCAGAATGTTGGCTAACATTTACTAAAAGTTCTCTCAAAGTTACCAAAAACCATTCCTGCAGTAATGTTAATAGAACTTTTTAAATGTTATATATCATATATCAAAAACGTTCTTCTTACATTAAAAATGTTTGAATAGCGTTCTTTCAATCAAGCAGTAACATTAATACAATCTCTAAGAAACTGGACATCCTGAAAATTTCTTTCAAAATAATTTTTTAACATTTTTGTTACTTAACAGAAACGCTAGGGAACCAGCCTAAAAACCTAAAGTTACTTAAAACTGTTAGCTGGGTTTGTACTAAAGAGTGCAGTAATGGCTACAGTTTCACCCCACCGATAGACTCTCCGTTCTCCTCACTCCATTCTCCTCACATCTCACATTTTATATGAATTCTGTACTTGAACAGAAGACGAGAGAAGAGAAGCATTCTAGTTTATTCTAAATAGCTCCTCACACCCCCACATTCCAGGAACTGTGGCAATCAAGCAGGTCTGCTTTATTTCCACGGGGGATAAGAAATTCTCAATTAATTTTCTCTCTTTTATGCTTCAAGGGACTCGAGACAAAAATCAACTGCTTTGGGTGGAAGAATAAGAAGAACTATTTGTCTTTTATTATAAAGACGTTTAGCATAATTGAACACTTCTGGGTCAGCCAACTTCAAGTCTCAGAGGACCAGTGAAGAGATGAAGACAGGGATGTGACCCTATATTGGGTTTCCATTTGATTAAAGCCTTCAGGCATCTGAGGAAACAAGCTTAGGGAGATGATGAGGATGGCACCATGGCAACATCAGGAGCCAAAGGTCTAATGGGATAATGGGATCGTAGTTTGCTGTAACCATGGATAACTGGGGGTTGGGATGGCAAAAGCATTATATAATACAAACCACCCCTGCTGATTTCTGCTAAATGTGCTGCTTGGAGAAACTGAACAGTGGCAATGATTTGTAGTATTTTGGATGCAGGGTGGATTTAGGTGAATTGGGTCACTTGTTCACATTTTGATGGCTGTCAATAAGTGGTCCAGGTCACCCTACACAGCATATAGTCAAAATCATATCCAGCACTTGAATCCTCAGAAAAGTGTGAGGAACAGAGGAGCTTTAGTACAGCACATGACTATTAATTACACACATGATCTGTGTCCCCAAAAACTCCTGCAGAGTGTCGTATTCTCAGTTCTGTTCTGCAAAACACCAAAGACCTCCCACCTTTAAAAAAAGTGTGGAAAACGGCACAATGACAAATGTTCTCAGATCAGTTATTGACTTAGGTTGATTTACTAGAGAAAGTTGCAGCTATAGCATTCAATTCTGCAGTCACCGTCACTGATGCAATACTGGACTTTCAGTCATGACTGAGAACCATACAGCTGCTTTAGCTCAATATTTGCATATACTGCGGTGAGCATGCACTAAATCCATCAAACAGATAAAACTCAGATTACAATAAAAGATTTCAATCACAGATGCTTATGAAATGGTTATAAATGGTTGCTCTGATAAAAAGCTGGTTCATTTACCAAAGAACGCATATAAACACACTGATATACATGGCATGCATATACACAAAGCACACCTCAAAACCAGGCTAGTATGTACATTAACAAACTAGGTAACTGACATCAAGTGTTAACAGACACATTTGGTTGAATAGCAGACACAAGTTGAATAACAGACAGATTTTAAATATTACAAGAGCATGCAAGAGAATATTACAAATCTATAGATGCTCACTCAGAATCAGCCAGGCCATTTACAGCTTAACTGTCTCACATTAGTAAGAACAAATGACACAAACTTGCATATGACTGCAACATAACCTCAGAATGATAGTTATCAGAAAAAACAACCAGCTGAATTGTTGTCGTTACTTCTGCCACATGTGCTTCCTGCCAACTGAGACCATTCAACATTTATTCAGGGATCAATAAGAGTTTGTAGCAGATGTTAAAGTTGCATATTCTTCCTCAAATACAAAAATCAAATACAGGGAAATATTACAATGCAGTTTTTACTTTAATGACATTCAGATATACGGCTCTACTTTTATCCTCTAATAAAAGCTGTTTAGAATCTGTGATTGTAATCATACAAATCAACAGATGCTTGAAACTTAATCTTCAGGATTTTATTTGTCACATATTATTTATATTTATTTGTCACAGTATATGTGCAGTTATACAAGCATACAACCTGTAGTGAAATGCAAAGTTGGCAAACAAAACTAAATGCATTTAAACTAAAGAAGTATATAATAAAAGCTACAATTTAAACATTTCAATTAAGATTTAAAAGAATAAAGAACAGACAAGAACAAAGAACCAAAATATTGAAGATTTTCCATGAACGGGCCAGAGAGTTCACCCTCAGTGTGCTTCAGCTGTTTCGAATGGCGTGTTTAGTTCATTATTACAAAAGTCAGAGGTGCAATTCTTGTGGAGAGAGGTTTTAACAGAAAGGTCAGGTCAATGCTTCAGTCCCACATTTTACACTTTACTCGGGGGAGCTGTGTGGACCACAAAGAAGTTTGTGTGATGCTGAAAATAACACCTCAAGACTCAAGGAAATGATCTCCGGTTGGTCTACAGATTACTGCTGTGAACTCAGCGATAGTGAGCAAACTGGGTCAGGCTTGCTTGTATGTACATCATCTGAGCATGCTAAATGTAAATGTCTGTTTTAATGGAGTCACAATCTGCATTAATTCTGTAGCGAATGCTGTTTAAAGGAGCTTAGCATTTCTACAGAGTGAAGATATAAAGAGCCAGCAGGATGCAAGGAACAATGAATGAAATGTAGGGTTTAGGGAAGGCTGGGGAAGGTGGTCCATCAAAACTGCAGCCCTGAAGAGAGTGCAGCGCTACACCTCGTTGCACTATGAACACAAACTATAGTGCATGTCACATGGTCCTATGCAGCTTTTATGATTCTGACAATAACAACCTTACCTTAAAGTGTGTGTGTGTGAGAGAGAGAGAGAGGAGGAGGAGGAGAAAAGTAAGAAAGAAAAAGAGATAAAGTTGTTTGAATCTTTAATCAAGTGAGAGAGACAAAAAGAAAGCGTGTAGAACCCTGCACAGCTGACATTATCTCCAACAGATGTTAAAGAATAAAACAATTTAATGTGAGTCTAAATGTGAAAGCCCTTTGAAATGAAATTATTTAGTTGTGAGATAATTAGCATATTTCATTTCCCAATTGTTTCTATGCAGCAATAATACTACTGACATGAGCCTAAAGCCTTAATATTGAAACACAGTACCATGACTGGAAATGCTCAAAGAAAGATTACAACATTTCGCTGCTTTAAAACACAATGAATAGAAGTTACAGAACTGGCACTAATATGAATCTGAATAACAGTTGTCTTTCCGACACGGTATGTGTGACAGTCATGAACAAATACCGTGGACAGCGTCCACCCCTCCACCCCTCCACCCCTCCACGTGGCCAGGAGGCTATTGAATAAAACAAAGCTGGCAGTAAGAGTCAGAAAAACCTGCAGCCCGCTGTCACCAACCAAATAATCACCACCAAGTCTCCAAACTTATCCACAGACATCTCCAGGGAAGAGTTTACCCTAATCCAAGACTCTTCTCCTGGACCCACACCAGACGTCAATCACGCCACTATAAACCCCAACCACTCCACAGCCAGACACCAGAATAACAGACGATAAATAATACTAAACCATGTTTCACTCTGTAATAAACTATAATAAACTTGTGCACCAAGAATACAATAAGACTTGTCTTTGAATACATTAAAACGTGTCCCTCTGCACAACATCCAATTACAGGCTCTTTTTCAATACCTAATGAGCTGACTTTTGTGATATATTTTTCATGTGGGTTGTCACAATGCATTATGGGATTGCATTCCAAGTAATTAATACATTTTATACTGCCTAGCAAATTTGGCTAAAACATGTTACAGTCACTAGGTTTTGGATCAGAGCAGTAATGATCACTAAGGACCTGATTAGGATTTTTCCACTAAGCACCTTTTGAGATTTCCTATTGCCTATGATAGCACACAATCCCCATGGATTCCCATATCACTCCTGCTGTTGTGTGAGCAAACCGATAATGCTGTCAACATCCTGTCCGTGTTCACCTGGCAGGTTACACCGTACTGTTACAACTGGCAACTTCCCTGTGGAAAAAACGTTGAGTGATGGTTAACAATTCACTCTTCTTTCAGGACTAGACTTTACTGAGGTATGAGGTAATTCTACTGTATGTATTGAGTGTGACCACTGATAACATAGTGGACTCATTACTTTTGTTGTCATATTTGGTTGTGGCAGACTAAAGGAACGAGGAACTAGCCTATACTCAGGTGAAAAAGCACATTAAAATGGAAACTTCTACTTCTGCTAAAATGGAAACTTCTGCATTTTTTTATATAAAATCTGTCCTTTTTAATATAATATCTTTGTATCTTTGTCCATACAAAGATATTTAACAAACACTCTGCCCCCCAAAACTATACAAAAATTCGCTCTGCCCATCTGCATTTCAATCAATCCTCTACAGGAAAGTGATATGCCTTTGAGAATAAAGACAGAGTGAGATTATAGCTGCAGGCCATTAAAATGTTCATACAAAGATGCTAAATGAAGGTACTGCATTGTAAGAACCTTGTTTGTTATGCATCTTTTAGTAAATAAACAAGATAGTTGCCATAATGCTCATCGTAATAACCACCTAAGAGATCTTGAAGAGACCCAGCTAACAGTTTTAGGTTGTAAGAGCAATTGTTGCAGTAACCCTAACATTTCCATTTGAGAACGAAAATGTTGTTTTGAAATTCCTTTGAACATTTAAAAAGCCTATTTTTTAGACATTGTATTAATGTTATTGCTTGGTTACAAGAATGTTATTTAAACATGTTTTAATTCTGTATAGTTTTTACAGAATTAAATTTACAGTTTTTAGCGTTCCACTAACTACTTAAGAATAAAATTTTTAATATGATATATAATGCAAAACAGTTTCTACTAATGTTACTTCAAAAAACGTTTTTGATAACTTTGAGAGAATATTAGTTATCGTTCTGAGAACATTCCCTGTAAGCTGGGGAGACACAGGCATGCCACATCAACTCTTTCCCTGTCAGTCAGCCAAGTTTATAAAAGCGTGGGCCGTCAGGTCAGCCAGGTGACCTCCCCTGAGTCTCCACTAACATAAAAAAACAATGAATCTCTTTCGTCTACAAGCTGTCTACAACCTTTTCCCATAATGCCTTGGGATATCCTCTGAAACACAAGGAATTTTGAAAGTTCTAGGAAAGTTCAAAATGTCCAGTTTTCTAGACATTATATTAACTTTTAATAGCATTTTTTAATTCTGTGATGTTTTTAAAACATTCCACTAAGAACTTAAGAATAACGTTTTTGATATAGGATGTATAATATTAAAAAAAGTTCTACTAACATTACTGGAAGAATGTTTCTTGATAACTTTGAGAGACTTTTAAAGAACGTTAGCCAGTGTGCTGAGAACATTCCCTGTTTGCTGGGTTCTCAGATTATGACTAACAAAGACTGTCCGGTGTGTGCTTATCCTGTGTGGAGACTTTAAATGAAAGATATTCAGCATTTCTTTATTTCATTCTATTTACATGTGGAAGAGTAAAAACTAATTGGACACCTTTTTAAAGGAGTCAAAATTTTAGGTACATTTAATTAGTCTGTCATTAGTGCCAGAAACATGAGAGGGCAGGAAGAAAGAAACAGCATGGGGTGAAGGAGGAAGTCAAAACAAATGAAGAACAGAAACAAGCCCAAATCTCTTAGCTGGAGGCCTGGAGCATTTTTAATTAGACAGAGTCTCCTGGGACAGAACAGTGTGATTTGAACAGACCTGCGGGAACCAAACACATTTTCAAATAAAAGATTCCCTGCTGACTTCACTTAATGTTGCACTTTTGCGACTTAGCAAACGAAAAGTTCTTCTCTTAATTTAATCTAGGCCCTTAAATGTTTAACCCAAAAAAAACGCATTTTGGCATATCTTTTGCAACACTGTTCAAATAAGCTAAAGTTCAAAACTTTGAGCTGGTTGAGACAAAACTGAAACTCATACTGACAGCCAGTATTTGCATTAAAAAATATCCTAAAAAAGAAATTTTATTAAAATCCCCATAGCACATATGGTGCGTCTGTGTTTTAAAACATCTCTAACTCACTGTGAGAACCTCCACAGTGAAGAACACATGGTCTTAGGATATTCATTTATCTTCCAGACCCATTTTTCAGGCAGAGGCTAGTCAGAGCGAGTTTTGGTGTTCAGACGGCCATTTTTTAAAGCCAAGATCTCTGCAGGAGACCCACTGAGGCTTTAGTTAGTTGAAAGGGAACAGGACAGGTCTTAGATCTCAGGCTAGATTCCATGAAAGCAAGTTCGTCCTGAAGAAGAGAGCTGCCTAGAAGATGAGTTGAGCTGGGAAGATGTCCACAATAAAGAGCATCAGCCATGTTTACACCTGCCTGTGGCTTCACCCAGAATCATTATGCCACAGTATATAGTTCTGGCACATGTATTTTTTTTCCAGTTATTTGTTACAGAACTGGTCATACGGTTACAAGAGCCAGAATACAGTTTGTGAAATACTGTATATTAATCAAACTGACTGCTGGTACTATGAGACTGTGCTACAAATCCATCTTTTGCAATGTCAACGGTTTATGTTATTTCTATACCATTAATTCTATAAATCTTCATATAAACATAAAGCAGGATGTTCGGCACTCACACACTGAATGCAAGAATGCAATATATAACAGTTTTAAATCAAATTACATACACTAAACATAGAGAATTGCAATATTGGATTATAATATAGGGGTATAATATCACATGTCTGCCCCCAATGCACAGCTCAACACACATTTGCACACCTACATTAAGACAATATTCTGCTTTTCAATGTGAGTGACAATAATTACCTACAACATTGAGTCAAAAACCACTGGAGCATCAAGAGCAGTAATTAAGGTCCAAGCAGGTTCTGAGTGTAAGGCAGGTGTTCTCAGAAGAGCACTGACTGCTGCTTGACAGCTGTTTGCCATGGCAACACAAACCTGTACTTTTGTGTGTGTTTGTGTGTGTGTGTGTGTGCGCGCATGCTTGTGTGTTGAGGTTAATGAAAGTGACGCATTAAGGTCATCGCGTGGAATATTGCAGTGTTTATTAAAAATGATTATCTGTCCCCGTCAAAATTTTTTTAAATTTATGTGCTCTCGTAATCTTTAATCAAAAATATTAACCTCCTCTCCCTCTCAGAACGACGTCTCTTCTCTTTATGATGTATGTTTCTCCCCAAGTGCGGGACTATGTTGTCCATCCAATGGGAAGGCAGTTTCTCTCCAACGATGCAATCAATACCCGAAGAACAAAATCAAGACCTGTCCTATGTTTAATGTCATTCCAGAAGCTGCTTCAAGATTTGCATCAATGCAGGGAAGACGCTCACAACTTCCATTTCATTGCGACTTTAAGAAAATATCATTTTCATCTCACATGCACAATATCATCCATGTGTGCTTAAAATATCTGCCACATGCACATGTTCTCAGTTCGTCCACAGAGGCCTAACTCTCTCATTGAGATTAAAATGGCCCTATTGCTGAAATTTGGACCGGCATAGGTGTGCAATTCACGTTTTAGCCGAATGTCAAAAATGCCATCGCAGAGGAGGCTAAATAATAAATGCCCCTGGCCACTGTAGGGCAGAGAAAACAAGGACAGGCAGTGCAAACAGCACTCACACAGAATGTTCATGCTCCAATGGCCAGAACCATGTATGTGTCATTCTATATATGTTCAACGGTCTACAGCAACACATAGCCAGTGACCCCTACAGCAATATTAACATCCTGGAGTATTGTTACATATAGCAAGATCAATGTATCTCTGCATGTTTTAACATTATAATGCGCTACAAGAGTGTCAGTGATGTTTCTGTAATAGGGGTTAATGTAATTACATATAACACTGTACACACAGTGTGTGGCTGAAATTAACACTTGGCAAGTATCAAATACAAAAAAAGCCAATGCCAATTTTGGACACTCTGTAGACATTATAAAATGCATTGTGGTCCTCTGATTGTTTTCTCTCTCTCATGGAGCAAACTGATATATTACTGATTAAACTAAATAAACATCAGCCTCACTAAATGGCTCACACATTGAGCTTGTTCTTGTGCTTGTCCACCAAAACAAGCAAAGCATGATGAAATATCAAAGAAAATTTGGTAATGAGCATCTATTGATCCAAACAAGACGACGTGTTGAGGTTCCTGATGGTAAACGCTTCAGAACGGCCCCTGGAGAATACAGGCATCTGTGGTGTCACAAAGCCCCTTATTAATGAGGCTATGCAGGATTTGTTTGTTACACTAGAGGTGCTTACACAAAACAAGCAAGAAGTAAGCCCGAACTAAAACCAATCCACGATAAACAAACTCGAATCATCCTCTGAGCATTTAATGTAACCAACATTACACAACACTGTCCAGTATAAAGATAACCATACAGGAATATGTAAGAGTATTAACACAAGGAAAATGTATGACAGAGAGTGATCCCGAGACATTATTTGCAAATCCTAATCTGGAGCAGGGAAGTCTTTCTCTTTCCATATTGTGGGGGAGGTAGCTGTCATATTTATTGTCAATGAACACACGCATGTAAACACTCATTCACTGGCAAGAAGAAGCGATGAATCTGAGGGGGGATGGGGGTGACTAGAGAGGAGAGAAAAGCTTGTGGTTGTATACGCAAGCCCAAAACCATGAATTAGCTGTTCTACTGATCTAAGCCTAACTAGTGATGGTAAACACACTTATCAGCAAACCATACACATGCATAGAGGAGTACATTTTAATAAACATCACAATTTTAAGTTAAAATTTATACAAATGTAGAAGGGAAACATACATTTTTGGTATGTGACTATGACTTGTCATCTGTCTCTTTTATTTCTCTTTTATATATTTTGGGCAGTTGTGGTCACCCAAAGGTCGCCAGTTCAGTTCCCAATGTTGGTGGGTAACAAGTGAGGTGGCCTTGAGCAAGGCACCTTACCCCCAGTTGCTCCCCGGGCACTGCAGTGCTGCCCAGTGCTCTGGGTGTGTGTCACAGTTTGCATTGTGTGTGTTAACAACTCATTACTCTAATGAGTATCCAACTGGATGGGTTAAACGCAGAGAACAAATTCCAAGTATGGGTCACCATACTTAGCCAACACGTCACTTCACTTATGTTTAAGTAGTGTTTAATGACCTTGTTGCCTTGATTATTGTCATTTTAAATGGTCTTGCATTTATGGTATGCCAAATGAATTGAACACGGCATCAACTAAAATAGTTTTATCATGTTACACCGCAGGAGCAATTTCCAAAAGTAGTTCAGTCACATAAAAATATTTGTGATAAATATACATAAATATATATATAAATATATAGGCAGACAAGGACAACAAGCAACACAAATACCCTCAAACTGTCTCTCTCTCTCTCTCATTTTCCGCTGCTTCATAAAGCAGCACACAAGAATCCGTCTTTCCATCTTGAAAGATCTTTTGGGTGTGAGAAACGCTGCACACCGTGAACAGAATTGAAAACAACTACTAGAAGGCAATTAAATTTCCATTATCTCTCACTTGTCTGTCATTACAGGTACTTCTCTTCCTCCTTTAAAAGCAGTGAGATATTTAGTCGGGCGTGCTACAGATGCAGATCAGGAGGCGGGGTCACACAGGTCCCCTACACTCTGCTCTCGTGTCAACAGCCTGGGCAGATTTATGCTCCCTCCCCAGGTAATCAAAAAGCTGGAGGCAGATCCTGCCAGACTGAGCTTGCATTAAAGCTCTTAGGCCAAAAGTGCATGTCATTCGCTCTATAGAACAGACACTAATGATTCTCTCGGCTCGCTCCATACGCATGATGTAACCAGTCACTCCTGCAGTAAGAGGCGTGCAGTGGGGCGACATGACACTGTGTGCTGTTTGCTCTCAATATGATGGCTTTACTCTGGAGGAGAAACTGATCCACAGCATGTATTTAATGCATCCAGCTCTATTTGAAAGAAAAGAATTATGTTTCACTTCTATGAGTTTAGCTCTGAAAGCTGGAGGCAAATTAAATTGTGTGCTTTGTCTCTTGTTAAGAGAGTTGTGTGTTTGAAAGCCGAAGTGTTGAAAATATGGCACCACTCTTCCTGTGTTACCGTGTCGGTCTTGCTTTCCTTCGCCTGCACCCTCTCTCTTTCTCTCTCTCACTCACTCACTCATTAAAGCTGTCTCAGGGGAGTGGTTTAAAAATAACACAGACTGTGCTAGCGCCACACATCAAATAACAACTATTGCTTTTAACAATATGGTTTGTTGCAGGTTTTTCTCGTGGGCTATCCATGTGGATTTTTCCCTTTTAAAAGAAAACCAAAAATTTTGTACACATCTCAGTCCAAAGGCTGGTGGAAAAGAAAGAGAATGGGATTAGAGAAGATCTGTGTCTGATAATGATGAATGGAGGACTCATGAATAACTGCAAACCAAGAAACAAAAATTGTGTTACAATCCAAATGGCTGGAATGTAATATTGTACCTTCTCATGCATGGATTTTTGCATGTCAAATTATATACCAAAGCCAATCTTCATAATTAGAATTGTCTTACGGACACAGAATATGAATATGGATAAAGAGGTTCATTTGCATAATGAGGCTAATCTAAAATCAATTAGCAAATACATTTGCAATTTTTGTTGCAATTTAAATAGCATTATGATATAAGCGCTAAATGGATATATTTATTTCTCTCTTTTCAGCTACCATGTGAGGACAGAAAGAGTCCAGATGTTTGCAGCTGGTTAGAGCTAATGTGCTAATAGAAGAACGTTTAACTGTTAAACTGTTGAAATATACAAAAACGTTGAAGTGTTGAAGTCTAATGTCAAAAATACAAACATCTAGTCAGGCTGCAAATGTCTTTTTTTGCTTTCCTTGTTCTTAAACAGTAATTGAATGTCTGGGAATAAACAGTGTGATGGTACGATTATCTAACCTCATATGTGATCATAATGTTAATCTTACAGTTTTGTTCACACATGCATCTAAACAAAACAATTTTCAGTAATCTTAAACCTTTTCATTCTAGAAAATTGCCAGGACTGATTTACGGGTATTTTGACAACAAATTCCTGCAAACATTTTTTGGAAAGGGCTGCATGTGGGATAGTGGATTATATCAGTGTCCCAAAACAACATGCTGGTGAGGAACAATAATGGTGGTTTAGGGTAAAAAGGATAATTCAACAAGAAAGTGGCACAGGGCCGAATTTAATTTTGTCCATATCAGAATGGACTAGCTTAGGGAGCTGGGTGTGGTCTTTACATGACAGGTGGTTAAAGGGGATCGGCTGAAGAATAAGAGGGCTTGGTGACATCAGACAAACAGAAAAGTCGTTTCAGAGGCGGAGCAAGTTATCACAATTTGATGACAGTTAACAAAGACAAACCTGCAAAACAAAGTGAATTGCTGAATTATACAAAGTAGGAGCAGGAACATATATTATCAAAGTAAGCAGGGTCAGTTTTTCACAGATCTAGAGAATCACATTCACACACATTTAAAAAAGACAGACAACAAAAGATCACACTCACCATCCTTATCAGCTCTCCGGAAAATCTGAAAAGATACACAGAGAAATACGTCTTACTGATATAAATTATTAATCACATTATCACATTTAAATTCACCTCCTGTAACCTTTCACATAATTTAGGCAAGTCAGAGGAGGCAAAGTCATCTGCTTATCACATTAAAAGCTGACCTCAAATTTTTATTAAACCACTAAATAAAACAGGCTATGTGCTTATTCCTTGTTAAAAGCTCAATCATTAATAAATTTATTTTATACAAGACCATAAATATTTTTAGACATTTACTGCAGCAAAGTAGCAAGGTATGAAGTGGAAGAGATGGATACAAGTAATTAAAAAGGCTTTTCTCTCTAGGGTTCAGTGTCAACCATCAGTCACTCAAAAAAGCTATTAAAGGAGGGGGCGGTTATACATATAGACTGATTGCGAAGCAATTGTATCATATCTCAGCCCATAACATGGGGCGGCGATTAATCCTTACATCGATTTTAAAGGACCGCCAGCCTAAACGATGCTGTACCCTTTAAGCTTCTATCAAAACTAAGCAATTTGTAAGTTGCAGATCAATTTGGTTGAGTTTGTGTGAGATTGAGTGAGGTCCTTATATCTGATTACACTGACCAATCAGATGTGAAACGGAGCACTTAAGCCTCTCTGGTAACAGAGAAAAATCCTCACTGCAAAGTAAATAGAATGTGCTGGGATGCATTACGCACTATGAGCTCATTTACAGCAGTCAATCTATTCACCTGTCAACCGTTTACATTTACTGATAATAGTGACTAAATAAACAAACACAATGAAAGTGAAGCATGGGCCCTTTGTAGCTAATTCGGCTGTCTGTGTTAAATGTACCGACTGCAAACATGAGCATTCATAAAGCTCAAACGTGCATGTTCTTGTCTCTGTGGGGGGTTGTGCCGAACATCTGACAATCAAAACTCGTATTGACAATGCGTTTGATCCGCTACAAAAGAACGATCATCCTCTACTGACAGCCTAAAGCTGTTCTTATTCAGATGAGCCTGACGCTTCATTCAATAATGTGAACTAACTGCATCCCAGCTGTCAGTTTGCTTCATCATCACAGAACAAACACAAATGCCACACCACAAGGATAAATGGACCTCGGGCAACCAATCAAACACCTGCAGCAGAACACCAATAACTGTCTTTTCATTTTTTTCAATGGGACATGTTTCTCTGCCACTAAAGGGGGAGAATGAATGTGGCAACAGTGGCATTACTGATCTCAGATCAATACTGTTATTTATTTTACAAAGCATCTGAAGAAACTCTTGGTATTTAACATTAAGGGCTTAAAGCAAAAGTGTTTGCACCACTGTCTCTCCAGATCTTGCTTAAAACACAGAGAAATGTTACTATAGGAGTAGCAGATGATATCAGAGGATAAAAAGTAAAGTGAGAAGCTGGCAATGGAGTTCAATTACGTTTGTAAACCAAACATGAAACGGGAAGAACTACTACAAACATGTACAGAACAGAATCATCATCATTTTTATGACAGCTGGCAGTTTCATCACACTTTCCACAAATAATTACCAACCTATTTCCCATATTTTATTTCTGCAAGAGCTTTTTTATTAGAATGTAACTGAATACCTTTCTGAATAAAATGCACCTCTAGTGACTTGAAAATAAAGAAAAGCTAATTTAATTTAAAATGTAAGTTCAAGAGTTTTAGGCCCTTATTTGTACCCTATTTGTGGAAAGTGCCTTCTGTCTGAAGTGTTTACGATTAAGGGTGACACAATAAAGATACAAGCTTGTGTTAAAAACTATTTGTAAGTTCTGACAACATGAAGACACTAAATGTAGGTGACCCAGTTTGCTTTCGACACAGAAGACAGATCTCAATATGACATGAAAAGAGGACAGCGACCAAATAATCTACAGTACTAATGTGAACTACAAAGACATTGGCTTTCAAAAGGGAATGGATAACTACAATTATTCACAAATACACATGGATAAACTGATCATCAATTGTACCACTGTGTTAGAGGCTAGAAATCTTTTAAGCATTCCTGAAAGACTAATAAAACAAAGAGTGAGGCTGAAAATGAATATCATTCCTAAACGAACCTCAAAATCTCCTGCAGAACATAATCAAAATGAACATTTTGAAAAGACCCTCAACATCATCCCAAACTTATTCTCTAACCCAGGTAGATTGAAAGATGCTTAATAACACTGAAATAATAAACATGTAAAATAGTAATACTGTATAAAGTTACATAAGTCTACATGGCAAAGTAAGACTGTGCGACACTAACCAAAGGATGGACACGTTTAACCAGCACTGTTACTCACATCTCTGTCAAATGGAGTGATTTTTTTAAGGTTGGCTCAAATCGCTGCACAAATGGCAAAAATATTTGTTTTTTAAAGTTCAAGTCAACAGTGTAAAGAAGTCTTTAGTAAATGTCATGTCACCAGTCCATCGCTTAACCAAACAAACAGGTAATCAATACCTGTAATTAAATAAACAAGGGTCTCATATATGTGCATTAACACACACACACACACACACACACACACACACACACACACACACACACACACATATATATATATATATATATTAACAGATAAACAGGATTTCCCAGCATAAAGAAACTCTGTAGACTATTTAACGCCAGTTATAAACAGCAGAAAAATATACAAAAGACTTCACTTAATTACCTCCTCACGCCTGACAAATTTCAGGACATAATGATGCGACATAATGATATTGGGACACATCATTTAGTTTTCTTTATGACAGCTTGTTTTCTTTATGACAGCTTGTTAGGGCTCCACTTGGTACTTGCTGTCAGGTTTGGGGAAACCAGGCAGAGGGAACTTGGCACCGACACACCCTGCGAGTCTTGAGACACAGCCAAAATCTTTCTGAAATAGGTCCTCATAACGAACCATTTCTGAAGACTTTAAGGAAATTGTAAAGGAGGTACATGGCAAAGCAGCCTCACAGGCTGATCCTGGAACAGACGTGGCAGTGGATGCGTAATTTGGTGGACAGATTGAGTTAAGTAATGCAGTTCTCTCATAAAGAGAAACCAGTTCTCTCACAAACACAAGCCTCCACAAGCCTCCTGGATAAACTGTGTACACATTCACTATTCTTGAAAGATAAATAGGAACAAAACGAGCTCAGTATGTGCAGTTTTTACCTCTGAATTGCGCATTAGGGTACATTGGTGCCTCTGGTCTTTTCTGCGATTTGTAATTAGTTTTATTTGTTGCCCCTCCGCGTTATAGTTTGGCTACCTGAGACTTTATTTGGGTCTTGAACTGAACTACTTTTTTTTAACTCTCTTTTCTGTCTTAATGTTTTAATGCATATACCCCTAAAAGCAGCGTAGAAACCTCAGGAGATATGACCATTAGACAGACATAATTATCCAGCACAGATGAACAATACTGAGGCAATACTTTGACCTACTAAATCAATACTGTTGAGACCGAGCACCGCAGCCCGAGCCAGCGCGTAACGGCGGAGCTATAAAGGATTCAGGTTTGGGTACGCACCCGGAGATCCGCCCATAAAATCAAAGGAAAAACTGGTTTATAACCTCGACATTGTGTGAGGTACTGCGGGGTTGTTTCGGGCTCTTTTTTCCTAGATTACCGTGTATGTTCAAGTTTATTAGACTTGCGCATTTTGCCACTGAACGTATTGAAAGCGCGTCAGTATTTGGATACAGCCGCGGTCGCTCACCTCATCCTGAGCAATATGCCGGATTTCACTAATGCAATAATTTGCATAATGCAAAATAAATGACACAGGATTGCAATTAAGTTTCCATTCGTGGCTGTCACCGAATTTGCTTAAAAAGTGGGTCAATTGCGAGAAGGAAAAGTGCATCTCATTGCAATCCTCTGAGTTGTTGTTGAGATCTGTGATGGACTAAAAATTCCCTAAACTCTTCAAACTCTTCGTTTGTAATAAAGGAAATCTGTTACAAATTTGTTTCGTGCATGCACCAGATGATGAAAAAAAATCATTTGGTGCATGAAAAATCAAATGCAAAGAAAAACCAAACACCTACATCCAGAATGACGGAAATGCCTTTCCGTGGCTCCGGTGCGAAGAACTGCTCCTGAGCCACCGCCGCCTCCTCCTTCGCGTATTCCCGGGTAGAGATGCTTTTGTTGTCGCTCATCTTGGTGACTATCCAGCGGACGAGCCCGTCTATTCCACCGGGCTGAGCGCCGCTGTTTCCGGACTGTGCAGCCGTCGCTGTCTCGCTGTCCTGAGCCCCGGGGATGGGCTGGTCTTTGCTGTCTTGTGGCCGGAGTTTGGCTTGTTCTTTGTGGAGCAGTTTGTGGACACCGTCCCTGCAGTACCGCGCTGCTTGTTCGCACATCCTTTTGCCGCGGAGCGTTCATGCTGCGCGCTATGGGGCCGATCCCTCCCTCCTCCGTGACATCAGCGGCCGCACACCTCCCCAAACTCGCCCCTCCTGTCCCATCTATCTGGAGCGGTTTAACAAGTGCCATTTATCCGGTCCTGCTGCAGAGGTCTGAACCAAAAGCGGCACTGGTGGTCCATTGATCCTGGACGACATTGATCCTGGACGACATCGATCCGAAACTTTTTCCAAGACGCAGTGTGGTTTAGTCTGTTTCTGCCTTTGGCCTGTTTGAGATTAATGTCAGTTTTGGATCTTCAGATTGCAAAGGAAGACTACAAATATGTTTTTGCACACATCCTGCACAAACACAAAGTGGTTTATAAACAAATCTCCAAGTATAGTTACCCTTTGTCAGAAGGGTACTAAACTATGTTTAGCCAAAGTTCAGTATACTGCTTCACAGAGCTGAGACATTTCCAAACAAGCAACAGAAACAATAAAAACAGGTCATAACATGACTTTATAGTCATTTCCCCTCCAAAAACACTGTGTGATCTGCGTTAAATGAAATAAACAGCAGCTTATTTTTGGGGAGGGTTCCCCTACACTTAGAAAATCCCTCATTACATCTATATAACGGCCTAAAATGACCTTTGTGAGTTGAAAGACTCCCCGGTCCTGCCCTTTACCGGGGTTATTAAGTCATCCCAACAAAAAGCACCTTCATTTAATTGGCACCAGAAACAAACCCCCGCACAGTTTGCATTCCTATAGTGAGGCATTTAGCCAAACAGAAAAAAATGATGGATGCATCTCTTTAATGTAGGGCAACTTGCAGCAGCCTGTTACTCATTTTTCCCCGCAGAGGGACCACGGATAATTACAACAAGAGGTAATCCCTTGTCATTGAAGGTGATCAGATCAACACCCCTTGCAGCCAGTTTGTACATTGCAGTGACAGGCTTCTTATTTTCACACATAAACTCAGTGGTGCATCATGACGGTGCTGAATAGTACGAGCTAACGGTTATTTATCTCAGCACATGCTGTAAAACACATTGTGAACTCCATTAAACAATAAAAGCCCAATGCGGTCAAACCCACATTGTTTTGTAGAGAAAAACAAAATCGGTTTACCTTTATTATACGTAAAGATCATATAATTAGGAGAATTTGTGCTACTAATTTTAGACTACTTTTTCAAGCCTTACTGTATACTTACTGTCTATCTATGTGCAAGGAAATGTACACTTTGTGGTCAAATTAGGAGCTGAATCATTAACAGATCGAAGAATTGCATTGGGTTTGGGTCTATGTTCACTCTAGCCTTGCAAAGCCACCCTCCAGATTGATGGCAGAAGGTCTGGACTTGCAGCTTTCATTGGCGAAAGAACCGGCCAAAAGGTTTGACTAACATGTAAAGCAACCAATCGCAATTCGCTTTGTTCAGCATCACGTTTTCAGGCAGACCGTTAAAGAACGCAACACACGTTGTCTACACATTTTGTACAATTCAACCAATAAGATGGTGACTTTGAAATTCCTGAAGTGTTTTCAGTAAAACTGTCCCAAATGTATCAGACATTCAGCCGGCTGGGTGTGGGTGTGACGTCTGAGACTGTGTTCACTCTAACTAACTGTAAACACTGTCCTTCCAATAGTTGTTTTACATTACTTACACAAGGTATTAACATTTAACATTAATACCAGGTACTTTATTGATCTACAAACCGAGAAACTGAAACTCCAGTGATGATTCCTGTAAAGAGTGATATCTAAAATCAGTCTGACCCCACATTCTCACCACTTTTGAGATTAAGAGAAGCAGACACCCATACTGCATCTACATATGAAACAGACTCAGATATGAAAAACATTTAAATATGTATCAGACACTGCTGCACAGACAGCTACACACACACACAATCAAGGGGAACAATCCCCCTGTCATGCTTCAAGAGCTGTGATATGTTAAAGTTGATGTGGGGGCAACGAGTGCGCCTCCTGGTGGACTTACGAAGAGTGCATGAGAGTGTTACAGATATTAACTTGTATTTGACTGGCATAATTACAAAACTCCAGCCTCCAAATCTACTGTTTAAAGTGAGATGTTTATTTTCTGTCCCGTTTTAAGTCTTTACAATAAATCGGTGTTGTGTTTTGTTTGAAATACAGTAGCATTTGTGGGGGGCGGGTGGAAGGTGCCATACAGAGGATAGACATACTCCCCTCCAGGTTCTCTGCTGCGGTTTCAACAGTCCTGTCCACGATAAAGCTTGGGCTGTCCATCACTCACGTCACCATTTCGAGTGCTGATCACTCCCGAGGCTGACTGAAGAACAGATTATCTGTAGCTTCATTCACCCATTCTTCATTCTTAACTGTCACCTACAGCAATGAATATGACATTGTAAGGTTAAAACATTGTAAATATGTTTTAACTCATAACCAAAATAGTCTGGATAAGCATATTGGGAACATGATGGAACCTGACAACACTTGCTTTAGCATTGTACTCACTTTGTAAGTGAAGGAAAGTTTGTGATTATCCAGGAGTGGCACATCAATATATCCCAGAGCACTCAGGAAAAACAACGATCTGGTTTGATGAGCTCCATATCAGCATGAAACCTGCACAGCGGGATATAAAATAAAACATAAGTTACACAATGAAGTGGAATAAAAGAGCAATTCAGACATTGGTACGTATGTATGTATGGTCAATGAAATGTGTCATGATCATTAAAACATTCCCAAGAGGCATTGTATATGTAGATGCATTATGGGTATTTTTGGGATTAATGACTTGTTCATCTATGTAAAGTGCTTACATTTATGTGTAATGCATGGTAATTTTTACATTTGCATGAGTTTTTGGTTATGTAGGCCAGAGTATGAGAAGAAATGTTTATTAAACAGGATAATGCATTTTTTCACAAATAATGACAAATGTAATTTCCATATTTTCAAAATATTTTGTTGTTCATTTTAAAAAAATATTTGCAAAAAATTGGTATTCTACGGTGTAAAAACATCTTTTTCCAAAGAAGAGGCATAATGGCTGACTGCTAAACTGATAGCTGTGGTTGACTGGTTAATTGCTTGTTTGTGATCACTGTATTATGATGATTGTGTTTTCACGAGTATGTGTTTGTGCGGATGAGGTACTGCTGAGATCTGGGCAGCCAGGTGTGGACAGACAATATCTGTGTGTGCTGTCTTCTTCTGTGCTGTATTCTATTGCTTCTGTAATGGTGCTTTCAGTATTAGGTGGCTCAGCTGTGCCATGCAGTATGTACAGTATTCCAGTGCCAGCAGAAGAACACAGAGCCCTGCACCAGAGACAGCAAAGTACAGACAGATCTTAGGGTTCTTGGGTTTTACTTGACTAGAAGGTAAAGGGTGACAGGAAATAGCCTGGGAGAGGGAGAAAGCATGTGTTTGGGACATGACGCAATCCCGATTCAACTCTGCTTTCCAGGGAACAATGCTAATCTCATGTGTCAAGAACTTGTGTGCTACACATTGTGACACAACTCTGATGTCTACTACTGTAAGTGTTGTATGGACATATTTTATGGTGCTTTTATAGGGCATTTGTAAAGCTTTTTGGAGCCTGTGCTTACTATTTTTTCTCCTATGAGAAAAGTATGACAGATTTTGTTTCTCTGACTAAACTTTTCATTTAATACAGCAAAGGGTAGAGAAGCAGAATCATTATTCACTATAAATGACCCAGAAAGAGTTTGTACAAAGTCAAAACTACATTATCCTATCATTAAGCACTGTGGGTGTTCACTGTACTGTAATTTAATACTAGAGTAGAATATAATATCATGACTTTTTGAACCCTAATTTAATTTGAGCGAACAGCTGTTTCAGGATCAATGAATGCAGAATTCATTACCTGATGCTTCTTTTCTGTCTGCAGTCATGACTAAGGGTTTTTGTGTGATGTCACTGGTGGTGAACTGAGGGGGGTTGATGAGGAGAGTGGGGGGCCCGCTCCAATGCTCTTCCTATGACACACTTCAGAGTCCAGCGCTGGTTAACGTAATTGGACAGAGTCAGAGACTGAGTACACTGACTGCGCACCTGGCACACAAAACTCATCACCTGCTCATGCATGGGAAGGAAGAGAAAAAAATGAACAAGGAAAAGTGAGGAATGACAGTTCACGTGTGGTTTATATTGAAAGTAATGAATTGTCCAATTAATGGTTTTTAACCTTTACCATTTCCATCAGTAGATCTGGGACCCCTTACCTCTGTTGCCAGATGGCCGATGCAGGAGACAGTCAGGTTAAGTTTTAAAGGTTCACCCCCTTCTATAGTGTAACAGAGGTCATCATAGTGCAGATCCTGGCAGAACTCTGTGGGGCCAAAGATCACTTCAAACAGTACCTCCATTCCTGGGGTGATGTAGCCCTCAGCAGGGACAATAATAAAACTCTTTACATCCCATTTAAATCTGATAACACAGAAAAACTTATGAACAAGAGTAAACAGAGACATTTAAAGTGATAGTTAACCCAAAAATCTAAATTCCTCCATTTACTTACCCTCACGTTACTCCAAACCTGTATGACTGTTTTGCTTCTGAGGAGCACAAAAGAAGACGAATGAAAAAGATAAAGTATGTTGGTAACCAAACAACAATGACAACAATTGACTCCAAACTGCAGGTAGTCTGTGTCCAGACCGACCTTCACTCCCTGACAGCAACCCTTCATGACCAGCAGGGGGCACACAGGATCCAGACACTCCAGCTGCAGTTCCTCTGTGAAGGGAGGCATGCACTTCTCAGGACAGATAAGAAGCTCCATCACACAGTCACCTGCTCTGCTGGATGCCCTGACAGGACCTAAAACACACAAAACAATATGATTCTGACAAACTGTATACAGCGCAATGAAATAAATGTGTGTTTATATGTGTTTATACAGTATGTGTGCATGTGCATTACCCTAGATTCACGGAGAACATACTCAGAGTTTGTTTTAATGAAACTAAAGGTCAAGGAACAGTGGCTGTTGTTCACCAAAGGGACCAATTTGCTTTGCAGGGCTTCAAAACGTATGACCTTATGCGCTGGGTCCTCTTAAGTTAATCTGAGATGAGAGGAGGAGAAAACATACTGGATAAGACTTCCTGTTACTGTATAGTTACTGGAAATAGATATATGATGATGCAGAAATGGCCTCCTGCACCACCTCATCTACACTGAGTCACGCCAACCCATGTTGCTTAGCCAGAGCAACTGCAAGCCTGCACATGTTTATATTCACCTCACTGTATCCCAGTAAACAAGATAAAGTACTGTAATCTAAACATTATACGGTACAGGAAATATTTACTATAGACACATACTAATTACGATATGATGCATTAGGTCTTTACTTAAATATGATTCATATTCAGTTCTCATTTCTCAATTCTCATTTTTAAAGGATTGTTCACTTAAGCATTAGGTTCATGAGCTATGATGGGAAGCAAGATAACCAGTAAACAATGCTCCTCACACAAAGCTATTATATAATATACAGTATATTATACATTAAGTTTTTTTCCTGCATTAGTCACAGTGGACTTTACACATGTTGGTGGGTGGGTGAAAAAATGTCCAAAATGTTCATTTTTGGGTGGGTTGCTGTAAAGCTATACCTGAACAAAGCAGCACCATGCACAATAATGGCAATGCTTCTGTGATTTTGGGCAGCTATTCCTTCTGGTAAGAGATCAATGCCCATGTGACAAGCTGTGGCTCTAGATACAGGGTCATATTCCAGATCCCCCACTGCAGCTCCACTGCTGCTGTCATCTTTCTTCACTGTATTATAATGGTAATCTATGAATGATTCTGATATTAAAACAAATGCATTGATTTACTCTAATAGACTGTACTCTGCAACATCTTTAGCATTGAGTGTTTCCCTCAGAGGGTACAGCTGTCTTCCCTGTGTCTTTATCTGGAAAACCCTCCCCAGATTCTTAAAAACAGAGATCAGATCCATTAGATTCACTTATAATGCAAAACATATGATCATGTCACTGATAATTAACTAAAATTTTGAAAGTCAGCTTTAAAATCTGTTGCTGGATCAGCAGGACAGCAGGATCAAAGCAAGCCTGGCTTTGAAAAGCCTTTGTTTAGTACAGACACAGCAGAAGAAACACCCACAACTATTTTAGCCTTACAGTACTTAACCAGGATGGGTCACAGTCCTGTTTGCAAGATTGAACTAACTCATGAACCTTCATCTTAAAATGTGCCTTTGATGTTGTGCAAGATCATTTCTGATATTCTCTATACAGTACCCTGTAAATGCTCATTTTAGCTAGCAAATGACTCAAAGGGTGGGACATTGTCTATTCCACCATGAATCATTACTGTGTTCTTCTGGGAGATCAGCAACTCAGCAAGATATAGAGGATGAGCACAACATATATAAAAACACACACACTCGCACACACACACAAACACAATGGAGCTGATAACAAATTTGTGGATGTTGAAGGGTAATCTAATATCAGGTTGTTTGATTTATATAAGAGCATCACATGTTTTCATAAGCTTAAAAGTGTTTATCTCAAGATCTAAGAGAAACACAGTAAGAGTTAATCCTGAACTGAGGCAAACACTGGGAATCCCATTGGTTTTTGTGTTAAATCAATCACTCTGTAATTATGGGTAATATGTGTTTGACTTTACCTTCTCTGCTGGGCTGAATTTGACCTGCACATTTTTTCTTTCACCAGGACAGAGCGATTGCATCACTTGGCATTTTCTCAAAGATAACTGGAGGAGGCTGCTGTTTTAACTGAGCGTGTCATCTGATGCTTGTCACAATAAACACATAACCAAAAAATTGACAACAGAAACTCAATATTTTGTCCAGCACAAACATTATTACAAGAACAAATAGTGAAAACGATGTTAACCTCATACCACAGCCTGATTTAAACTTTACGTAGGACGTGCGACGATAAATGTGTTTAGAAAAGGCCAACACCTTAATATCCCATAGATGTTTATTACACATACACATCTGCCTATTAATGATGAAAACGCACATGTGAGAAAATCGTATTGAACTCAACATGAAATCTAAGATCATTTTTACTTTAGTAATGCACAATCCTGGTTTTATTGGATATGATCCATCAAAGCATATTATTCTGAGGAAAACAACATTGCTGTCAGTAAAATAACTTGCTCTACATCTCAAACACTTTCCTATAATTCTCAATCAATTCACAAATCAATTGAACTCTAAATTACATGCATGCATCTCATCTCATGTTGGCCTACGAGAAATATACGACCCGCCACTGACATTTAACTGCATCACCAATATTCTGTCTTCTCATGGTTATAGTGACTGATAACAAAGGTAAAAAACAGAATCTATGTGATGCATGGACAGCAACTGCATTTTCCATGCAATTACGCATGCATACAGCATTACTTTAGCTCATGTAGGCTGAGTGACAGGCTTGTACCTTCTTTGGTCGCTCCTCATGTCTGATGCTCCACTCACAGGGCACTGGCCCATGATCATACAGCTGGACCGTGACCACGTGACAAAAGCCACACCGAATGGTGCAGAACTGTAGGGTGTCAGCAGACGCTGTGAGGGTGTGCACGGTGCCCTCCGCACATAAACGCACCCGCACCTGAGGCCCTTTAACCACCTGTCAATCAAACACAGGGGACGACTGGACAAATGTCAAACACAAGGAACCGGTCCAATTGTTATTGAGTATTTTATTAAAAGACAACAAAAGTCTGTAAAATATAAACTGAATGCACGTGATGGTCAGTTTAATCTTTATTTTGTGATGTATTTCTGTCTCAAAGGGCACGAATGGTCAATATTTCATTTTCATCCTACATTTGATTGTGTCTCAGCTATTCAATGGTATTTTCAGCAAACCTGTATGGACAAAACTGCATCGATCTTCAGTTTAGACTGGCACAGGCATCAAACGTCACCTCAAATGTCTCTGTCTCACAGAAGGGCAAATTCTAAACCCGTGGAATCGTGGAAGCAATGAAAATGAATATTCACACCATTCATTTCAAATGACTTCTGACTCAGGCTGAAAAATAAAGTAATAAGAACATTTCTGATAATCCAGCTGTTTTACATGCATCTAATCACATTGAAATGAATTCTAAACACATAAAAAAGCACACACTGTTATTTTCTTGGCAGTAATTAAACAAGATCTATAACAAACATGGCTGCTATCCAGAACAATAATGTAAAAACATCTTTGGCCATTTTTTACATTAGAAAAGTATTCAGTATGGACCGATCTGTGCCTGTCAGTGAGCTGCTGTCAAAACGGACAAGTGTTGGTAATGTTAGGAAATGTTCTTACAACCTAAAATTGTTAGCAGGGCATTTTAAACAAAACATGTAACAGTGGAACCATCATATATATCATGAATAATCATATATAGTTTCTTTAACTCAATCATAATTTCAGACTTGATCTTAGTCCAATAAATTACTGTCTTATAGATCTTGTATATGGTGCTCTTGGTGGAAGTATTGACCTTCAAGGTGTAAAAATATCTATCAAGCAACAGAGCCTGCAATTTCTGCTCTTTACTACAAGCTGCCTCTGTAAGTAGAGCAAAAAAATCAGATCAATACGTAATCAGAGAGACACAGCGTTCCTTCCTCTGCAGTTTCACCATTTACTCCACAACCACAGGGTTTCAGTTCACACTGAGAGCAAAGCCGCTCTTAAAGACATGCTCCTGAGATGAATACTATAACACTCCTTCAGGCTGAGAACTCCTTCAAGAAAGAGAACTGGGATTGAACAGTTGAATTCTTGTGCAGGGTTCTGAGCCAGCTCAAGGTCAGGCATATTTGAACCATTATGCCCATCTACAAGCTGGCACGGACTGATTGTGTTTAATTTAAAGTTAGGCGAGTCAGGACGCTGGGTTGGCCTCCTTTCAAGTGTATCTGATAGGAGCAAAAATTGGAACACATTCAAATATTTTAAATATTCTGTCTGAACATCCTAGACAATCTTGTGATCTTGAAGCTTCTTTGGCCTCAGGCTGACTGATGGTTAATTCATTTCTTAGGTCAATTGAGATCCTGTGAAGATGTATGGTGTTCTTGGCCAATCACTTATGGCTATACTTGTTTTCCCATACAGCATTATTCTTTATTCTGATGTTTGTGTTGGTATCAGTAGGATTTTCTTTCACCTGTTTTTGATTATCCGCTAGATGAAGAGCATACGTTTTGCACTTGCAGAGCATGGTGCTTGCAACATCATGGTTGTGGGATTAATTCCCAGGTTTAGGACAATTTAGAGGGAACTACTGAGTTGCATAAAGAAGGGGCGAATGTATATAAAATGTCTGAAAGTATTTGATACTGTACAGTATGTCAGACATTTAGACAATAGCTCCAAATGAAAGAAACATAAGATTCACGCACTTAAATGCCCCATTGCTATCAGATTAATTGGTTTGGATCCCGGTTCTGTGCTTGCCGACCTTCATGTAGTCTTATTCTGCTCCTGTCTCCTGGACGAAGAGATGCTGTGATTTATCCACTTCCAAGTTAAGTTTGATCATGTCAGTTTCTCTGCCAAAAATATAAACAATGAATTAAAAATTTCAAGAGGTTTTCACAAAGTATTAGATCTCCAATCTCTTACCTCCCTTTCTCTTGCCCGCCCCAAAGGGTCAGACAGAAAGTAAATTGGGTCTGTCAAGAGGGCCATTAATTATAGAAAGCAATAAATAATTGAATAAGTGCAATTTATCAGGAGTTAAAGTTCACACAGGTCTAGGGATCAGAAGAAGAACAAAAATGGCAAAGAACACAGCGGGATAATGAGTGCAATGATGGCATTAATGTGTCATAGCACATGTCTCACAGCCAAAAAACAGAGCCAATCTAAATCCTTTTAAAACTATTCAGATGCGCATTGTATTGAAGCTGGGCAGGTCGTGTTATGTGCGCAGCGATGAGCACAGTCAGCAGGGGGCAGTGTTGTATGTGCAATAATACAGCTATGATGGATTCCCTTGTACAAACAGGAAGAGATTACTTACTACATAAAACAGATAGCAGATAACAGCATCCATATCAAAGAAAAATAGGCTCTTAGAAAGTATTTTTCTTCTGAAAGCCATCTAAAAACGTACGGCTTTTGTGTTGCTGCCGTTTTTTCAACTCGCATTGCCCAACATCTCCACACTCATAAACAAGCACTGAAATGAGAGTACAGAGGCGTTTCATGTACAAACACAATAAGTTCTCAGAAGCAGCCGTTCCACTGAAGCCTCTCAAGAGAGACGTTCTGCCAGAAACGCCAACCAAACAAACACCTTAGCCAGCTAACCGTTTTGACAATGTTTCCCTAACGTTTCCATTAAGTAACGTTAAAGCGTTAAAATGCTATTTTGAAAGTTCCAGAAACATTTAAAACATCCCGTTTTTTAACATTATTGCTTGGTTATATGAATCTTATACAAACTTTTTTGTGTAACGTTTCAAAATCGTTTCACTAACTGCTTAAGAATCACGTTTCTGATATATATGAAAAACGTTCTACTAACGTTACCGCAAGAACGTTTTCTGGTAACTTTTAGGGAATGTTAGCCAACATTCTGAGAACATTCCCGGTACATTTACCTGATCTCTCACTATGCCACAGTGTGTACGTGATGGCTGTTCTTGAGCAATCTAATGATTCTGTTGGAGTCTGTTCTTCATCGTCTCATTATAAAGCAGTGAGGAGTTGCAGTAATACTCAGAGGTCTGCTAACATGATGAGATTCATGGTAAACATCCCACTCTATATGTATCCCCATAATTCCTGCTCATTATTAGCGCAGCTTGAGGGAATTGTCAGCCTCGGATCTCACACAAAAGCTGTTCTCGGACCTGTTTGGGTCCATCTTGGCAGCTTCTTTCTGTCTCTTAACAGCTCCCAGCGCGTCTCCTCACTCTCCTTTCTCCCCAGTGCATTTTGCGATCCCTGGGGTCTCCACATCAAAAAACTACCGAAATGAAGGAAAAAGTAATCAGTCTCATATCAGCCACAGACCCCAAAATAAAGGCCGTTCATCAGCACAAAATCCACCATGTGCCGAGAGCCCATTTGGATCAAAGAATAATAGGTTTCACCCTCAGTTTAATTACTGATAGACTTTTAATTAGCATGCTGGACAGTGTATGTGAAAAGCCCAGCTGTTTTGATAGAAAAGGTCAAAATCTTATTGGCCCATGCAGGAGGTGGATGAAATGCAGCCGTATTCAGGGCAGAGGGCTTTATCGATTTATTCGACGCAGGACATGGCAGCCGCTAAACAACAATTTAAAACTATAAAAACTCGACACTTAGCAATCGACAGGCGTGATTTAGAATGAGTCTTTGCACAAGCAATTTTCAGCATTCCAAACAGGAAATCGTAAACACATGCATAAAGCCAGGCAAGCGGGCGTGTGATGTATGTTTTTGATATATGGTTTGTGTGTGCGCTCGTGTAGGGATTGTTAAGTATCCCCTCTGAATGCACATGAAGGTACATGGTGAAGCTCTGTTGAATCGACAACCATTATAGAGCACTGCAAATGAGATCAAATGTTATTGCAGTTATTGCAGTGTCCCATTTGACTGTAAATGCTGATTATCCATTATTTAATTATATGACGCTCCACTTTACACCCTACCATCAGTACTGAGTGAGATGTCAGACGCGTCAATCTGTCATATATTATCACTCGTTTATTCAATCCCATTACATAACTTACTACATTTCCTCACAGGGCCTGCAGAGCATGACTATACATCTATCTTTAACATCTGAATACTGAATTAAGCGTTATTTGCTTACTCTTTAGGGGTAAAGAAGAAAGAGATGTTTCATTCATCTCAGTTATATTTATTCATTTATTTTGTTGTTGTCAACAGAAAGTCAATACTCTCTGAACATTTTTGTTTACGCAGCCTTTGAATTGCTAAATATCAGCTGAGGTCCACACTTGACGCAAATGCTTTCTGCAGCTGGTTGCATTAAAAATGCACTGGCTGTAAATTAAAACACAGCATGCTGAAAATGCAGAAGTGCCCCTGTGTCTCTAACCGTTTCAGTTCAGGACTACAAACCAGAAAAATACTTCATCTTAAGCTGAGTGCAGGGAAATGTATAGATTCAATATCTATAAACTAAATTAAACATCTTAAACATATACCTTTAAAAGCGATGTGTCCTTTTTTAATGATTTCTCCAAGATTAATATGCAGAGTCAACATTAAGCCAATTACACATAAAGCATGAATTTCCTGTGTCAACAGGAAGTTCCAACCAACTTTACATAGTGTTGTGACAATTCAGAGTTAAATGGAGAAATGGGGGTGTGGATTGTTTTTTCCACTGCAAATTGATTGGATCTAGGAAAACAGGCATTTCGAGGCTCACAGTAGACTGCCCTCTGGAGGGGAGTGGTTAATGGTTCTGGCTCCACTCAAGATGTCAGACTGACATCATCAGAGAAGGATCAATGTTCTAGAGAAGAAGTACATTTTTAGATATTGATTAAGGATTAGAAGGGCACATGAATTAAAAAAAAAATGCTGTGCACAGACAAATCATTGATAGTAAAACTGCAATGTTTCATAAAAACTAAGAGTAGTATATTTTGATTTCAAGATAACTTTAAAGAACTGGCACGGGAGAGGAGAGGTTTTTTGGGAAACCATTTTTTCTAATTTTGCTAATGATATTCAAAAGCATGATAATCGTATGCATAAACACAAAACAACAGAATAAAATAAAAAGCATTTATAATCTTTTTTTATTTTATTTTGTAGAAGCAACAATTAATCCAAAAGTTAGGGACAAATGCCACCCAGTATTGCAATTCCACTGTGCTCTATATTTTTTACCTAGTTTTAAATATCCTTTACCTTTGAGACTGTAAACAACTCATCTCCATCATAATCACAGAGGGCGAAGGGCTCAAGCAGGGTCAGTTTCATAGAGCACTCCAGTGTGGACACACTGAAGAACGAGTCTCCTATACAGAGGAACCAGAGTCACATCTAAAGCCTGTGGGTCAGAAAAACTCCATAAACATACGGTACAGACAACATAAACAACAACACACACAGCAGAGTAAGAAGAAAACTCAAATGCTTATTACCAGAAGATTCCTGATAGTTTTTATCCTTCACTTCTGAAAGTATCTGAAAATATCAAACATTTTCTGTTAATGATAAAGCTCATTTCTTACACTAGTTTTCAGAGCAGATTTGATCAAACTCCCTGGCTCTCTCTCTCATCCCTCCTTCATCCCAGCAGCTTCCTCTACTTCTCCATCTCTCCCATCTTTCTCCATTTCACATTCGCTCTGTTTAATTGCTTTATTCCTCCAAGCTCCACTAAGGGAGCATTCAATAAATCTAGCAGCACACGCTGTCAAAACACAGATGATCGGGACAGAGTCAGATAAAAGAATGCCACTGAATCAAACCTGCATCTTTAGCTATAAGATGCAAGCAGCTGTCAGAAAACACATGAAGGGTGTGAAAATAAGTGTGGCTGCTGCTAACACTGGAGAAAACAGAAATCTGTGCGAGTATGTGTGTGTGTCGAGAGTGAGACAATAAAAGTGAAATAAAGTAGACAGAAAATCGTTTTTTTATTATAATGATGGTTCCCCTTGAGTTCACGGTGCTTATACAGCTTTTTTAAAACAGGAGAGCTGTGGGCTTGGTTCACAATGAATCTGCCACGAATCAGCTCACAATCATTTTGCAAATGAGAAGTCCATTTGAATACCTCATTTGAATGAGCACAATTTTAGACAATAGGCAATAACCCTTCACCTTAATCTTGTTTTCTGCAATCAATTGACTTATATATTGATCAGTAATTTCTCAGTGAATGACCAGACAATAGAGTAGATTTACTGTTTTGTTTTCATGCTGAGTATCATTCATAAATTAGGTTTCTGTATAAAGGAGATCTTTGTCTCAATGCATGCAGATATGTTTCCAGCGGAACACAAAGTATTCCTTGCTTCATAAAAAATAAAGGAACTTCTGATAGTGTACACGTTCAGCCACTGAGCTGCAGCACAGCTCTCTCAATGCACAAATGATCAGCAGACATGCAGTAGGCAGCAATACCAATTTCACAACGTGAATACTTAAAGGCATAGTTTACCTAAAACCTTTCTGTTCTCTGCGGGCACACAAAGGGCAAATGTTTGAAGAAAATCAATCCTTCTTTTTCATTTAACAAAACAATTTTGTTCAAGAATTCGCCTTTAGTGTTCCACAGATGAAACAAGTCATTTGGGTTTGGAACATCATTGCAGTGAGTAAATGATGACAGAATTTTTGGAAGACCTAGTTCATCAAATGAAGTAGGTTATTGTGGAAGTTAAGCATGAATGATGGCAGAGAGACATGCACACACACACGCACACACATAGACAGACACACATGCATGAGGCTTACTGGGACTCTCCATAGACCTAATCATTTCATTGATCTAATCAAACTTTCTATCCACTTTCCCTAAACCTAAGCCTCACACTAAACTTATGGCCTGATTTAATTTTTCCTTGTTAGAAAAACAGTTAAAGCACTCTCTCTATCATGCAGAGAGCAAGCACACTGACATCCAGCCAAATGATGGCTATGAAATGCCACAGCAGCCCAGTGTAAGGGCTTCAGCGGGGCAAGACTATACTCACTTTTCACCTTCTCTCATCTCTAACTTACCATTAAATCAATAAGAAATCAAGGAGGCATGTATTTCTGTAATGCTGTGGAGAGGAAGTCAATATATAGCTCTGTACAGCTTTGCTAAAAGAGGATTAGGGGTGTCTTTCAAAACCTTCCTCTGTAGTATTCAAACATCAGCCCATTATGTCAGAATGAAACAGACTAGTGGGCATAGATGCCAGCCAACATATTTGAAATTGATGATTATCATCACAAAGAATATAGTCTAGTTATCAGATAAACACCACTGAGAATTAAAGGCAATATGATTTAGATACAGTATAAGTCTTGAATGAAGTACCCTGGGGGCATCGAAGAGCCTTCTAGAAGCATGTCAGCAGATTGGCAAGGGACAAGTGATAGATAAGCATGTAGGTGATAAGATGAAGACTGGAGCTGGACTGGACTTGTTAGGCGATACTGAGTTTTAACTGTGGACCTGTGCAAATCACTCTGTGGTCCATAATACTAGGTGACTGCAACATCCTCAGTTAATGATTAATGCAGGAATACTGACATGGTCCAGAACAGTTATGAATCAGATGTTATAATAAGAGTTAAAGCTGCAATCCATAACTTTTGCCTCTCTATTGCTATCTCTGTTTAAAACATAAAATTGCATTATTTGCATAAAATGGTACATTTCATTTGCACATTTCCTTCACTGGCCTCCACACGGCCATGAGATCTGTTCTTCACCTACAGTACTACCAAAACACACACGTCATAACACACAGTCACTTGGAACTGAAATATAACTTCTGGTCATCCAATCAATCAATAAATACAAATATAAAAAATAAAATGCATCAGTTCAGCTCAATCCATAGTTTGATACTAAGCCAAACAAAACATTTGCAAGCACAAAACACCAGTGGCATTCCTCATGCGTTTGGCTCCTGTCTTTGAATTATATAATGTCCATGGGAAATTTTCCCACCATGGAGGAGTTTTCCAGCAGGTGAGGAGAAATAATGATGAATTAATGATCATTCCCTCCCAGCGGGGACACAATTCCAACTGCCAATCAAAAGCCACCCGCTCAGCAAAATCTTATCTCCGACTTGTAATTGGTTGTTTAATGAGCAGCCATGTTGTGATAGCATGTGTATGTGTGTGTGTGTGTGTGTTTGCCAAGGATTCCACCACCAGCAGGATTCCATTTATCCGACGAGAGGAGGTCAGAAAGAAAACAATCAAAATCATCCATCAGCTTTATAATGAGTGCTGAATGCTTAATGGAAGCAATAAAACACAAATTTATCTGATAGTCTGAAATCTGGATAATACTCGCTAATGCACTGGGGTATTTACATACACGTTTTTTTCTCTTTCGAACCCCAGACACAAAGCGCCCCATTAGTGTCACACATTTCTATCCTTATTTCATAATTTCCAACAAGGAAGTCATGCCAACAAGGAAAAAGCAAGCGTATCTTACTTCCTAGTGCGCAGAAGTACACAGCACTTCAGTTTTCATACTGAATCAACATGATTGATGTTTTGCACATGAAAATTTAATTGGGATTTTTTGACTTAGTAGAGTGGATGCCGATTCTGATTAACAGTGTTTTATTTATCTTAAGAATGTGTCTCATCCTGACATCTGAGTATAGCTTTTGGCACATTTTTCATCTTTTCCATTACTGTCTGCATTCATTCTTCATAGAGAGACGCTAAGTGAGCAGTCTGTCAGTGTGTACTAAGAGTACTAATTGTACCAACAATGACCATCTGACTGTATGTTATTCCCTCACTACATGGCTACTTAACCAAATTGAGAATTAAAGTTTAAATTATTGAATTATGTAAAAGACCACAGCATGAGACATATAAGTATGTACAGCTCTTTAGGAAATTGGTTGCCTGGGACAACGTTCAGTTATATATTTTAGAAGTAATTATATAAAAATATTGGACAGCTGGGTGCTTCAACTGACCAATCAGAATCAAATATTCTGAAGAGCTGGGTAAAGGTGGGTAAACGCCTCACTTAGCAGACTTTTCATAAACTCCTCAAACTGATATGAAGTTCAGGGACTGATATGGATCTTTCTGAGACATGCAGTGTGTGTATTTGTGTGTGTGTAGGTCATGAGTCCAGTGCAAGCAGAAGAATCAGTGTATCATGACTACTGATTAAGTACTATCAGCTCACACACATATCTCATATTTGGCACTTCTGTAAGTCGCTGAAGTGCCACATGAATAAGTTTGGAGAAAAATATTGAGTTTTATTGACACTTCATGTTAGGATCCCTTCAAAATAGACTGTAATACATACATATCATGCTGCATTGGAATATAGTCAAGATTTGATAAATACTGATATAGCGCAGGTTTTGGTTTCCATTTGTTTAATTAGTTTTAAATAGTTTTACAAATAACTTGTTTGTTCTCAAGTTCTCAAGGACAAGGAGAGGGCTTGTGACTCAACATAATCATCACCAGCAGGCAGAGGCTGCCCTTGGAGCAGGAAAACTGCAGACTCAACATTCAGCAAGGGTGAAGCACACTTGAGGAGGTATAGGGTAAACAGAGGGCCCTATCATCTGAACTGTGTCAGACTATAGGAGGTCAGCGGAGAGACACGGCTCACTTCTAAGTCTTTATTTGAAAAAGAGAGCGTCAAAAGTGAAAGAGAGTTAGAGGAGGGGAAGAGAGAGACGAGGCGGTCGATAGGGAGGTAGATCGAGATTGCCCCTTGAGAGGCGATTCAAGTGAAGAACAAGGCAGCTGAAATTTCAATAATCAGATCAGACCTGCATTAGAAGGTTTAACACCACTCATTGCTTTGAACTTCACCGCGCTGCACAGCTTTACAATGGAAGCAAAAGCTGGTCTTTTTCAAACAACTTTTATCAGAAACTACAGGAACAGATGGATGTGTAACAGAGAAAGATTGTGTTTCTGAGTATTTTAAATTCATATGGCACTGCTGTCAGCATCTGTCTGGCACTCGGCCACGCTATTGAGAAACAGTAATGGAATTCAGCATTGACTGAAGCTGGAAAATGTTTTGTAAAAACCCTGGGCTTCTAAAAGTCCTCAGCCTTACAGGAGAAAACAGGATCAGATTACAAATGAGTGTCAGCCCATTATCTAGGAAGGCCAGAATATTTATCTATGTAAGTGTCTGTCTGTGTAAGTTTGTTTAGGTGTGTGTGTGTGTGTGTACGGTGTGCAATCTGCTCAGAAATTTTTTAAACAAAGACTAACGCTAAAATGATCAGTGCTGGGAATCAAGAAAGCCTATTCAATATAAAGAGCTATTAACAGAAAAATGGAAATTAGGACCTATAAGTAAGGGCCATGACTGGGCGTATTAAGGTTTAATTTATCTAGATCTCTCTTAGATTATCTCTCTTAGACATGGAGAAAGAAACGTAAAGAAAGTAAAGATATTAAAAGAGGAAGAACTTTTTTTTTCCAAATGTTTTGCTCTTTACAGCTGCATCTCTGAACAGTGCAGTGTGAGTGTGATGCCAGAGATTTTTTTGGGGTTTTTTTTGCAATTATGTTACTTTAGCAGCCATTTATCAACACAAATTTTAAATCACTCAGCTAACTGAATAATTCAATGAAGAGTCATTACCGCTGGAAAATAATTAACAAGTTACTAACAAGTTACTTCCTGAGTACAGGAAGATCAGGGGAGGAAATTGGCTTTGTAAGGCCTTGGAAAACCCACAATCTAAGGGAAAAATAAAAGGTCTCTTCTGTCACAACAGAACCCACCATCTGAGTAAGAAATATGGCTGGAAATGGAGAGTCATTTGACAGCTGTAAAGTCTTTGGGACGTCAGTACACTGTAAAAAAAAACTTTGCTGCCTTTAATTTTTAAGTTTAATCAGCTTGGCTATACAAGTAATTTCAACTTAATAATTTAAATCCTGACTGGTACAACTTAAAAAAAATAGGTTGAGGAATTTTCCAACTATTTCTTATATGTTACCCCAACTCCACAGCAGTCAGGATTTAAAATATTAAGTTGAAATGACTTGTGCAACCAAATTGATTAAACTTAAAGGCAGCAAAGTTTTTTTTTTACAGTGTATTGGAATGCATCCAAAGTTCAGCTTGGCAGCAGTGATGGAGATGGAGGGACTGTGGCCAACACAGGACAAGAGTACCTTCTATGGAAAGCAGCAACAGTGTCATATGGGGTTATCTAGGGATGCACGTGTCATAAAATGCAGTTTTGGTGTTTTACCAAAAGACCAAAAACCTTGGCTGTGACCTGTGTCAGAAACCACCATGTTAACAGATCTGTTAACCATTAACAGAAACTTTGATGTTTAAACAGCACTGTGAATATGATATGATCCACTTTATGCAGATTTAATGTCAGTGCCGTCTGATGAAGGATGATGTTCAGAAAGACGAAAAGGAAAACTGCATAACAGCTCTATTCTATGGGTGTACTGGAAGATTCAGCCCGGACCGGCATTTAATAGCTGTACACGCATAATGTGTGACAATTCAAACATTTCAAAATATAATGTATTTGCATTTAATAATGTATAATATTTGCCACATTTCAAATGTAGAAGCAAAATTTCATTACTGGTAATTTTTTATTAACACAAAAAAATGGATACCAAAGTCTATAGAATTAACAAGATGCCGCAGTTCTATTAATATGAATGGGAGAAACTGCAATTCTCAATATGGCCGCCCAAGCAAAATAAGTCCCGCCTACTAGTAGAAACAGCCAATCAGCATTTACTAAACAGTAATTTCTCTAGGGGAAGGGTCTGCTCTGTTGGGCGGTACTTGACAACATTTGTGCATGCACAGAACCTGAAGTGATCTGGAAAACTTGTTTTTATAGTGCAATTTGAGCTTTAAAAACAGAATTTATGTGTCAGGTTTAAAAGTTGGCTGAAAATATATTGCTTAAGTGACCTTAGCCAGCAATTTTAGAGATATCTGTCTTCCCCTATTCAAGTAGAAAGGACTTGGTCTTGTATGACTGAATTAGCCAAGCACCAAAGCCAGACTGTAGTCTTGCACAGTGTTGGAGCATAAGGTTATCTGCAAAACAAACACGAGTGCGCGCACACACACACACACACACACACACACACTGAAACACTTCACACAATTTATTACACTTCACAGAGCAACAGACTTTACCACATTACTGCTTAAATCACTATTATAACAGTAACATTATGAAGAGATTTAACAGCTGCTTGTCTATATATAGCCCTCTACAAATCTCCATGTTATTTCAAACTGTTCCGAAAGCAATATTCCTGTCTCAACAGTGCATTTTGCGCTATAAAACTGCCCATATGGGATCACAGACAACAGCCACAGAAAAATGTACTGAAGCTGCCTGGGAGGAATTGTGAAGCGCCTCCAGGTGCTGTTTTCCTGTAATATTAACATGTCTGGTGGGTTGCTAGCCAGCTGTGCAATGCATCTGGGAATATTGTCTCATCCCACTAATACAACTAACCACAATTCCCTAATACATGTTCTTGTGCTGAGGCCTCATTAGAGCACGGTGAGCCGCAGTTGTCACAGATTGGGAGAGGCACATTTGCCCACTGACAGGAGGCACCCACATCCACAGGAAGCACAAAGACAGCTGGACACGTCCAGCAGATTAGGCCCTTCCAAACCGTGACAGCTCCCACTGATGGGAAAAGACCAGCACATGACAGGTATGTGGGGAACCTGGCAACCGGTGAAAAGAGTATGGGTGATATAATCACAGCCCCACAAAGAGGCGAGAGAAGCAGGAGCCACGATTCTCATTTATCACATTTCACAAAATATTCCACCTCCCATTTCTCTACTAATGGAATACAGGGGTCCTTTTTCACAAGTTTGATCTGTCTGATGCTTATTGGTTATTAAAGGTCTACTCGGACGTTTATGGTTACAGTCAGAGGGGTTTAGAAAACAAAACTCTAAGACAATGTTGATGTTTGGTGCATGGACAGGTCAGAGAATTGCCTCAAGGGCCAACTCCTGATTTTGCATAGGGAAATCAATTCAAATCACTCTGAGGTATTTGTTAATATGTTAACAGCTCCGCTTAGAATCTGAAAGAGCAAACGTACTTGGATATCAATCTCATCCAGAGCACATACTGTGCCTGTGGTGAGTGATAAGACAAACTCTTCAGGTTTTCATTTCTGCTTTGTCTCGCAGCATCCATTCAGTTCTGTTCAGCTGGGCAACCTGATCTATGAAGTTAATGCTGGTCTGTCCCATACCGTCTGCTAAGGCAACATGTCAGTGTTTGTGGAAACCCTTTCACACAGTGAGATAAGATCAGAGACAGAATACATAATGAATAGTCAAAACAAGCATTAATAAGTCACAGTGATTCTTATTGATGAAGTAATGGACATGCAAGTTTGTTTACCAAAGGACAAAGTTAAGTTCTGGGACACTGAAGTGGAACCTGGAGCCAATTAAACCACCCCTGCAACAGATGAAAGCAAGCAGAAACTTTCACAGACAACAGCTGAAGGCCAAAGAAAACGTTCCATGAAAAGTAATCATTCAAAACTTAAAGCGCTGCTGAGTTAAAGTTCAGTGGAACAGGAAATGAGTGGCATTGTTTTTAGATGACGATGCAGAGCGGTACTTCTGGAATCTCAACGTTCAGCACTTTCAATAGCAATCCATCTTAATCAAACTGGAAGCGCCTTGCGCTTGTGTTTGAGGGATTTCAGCAGAGCTCTGCTTCACTTATTTAATTAAGGTTCAGCTTTAATGATTCATTTAATCAGAATGAAGGAGAAGCATTGATGCTGGCTGGTAATGATCATGACTGGGGTTTTGATTAAGGGCAGTTTGTTGATATGGGTCACTCTTTGCATTAGAAACAAGGGCACGTTTGTTATTTTAAAAACAACACTGGTTGAGCGCAAACAGGGCCAGCTATTTTTTCTGTATTAAGTGAATAATAATAAATGTGGGAAAACAGGCTAAATATAACAGTACTTCAAAATGACATGTAGCTTTTCACCTGAATGTGACAGTGACCGACTCAGGGTTCCCACCTTCCACACTGACCTGTAACAGATCATAGAGGACTCCCAGTTTGTCAGCAGAGAAGTGGACCTCCAGTATCCGGCAGGCTCCAGGTGGGATTAAAGGAAAAGCAGAGACCCAGTATTGTATTAGGCTGCAATAGTCCATACACTTCCTTTATCAGTCTCTTGTTCATTAGAAGCAGCTGAGATGGAGGGGAAACACAAAAAGAGGAGTCTGTAGCAACACAATTGATACTGACTTAAGATTTCACATCTATGCATGTGTTTCAGGATGTTAAAGCCCCAGTCCATAACTTTTGCTTCTCTATCGCCATCTCTGTTTGAAACACAAAATTGCAGGTTACTTTCCCACAAATTCTGAGTTAGGCTTGTAATCAGAAGGTTGCTGGTTCGATTTCAGTGCTGGCAGGTAGCAACTGAAGTGCCCTAGAGCAAGACACCTAATTGCTCCGGGTGCATGTGTGTTCACTCCTCACCAGTTATGGGTTAAATGCAGAGGTCACGTTTTGGGTGTGGGTTACCATACCTGACAAATATGTCACTATCACTTCACTATTATGTACTTGCTCAATAACTGATTTTGTGAATTACCGCTTTAAAGAAACAGTTGCCGTTTCAAAAATGAAAATCAATATTTATTCACCCTCATCACCCAATCCTGTATGACTTGAGTGATGACAGAATTTTCATTTTCGGGTAGACTAATCCTTTAAGTGTTATATGGAAAAGCCGTATATGGTTATGTGGTAAACGGTTGTTTTTTTCATTCATTCACCACTGGGATCAGTTTTTACTCAGTGTTCAGTCACTTGAAAAGAAAGGAAGGCCTACAGGGCCAAACAAGATTTAAACAATCTACAACTTCCAGGACAATAATATTAATGTGATCATGCAAAAGTTCAAATAACAACCGGAACTGGAAAGACTCACTGTTTGCATAATTCAACACAGAATGTGTTCAAACCAAGCCAAACATTGGTCTATTTCAAGACTCTAATAATAAGAGGCTTTTATTAATTAATTTATAAACTTGGCAGATTGTCTTCAACATACGATTACATTTGATGTGAGGTCCTGTGTGCAATGCCTTCACAGCAAATCGGTCTTTTGAAGAATTTTCTGTTGCATCAGTATTTCCTGTTTGGTCCGAATGCAATGATAGGATGTCCTCCTTGCCTGTCAAACGATGTATCTGCATACCTCCGTGCACCATGTTCATATTTTTAAGACTTGTTTCAGAAAGCGCTCTGAGGGCGGAGGGCAGGATCATATGCTTTCAAAGCTAGCTTGCTATTGCTAACCTCTCCGAAATTGTCTACCTTACCTTTAACAAGGGGACTTACTAACAACTTGCATTTATTTGTAGCACATATTACCTATTTACATCAACTGTTAAATAGGTATGAACTGTGTTAAGGACTAAATATTAAGCAACAACTTTAGTGCAGTTATACAACTGATCATTTGTGAATTCCTGGCCATTAGTTAAATAATTTACTATCAAGTACGAAATTTATTGTCATGCAATGTTATTGAAGTTTTTGCATTTCAAAATAAATAAAACACAGATATCTACAATGATACCTAATAACTCTGTATGAAGCCAATGACGATGTTTCCCATGTTTAGACAGTTGAAGTTAAATTTTAAGTTTAGGACCTACACTCCCTCCCTGTATAAAGAGCAACACTCAAGAGTCAAGACTCGGGGACATACACAGCATTCAAATACACAAAACACAAAATAAATCACAAATGCTCTGCAAATGAAGGCAAGGTTAGCATAATGAAACCAGCTGTGAAAGTTGGATGCAATATAATCAGTCTTACTTTTAGGTCACGGCTAATCCAAGAAACCAAAATTTTGACAGACATTAGTCAACATGCAAATCAATGCAAACCCTGCAGATGGTCCTAAGCACCACATGCAAATGTTCAATACGCAGAAAACAATACAACCGTGTGCGCACATAATAGTGATGGCAAAAAGTTATTAACATTCTACTGTGGTAAGAACATCTGCTACTGTGGTGCTAGGAACCAGGAATTTCACAATAAAGGGTCTGCTGGTATATTTTGGCTTCCTGGGGCCTAAAGATGATGGTCACCTCTGCAGTGCTGTTAGGCCAGAATTCTCCTTCCTGAATGATGCAGTCAAATCAACATGAAGAACAGTCCCTCCAACACAACTGAAATGTAGTTCAAATTGTACCTCAGACACCACAAATGGATTTTGATGTGCAACACAGCTAACAGGAAAGGTTCTCAGAACGTTGGCTAACATTCTCTAAAAGTTCTCTCAAAGTTATCAAAAACGCTCTTGCAATTAGTAACATTAGTGGAAGGTTTTTTTTAAATAGTATATTTCATATATCTCAAAAACGCTATTCTTAATTTGTTAGTGGAATATTTTAAAAATGTTCCAGAATTATTCTATTTTAAAACATTGGTTTTACATTGGTTTATTCATCTTAGATTTACTTAGATTTTCTTGCCAACAATAAATGGTAATCAAAAAGTGGCTTATGACATTTAAAGTTACAATAACGCTTGGCAGCTCCTTTAAAGAGATCTTATTTCCTGTATCCTAAACAAATGTATAGCCTGAAGCCACTTCAAGCATCTGCCAAATAAATAAATATGTGCATAAATCTTATATAAGCGTAATCTTAATAACAGTCTTTGTATTGATGTAACCATGTGGCTCTATATAATTAGACAATAAACAACACCAATGTCCATGTCATAGTAAAACCAGACTTACTAACAGAAGGGATTTGCAATCACAAGTTGCCTGCACGTAGACGCATATGTTCTCGCACATACTTCCCTGAGGCAGCGACACATACAAAGTGCTGTAAACCTAACGATCTAAGCTGGTAACACAAACTGGTGATCCCAGGTGGCAGAAACCATAACTTGGGAGTAACTGAGATCTCCCCTAACCATTGCACCCCCGGCAAGATACTTACAATTGAGCTGCTCTAGGGGGATTGGCCTCCCATTTACACTGGATAAAAAAAGTGACCAAATGTTGATGTTGATGTCATCAGGTGGTACATCAAGGTTCACCTTCAAGTCACACAAGTTGACGGCAGGTGCGATCAGGCTCTACTGCACGAAAACAGGTGCTGCCATCAAAGCAAGTTTCATTTTGTCTCTGTTTCCTCCTGCACAAGACTAGGTAAACTTGGTCTGATAAAGGTGGGCGAGTATGCAAGACCACCGAAAAATGTCTGTGAGAGCTGTCTTATTAATTTAAAAGAAAAAAGCTGCACCTTTTCTGCCTTTTACAAGAACTTTTATAAGTCCTGCACACAACAACAAACAACATGAGGGAAATTGAATCATTGCAAAGTGTTTTGTGTCACTGAGGCTGTAAGTCACAGTGAGGTGGCAGAATGAAAAGTAAACACTGTTGCATGTGTCATTTGAAGGGTAAGTGACCAGCCATGTGCAAAAGTGCTGAGCTGGACTTCCTTCCGAGATAAATAAACAATAGCTCTGTCATTATCAACCGGCATGATTGCAGACACTGCACAAACAGACATAAAATCTTCGCAGACTATTGGTTATTAGATGTAAACTTGTGCAAAATTCAACACAATGAGAACAAAATCAACTGAATAGAACATTAACGATCAGACACCCGAATAAACTTCATAATTGAATAATGAATAACAGGAATATTGTTGTAAACTATTAGAAATTAAAAACAAATGCTACCCATTCATAATTCTAACTACCACTGACTCAGATACATCATCTTTTACTCACATAACAAACCACTTTACTAATTAGAAAGTCTTTTAAATTGCTTGGCTGAGTAAGTTTGGTTTGTGCCATATGTTTAGGCATATGGTTATAAAGTACGAGGACAGACTAGGTGTCAAATTTAATTGCTGGTTATGTAATGTTGCATGGTTAAACTGAAAACTAAATGTTGAAGCTTGTCATGTGTCTGGTTGTGAGGAACACACCAGAAGTCTCATGAAGGTGTTCTGGCTATCTACATCCAAAAGCTGCTGAAGACTGAAGTCTGAAGACTCAGAAATACAAGCCTGCAGAGAGGGATCAGCGCATTCTGTCAGAAACTGCTCCATCCCATCATGTTTTGGGTGAAGCTCTGAAGAAAGCCTACAGGAGAGAGACTGAAGTGTCAGAGGCAAAGAAAGTTTGGTTTGGAAATGAAACAATAATCCATGTTTGAACCCACTGTACTGTTTATCTGAGGAAAAAAAAATCAATTACAGCCATAATAAATGGACTTTAACTTGGAAGTCAAACCTTAATTTGTCTTCTTGTTCTTTATCCTCAGTGGCAAAGTTCTTCCATTGATAATGCAAAATGGAATCACTCCTGTTTATTATGCCACTTTCTAGTAGCCAACCAATGAGATTTAGGTCTTCTCCACCATCAAAAAAACAGTGCAAAGCTGATTAATAAAGATCTTAACTAGCTAATCTCGTTGTGTCATACTACATTATTTACAATATTCTTGTGCTTTGTGGAAATCACAAAAACTGTGTGAGCTTTCTTCAGTCACCATGGTGGTGGTGCTACATGTAAACAAATAGAGATGTCTTCTTTTGTAACCATGGTGGTGCGGTTGTGCTGCAGTGATTGTGAACCCACAGGCCCATCAGGACCAGAATTCCCCAGTGAAACAACCTTCAACATGACTTCATCTAGACCAACAAGCAGCGAACACAACACAAGTATTATTCAAAACAAGAGCCCGAATCAGCAGTGCAGAAGACCTTGTCCATTTTACCTACTTTTCTATTTGTTTTGCTAGTTTGGCTACAGTCAAAGCAGGAGCTTCATGCGTGGTGAACCCCACCTGTCCATGATGTCAGAACATTTACTCATGCACCCAAACAACCACCCTTAAAACACAGCTTCAGTATATAACTATATATGCCAGGTAAACATTGATTATGAGTTATGCTCATGAGTTATTGCTCTAGATATATTGCATCAGATATGTGTAAACATATGTGCATTATGTTTTTGCTGACTGACAAACACAGAAGATATAAATGCAAAGCTTTTGATTTCAACTGCTACATTTATTTTCTGTTCTGGCATCTTTTAACAGCATGACATAGCATTTGTTATACGCTTAGTATATTACATATATCCGTGTACACTGCATGCATGTGTATGCAATTTTTGTGTGTGTATGTGTGCAAGCAATGTTCGCAACTCACAACTCTTGCACAGATTCTAGAGAGAATACTTCTATTTTTCTCAGCGTGTCGTTTTCTCTGATGACTTTCTGCTCAGGGCTCTGAGGCTTGGTCACAAACAGACAGATCACCAGAGGCCTTTGAGATGTCATGCACCCCATTCCATCGAGACCTGCATTGTATCAAGTGTATTGCAGATAATAACCCCTCACCTGTTTGTCTTTTTTGAACACTGGCGTCTTATAAAGTATACTGACTAATGTGACCGCTGTGGATAGTGAAAGGAGAGATTGTACGGAATAGCGTATCATCCAGAAGTATAAACATAGCAAATACACTGATTTGCCAAAACAAGGATGCCAGTAATTTCGACAAAAAAAATGCATCACAATGCATCATAGCCAACTACAATTTGTTCTTTAAGTAAAACCACAAAAGATGGAAAACAATGGCTATGTGAAATGTTTTCCTATGTCATACCATAGACAATAAGTGTAAGCAATAGGAAACATGAGCCTGAAGCATCATCCTCACAGCTGCTCCAAGTTTATGCAAGCTTGTCTCATAGCAGAAGGCCTGCTGTTACTTCTCAACAAACCATTTTAATTCCAGAACATCTAATCTACCTGCAGCCAAATCTAAGCATTTATGAATACGCTTGCAAAGATGGAGAAGAAGCAGAGAGAGAGAGAGAGAGAGAGAGAGAGAGAGAGAGAGCTTAGAAGAGACCATCAGAATTATCAATGATAGTTGGATGACAGTGCAGAAGGCAGGTAGTGTGCTGTGCTATCTGTCTTCTTTCTCTCAATCCCACTCTCACCCCTTCATCCTTTTACGCCTTGCACTGATGAGTTCTGCCTAGATATTATTTATCAAAAATGAGACGTTTAACCTCTGTCTCTACATATGTAGCTTTGACAAGTAAAAAAGAGATGGAAATGCTCTTTGATGGGACAGCAGGCTGATGGGATTGTGGGAGCTGTTAACAAAAGAAAGGGGGAACTGTGTGTGTGTGTGTGTGTGTGTGTGTGTGTGTGTGTGTGTGTGTGTAATATCTTTATCAGCTTACTCTTAGGTTCACTCTAAAAAGCCTGCGGTGATAAGGGTGTTTCTTCTTCTTCTTGAGAACAAAAGCAGCATATGACAGTATGTCATAAGGTAGACCATGAGATACAAACCAGCCACAGACAAACAAAACAAATCTGAAGCATACAGTAAGAAACTAAGATTTTCTATATGAATCATAAACTTCATGTACAGTAAAAAAGTATAATTCAACATGCTTGAGCAGCTCTCCAACTGCTATTAATCTATGTCAACGCAAAAGTAGCAAAACAATTATAACAATAGCTACAAGCTCTTTGGCATTTCTGTGGAAGTGCAACTCTAGTTCATACATTAAATTCTTATAGAACAGCTGCTTTTTAAATGCCATGAAGAAATGAATGAAGAGAGACTGATACAGATGGAAAAAGCGACCCGTGACCCAGATGTGCTGATGTGTTTGTTTTGCTTTGGTGCTCAAAAATAATTTTTATTCATAAATGTACTTCTGTTCTTTTTCATTAGCTCCTCTCACCTCAATTTTACTATTGAAATAGATGCCTCAGCTTCCCATGCCTCTCTTATCCCTGAATGCCATGATAATGAGATTTTGTTTCTATGTGAACGGCGTTAATGGCAACGGCAAGCCACGGGTGATATGATACACTTCCATTTGTAATGCGAAACATAAGAAATGAGTTGTGTCCTCATATGGAACAAAGTATTTGTCATGCCTAAGTTCTAAATATGCATTTCATATGTATGGCCAATGGCTGAAAAATGCATAAAATTACTGTGCAGGAAATTGTGTGTGTGTGTCATATGTGTTTGGGTGGGGGGTGTAAGGGGGCTTACTTAACCATATATTGGGGACAAATGTGTACAAATGTCAGCAAAACCTGACAAATCTAAGCAAAACCTCTTTTTGGGGACATCCTCATTTGTAAAAACACTATTAAAATGTAGTCAATGAGGTTTTTAATTGAAAAATGCAGAACGATTTCTGTTAGGGTTAGGTTAGAGTGTGGCTCAGGGTAGGTTATAGTGTTGATAACTAGCTGTGTTAAAAACAATCAATGGAAGTCAATAGAATGTCCCCATTTAGATAGATAAGTAAATGTGTGTGTATGGGGGGGGGTTGCCCCTTGAAAATAAACAGCTTTCACTGTACTTTTACTATACTGTGTGCACTAGTAAATAGGCTGTCGCAGCTGCTTCTTAGTACTTTTTGGCTCCTAATGCATATTTTAGTGTCAATGGGCAAACTCTGCAGCTTGGATGAGGCAGATGATATAAAGCAAAACAGCTGGGAGGCTTCTAAAACATAGAACAGATAAAGTAACTCATCCATACATGTGATGCTTAGAAGAAATACAAAGCCTCTGTTACCTTCAAGCTATTGGTAATTAAATACATTAAGGATTTAGAGGGACAATGTGGGATTACACTTTAGCTTTGTAGCACATTAATTATAGACAGATATTTCAACTTGATAATTCATATCAAACCTTTGGTTGGTTTACTGTCAATGAATAGATTTAGTGATTTAGTCAATGAGTTGTTTAGAGCTCTAAACTTGAGATCAAAGATGTTAATAAAACTACAGTCTGACTGTATTTATTCTTGACTGTTTCATCCAGATCTCTCTTTGTTGAGCAATACACATCAGATTCCCCTGGAGGTCAGGAACAGACACTTTGATGTAGTCTGGCTTAAACGTTACACCTTCATATCACAAAATGCATGACAGTGTGCAAGGTTAGTGTTTCCCTATAAAGTACAGATGCTTCGGAGATCTAAGACAGGCCTGTGTGCTTATCTGAAACACAACTGGGAAAGTAAAGAGCTGTTTCTGCCAAACCTCAAAACCAAACCAATGCGGACATGCTCCAAAACATCTTCATGTAAAACATAAATGAGGAGGAGACAGGAAAAGGCACTAAATTAAAAATGATACTTTCCCGATGGGCTCAAAGTAGCATTTATAGAGCACAGTGCGTATTAAAATGTTAATGGCAGTGGCCTTCAACAGACCAGTGTGTTTATTCACTGAGACAGGTAGAGACAACACCTCCACAAACCAAACACAAGTCAAATACATGCTAAACTACAAACATACAGTTCATATGGAATATGATGGTGTTCATTAGAAATAATGAATCTGTGCAGGCCACTGTTTTTAAATTCATGTGCCCTCAAAATCATTCATCAACAACAAAACCTCCACTCACCCACTACACCACATCTCTCCTTATTATGGCATGTGTCTCCCTGAGGGCGGGATTATATTGACTGTCCAATGACCAGGCAGCTTCCATCCCTCCAATTGCCAACGATCCAATCAAAAATCAAGTCCCGCCCTACAATTTTCCTCATTCCAGATTTCCTGTAAATTTACTAGTGCCTTTGTATTCGTTCAGCAGTAGCTATAGATGTGTCTTAGAGGTGAAAACATAAGAATTTAAAAAGACATTTCGTCAACTTTTCTAACTAACAAACTATGTTTCAGAACAAATAAAAGTAAATATTTGTAATTAAATAATTGTAAAAAAAAAAAAAAAAAAAAAACAGGTTTTTTTTAAAAAAAATTCGTCCGATTATACCATAGTACAGAAAGTACGTCTTGTGTAAGATCCAGCCTCCTGAATGGGGGGGGGGGGTGTGTAAAAAATAAAAAAAAAAAAAAAAAAAAAAAAAAAAAAAAAAAAAAAAAAAAAAAAAAAAAAAAAAAAAAAAAAAAAAAAACAAAAAAATTTTTTTTATAAAAAAAAAAAACACCCTTTTTAAAAAAAAAAATTTCCCCTAAAAAAAAATAAATTCTCTTCATTTTCAAAATTAAATTTTTTGAACCGAATGTGGTGATCATAATATCATGATTGGCCAGGGCACTGATCAGTGATCAGCTTGCTTTTAATGTGTAAGATCCCAGCCTCCTCCCATAGCATAAATGTAATGCAAATACATAGTTTGGCAGGCAAGCAGGAGATCCTATCATTGCATCCGGACCGAATACAACGATTGGACAAACATTTTATGGTCTTGCGCCTTCCACAGAACATATAAATACATTTAAACTAATAGTAACTGCTTCAGGATGTGAGAAGACTTTCAACCAGCGTAACAAAAATGTTTTCTGGAACGAATAGTTTTATGTTCTACATTTTGATCTCAGCTTTGACTGAAACATTTTATCCGGATAATTTGCCATACCTATGCATTTATTTATTCTATACTTAACTTGTGTAGCCTATTAAAAATCTGTTTGCAATCTCACAAAATGAGACTTTGGCCATTTTCCCTGGCATGTCCCCTTGTTCCCCACTGTGCCGGTGGTGGCAGGATGACAGCTCTTTACATGCGGCCCACTCTGACAGAAAATTGGATTAGGATAACGGGATGAAGAAAAGCTCCTCCTCCGTCATTCCAGCCTTCCCACGACATGCCCCGTTTGACCTCTCTGGGGTTGTGCTGTATTATTTCTTTTACTCGGTCCTGTTCACTATCTCGGACATGTCTACATCCGGCGATCGCAGGTAAGGTGAACGCATATACGCTTGATTTGCTGTATTGCAAAATAGCAGAAATGCCAAATCAGGATCCTGCATAATAGCGGCATTAACAAACAGACAGAAACGCAATATAATGGCCAACGAAAATAGTGAATAACGCGATCCTCGTCCTGACAAACGTCGTTTTTAATTTGCATCCCTCTGTTTTTAATCAGGCATCTACAGATCTAAAGCAAATAATATGAACAGCCGGCAGATCACAATATAAACAGCCAGCAGATCATAATATAAACAGCCGGCAGATCACAATATAAACAGCCAGCAGATCATAATATAAACAGCCAGTAGATCACAATATAAACAGCCAGCAGATCATAATATAAACAGCCAGCAGATCATAATATAAACAGCCAGCAGATCATAATATAAACAGCCAGTAGATCATAATATAAACAGCCAGTAGATCACAATATAAACAGCCAGCAGATCATAATATAAACAGCCAGTAGATCACAATATAAACAGCCAGCAGATCATAATATAAACAGCCAGCAGATCACAATATAAACAGCCAGCAGATCATAATATAAACAGCCAGCAGATCACAATATAAACAGCCAGCAGATCACAATATAAACAGCCAGCAGATCATAATATAAACAGCCAGCAGATCATAATATAAACAGCCAGCAGATCATAATATAAACAGCCAGCAGATCACAATATAAACAGCCAGCAGATCATAATATAAACAGCCAGTAGATCACAATATAAACAGCCAGCAGATCACAATATAAACAGCCAGCAGATCACAATATAAACAGCCAGCAGATCACAATATAAACAGCCAGCAGATCACAATATAAACAGCCAGCAGATCACAATATAAACAGCCAGTAGATCACAATATAAACAGCCAGCAGATCATAATATAAACAGCCAGCAGATCATAAGAAATACATTTAGGTGTGTAATGCAGCGTCGATGTGATTTTCAGTGCTTTAACAGTATGTGGATGGCTATAGGCTATTGTTCCTTATTATACCTTCAAATCTCTCTGTAATAAAATAGATGAAAACATTATTTTCCACAACGTAGCGTTCATAAAATCTACGTCATTTCTTACGGTAGTTGCGTAACAGAATCGGCTGCTATTCAGCCTGCACTGCGCGCACAGAATCGCACGTAGCTCTTAAAGAGACAGTGCCCGATATTCAAGCCGTGAAAGCGCCAGTTCGGGCCGAGGACGCACGGCTTTTTTTGTGTAAAAGTGTAAAAGTTACTAAAAAAAAAAGAGAGACCTGCTGTGCATTTTCATTGAGTGCTTCTGAATCACGCAGTGTTTGAATTGAAAGTGCTGATCCGGCAAAACCCTGCAGCACCACGGACAGCGCATGTCTGCAGCTCGGTCCTGGAGCTGTTCCTATAGTCCTTGTATAAAGCATATAGTCCTTGTTATTTTTAAAGAAATAAATATGTGCTGTCCAACTATGTTAGCAACTCATTAGGGATGGGTCTGCTGCATGCACTTTCATTTTCATCTCCAGGAAATGATGATAATGGGCGTTTCATAGTGGTTAAATAAACTTTGGTAGATTGCATTGTCTTACTGAGTATATACAGACTACAATTATGAAATATGGGACACCCATGCAGAACACTGTCAGCTGTTGATCCTATATATCCCTATACACTAATACATGACGAAACTCATTAAAATGAGGCTACAAATATAACATAGTGTACCTGCTTTTTTGCAATTAGGACCCAGCTAATATCCAGTAATGAGAACAGACCATTGATAATTATAAACATTGGATTATCTGATAATAGCTCCTATTTAATCTCCAATGTTTGTGCATTACCCTGGTTTGCTAGTTTGCACACTTAGACACTTTACTGGAAATCATTTACCATAGTGAGTGTTATAAGTACCAGCTAAATGCAATAAGTGTCAAAGGGTAAGTTCGACATTCTCCAACATAATAAAATGGGCACGGACAAGCAGTATAGATTAGAATTCAATGTTTTCATTTTCATTTCACTTTTCTCTCTGTTCTTAATGCTGACTCGCATTTCATCCTTATCCTCACTCTCAAAGCAACTTGGGTCACTGCACATGACAGGTCACTTGACATTAGCATGTGTGTGTATCCAATACAGACAATTCTGACAGCTACCTATTCCACAACCAATAGTTATCTCAAGGAGAAAATTACTCCTAGTCATACATAACCCCGATAGTGTGATTTTGCATTTATTTTTATTCATTTAGACTACAGCACGAATGCAGATAAGGTGAAACGAATATATGCAGAACGCTTGATTCGCTGTCTTGCAAAATAGCAGACCTGCCAAATCAGCATCCTACATAATATCAGCATTTACAAACAAACAGAAACACAATGTAATTGCCAACGAAAATAGCCTGTGTGATCAAAAACACACTCATGAATGACATTAGCATGTGTGTGTATCCAATACAGACAATTCTGACAGCTACCTATTCCACAACCAATAGTTACCTCAAGGAGAAAATTACTCCTAGTCAAACATAACCCCGATAGTGTGATTTTGCATTTATTTTTATTCATTTAGACTACAGCATGAATGTGTACTATTAAGAAATGATTAAAATGAGTAAGCTTGCTTCTCAACAAAAATTAAGCAAAAAAAAAACAATGTGTTGTTTCCATCCAGCTACAGCTATGAGGACTACAAAGAAACAACAGACTGGCTTCTTACTCATACAGATATCAGGCCCAAAGTGGCAATCATCTGCGGTTCAGGCCTCGGTGGATTAGCTGACCTGCTGGACCACAAGACTGTGTTTCCTTACGAGAAAATCCCCCGGTTCCCCCACAGCACAGGTTAGAGACAGATTGTTTTGTCATGTGCTTGTGTTTACAGAGCTATGCTTCTTTGCTTTGATGGTAATCATTCATAGCCTTTTCATTAAATACACAAACGTACACAAGGAAGATGTTAATATTTTGCCAAAGTACAACATGATATCTAACAATCTAGCATACCAGAAATATTGTGAATTCTGACAAGGTTCAATTAATAGATTACCAGTGGTCTATCTCTGTATTACCATTATCTGGAAATATTTATACTTTATACTTACACATAAAGTGTCTTTTCAGTGCAAGGACATAAAGGTCAGCTGGTTTTTGGAGAGCTGAATGGGAAACAGTGTGTTTGCATGCAAGGCCGTTTCCATTTCTATGAGGGCTATAATGTAGCCACAGTAAGTATCATTCCCTGCAAAGGAAAATATATATGTATCCTCCATTACTGTATCAGTCATTGTGCCCTGTTATGCAAGAAAAAAGAGTGGCCGAAAGATACGACCCGTCAAAAGTGCCAAATTTGCTTATAGCCTCTATAGCTCATAAAGATAATAAATCAAAGTCAAGGAGTCATCAGTTTTATTCTTTTCATTAACAGTTATATACCACAGAACTACCACAGGGATTCTATATTTAACCATTGACAAATTAACTTATTACTAAGCAATTAAAGCATAACAGACAGAAGCACAGTTAACCTTTGACAACTGGCTCTGCCATCTAATAATACCTCCTCTAAACATTTCCAACAAATGATGAGGTTAAAAAATGTTCAGCACAAACATTACAGTGTTAGCTTATAGCTTACAGTGTAGTGTGGTGCTTACCAAATGAAATGCTAATGTGTTTTGTGATTTATGATTCTTGGACATGTTTATGAGTGACTGAAATCAGTATAAATTCCTGTGTTGAAGCAGTCATGTTTCTGTGTACCATTTTAGAACACTCAGGAACTACACTCTTAAAAATAAAGGTTTTCAAAGGTTCTTCATAACAATGCCATAGAAAAACCATTTGTGGTTTCCCAAAGTACCATTTGGTAAAAGGTTATTAAAAGAATCAGTTCTTTCTTTACCTTTCTAGTCTAAAGAACCTTTTTGTTCACTACACTTTTGTGAAACAAAAAGGTTCTAGCACCTTTTATTTAAGAGTATATTTTGGCTTTGTTGTGTTTATGATAATAACATATTAACCTTGTATATCAGTTCATATTGTAAAGCTTTAATTTCCAGTTTAGGAAATGATGAAATCTCTGTGCTATTCTTCTCTTTCAGGTCACATATCCAGTAAGAGTGTTTTTTCTTCTGGGGATTGAGACTCTGATTGTGACCAATGCTGCTGGAGGACTAAATTCAAACTTTAAAATGGGCGACATCATGCTGATCAAAGACCACATCAACATGCCTGGCTTTGCAGGCCAAAATCCCCTGTGTGGCCGCAATGAGGACAGGTGACTTTCTCTATGAAGCGGTTACATTTTATTCAGACATTCAATTATATAGATTTGAGATCTTTTTAGTTGTTGTGGTTATCTTTATGTTAATAAACTTATGTTTTACCTAACACCACAATTTGAGAAAGTTGGCAGAGAATTACAAGAATAGATTTAACTTATTTGCATTAAAATGGTTTCTTTTTATTCTTTAATATTTGTTCTGCTATTTGTATTGGAACATCATCTTATTCACTTTTTTGTAAAGATTTTTAAAGCCAATTTGTAAAGCCAGTCTAATGTTTACTGATGTTTGTAATGCATCTCTGTAGCTTTGGAGTACGCTTTCCCTGTATGTCTAATGCGTATGATAAAGACTTGGTGCAGCTGGCCAGGAAGACTGCAGAAGAACTCGGCTGTGCCTCTTTCCTCCAGGAGGGCGTTTACTGCATGTTGGCTGGGCCATCCTATGAGACGATTGCAGAATGCAAAGTTCTGCAGTTGCTCGGGGCGGATGCTGTGGGTATGTGCTGTATGACATATGTTAACACTTCCCTGGAAAAAGGTCACAAGACAGAGAATTCTTATTAATTAAACTAAGAGCTGGGTTTGTTAAAAATGATTTACAATGTTGGATCAACATCAAAGTAAGAATACAAAGCAAATTAGAGGACATTCGATAGTTATGGGGCAGGTGTAGCCTAATGGCTAGAGAGTCAGACTTGCAACCTGAAGGTTCAGGGTTCGATTCCCAATTCTGGCAGGAGACAACTGAGGTGGCTTTGATCAAGCCACCTTACCCCTATTGTGCTGCGGTAAATGGCTGCCCATTGCTCCTGGTGTGTGTGTGTTCACTACTCTCCACTCACTAATGTGTGTGCAACCTGGATGAGTTAAATGCAAAAGACAAATTCTGAGTATGGACATCACATCTTCAGCCTGATTGTTCATTTTTGATCGCACTTTAGGTATGAGCACCGTTCCAGAGGTTGTGGTCGCTCGACACTGTGGGGTGCGTGTGTTGGGACTGTCTCTCATTACCAACAAAGTGGTGACTGACTATGAGAGCAACAAGAAAGCTAATCATGAAGAAGTCCTGGAAACCACTGGTTTGCGAACCAAAGACCTCCAAAAGATAGTCAGCCATTTAGTGGCAAAAATGTAGGGCAACCATTTACTATAGTCTCTGTAAACATAGGGGTGCTTTTTATGATTCTGCACATAGTTGAACAAGTATAGACAGACAGAAAAAAATAGAGATATATTTACTACAAAATGCTATTCAATGTATCTTATTCAGGGTAGGAGTAACTTTACACACTCTACAGTGCCTTTAACTAGGTTTTGTTTACCTTTGCTAATGCCCATAACACGGTAAGTATCATGGTACTTACTAACACAACACTGTGAGATTCATACTTGTTATATGTTAATATAATGTATGAGAGGTACTGACATCCTTCCTGATTAAATGTTAAGAACAAATTAAAGCCACTTTATGGAACAATCAGTATTCATGTCAGTATGCTGTCTTGAAAGATGAGTTACAGATCAAGAAAACTTGATCTGAGGGACAAACACTGACTCACTCAGTGATGCAATCCTGCAATCTTCAGCTGTATGAAAGAGAATTTATTATTTTCTGATTCTGTATTACAGACTAAGTGAGCAGGACACTGCAAATTAGTTAATACATTTTCAATTAATATATTGCTTGGATAAATGTTTTCTGTTTATCTTGAATCAGTAATCAAAGTATTAGAAATAATCCAAAGAAATAAACATATAATGTTTATTTATGTTGAAAATGTTTTGTCTGAAAATAATAATAAAAAACTAAATTGCATTCTGTTTTCTTATTTCTTGCTTTGAGATCGTTTGTATTGTTTTTTGTTTTTGTTTAAACAAAAGCTTCAACCAGAAATCTGAACTCCAGTCTTTTGCCACACTGTACAAAATATAAGACAAATTTAACATGTTTATTCAGTTCCAATGTGTCCAGTCAAATATTAATTACTTAATACTTTCTTAATTACTTAATTAATACTTTCCTCAGAAGGTCAGAGAGTGAAAGAGAAAGCAAGGGATAAAAACAGTTGTGTGCATCTATATAAACTTTGAAAGTATATACAACTTCACAACATGTTAGACATGCCACCTAACCCCCCCAGGTCACTACATTATTGATAAATCTTCCAAGTCCACTTCTGAAGTAGAGATGAAATATTAACAACATCAAGCTTGTGGCAAGTTTGCCACCAAGCAAAAACCTTTAAACAATATGTTACACGTACATGCACAGTGAGACTTTCATAAGTGAGTAATATGTTTTAAAGCTGAATTTATGAATTTGACAGACTCTTAACCAAAGTGACATTTTATCTGTATATGTGTTCCCTGGGAGTCAAACCCACAACCTTTGCCCATGTTAGGTTAGGGTTCAGCACAAACCCTGTTGTGCTGATTCTGTCCAGAGTGGGACATCTCAGAAACATCACAGTCCCCGTGTGCCATTAGTGAATGTGTTACTGATGCAATTAGTCACAGATCATGTCCTAAAATATTCAGGAGTTGGTGAAGCAGGAAGCGTATAGCAGTGACTGTGCTTGATGTTTTTTTAGAGGACGTCGGAGAAAGTAATGATCTGTTTTGATCTTACATGTTTTTGTTCAGCTTCCTCTGAAAAATTACCTCATTTGTAATCGTTTCTTTCTTTAATGTTTTCCACTGCTAGGCAGTTCTTCAGTTTGCCTCATTGTGCGATCAAAATACTAGCAAAGACTCTGTAAACTGGTTATGCTATTAAAATCAGTCACTCATGAGGAGAAGAATCATTGATGTAATCGTTGGGTGGTGGATTCCTTCCAATCTGCCCCCATTCTAAAACTCTGCCTCTCTTTCTCTCCCGCTCTCTTATGCAAACAGCCACATCCCAGCTAAAATATTTAGGTTAACGTTTCCATTAAATAACAAAAACGTTTTTTTTTAAGTTTTAGGAACGTTCAAAACGTCCAGTTTTTTAGACATTGTTTTAAAGTTATTGCTTGGTTATAAGAACGTTATTCAAGCATTTTTTTAAATTCTGTAACGTTTTTAAAACATTGCACTAACTACTCAGGCATAATGTTTTTGATAATGATATATAACGTTAGAAAACTGTTCTACTAACATTACTGCAATAATGTTTTTGATAACTTTAAGAGATATTTTAGAGAATGTTAGCCAACGTATGTTCTAAGAATGTTCCCTGATAGCTGGGGTATCATCACAAACAAATCGGTGATATCTATGATGGTGTGACAGACCATTAAATCAGTGCATCGCTCCACGCTGCATATGCTCCCAAGGTTTTTATATTTCTCATTTCACTTTCCTCAAGCAGTCGGCAGTGTTTGATGGAGAGCTACTCTACCACCATCTCCCTCAAATCATGTCTGCAGTATGAGAGACAGGAAGAGCGAGAGATCACCCGGGGGACACTTTGGCATTAACCATCTATACACATTCTTGGCAAAGCGGAATCAAATAAAGCAGAGGGACCATATTAAAAAGAAAAATCTCATTTATCTATGTACAGAGTTAAGTGAGGAAGAGAAAAGAGAGCAAGCAGGTCAATGCATTTCTCATATACACATTCATGACATCACTCATCCTAAATTAATAATCCCTTGTTGCACCAACATACAGTGGGGTCCAAAAATGTGAGGCCACATTTAAAAGCTGGGATTTAAAATCTGATTCAAACTTGGAATCAAAAGGATTTTAGGATTTTGTAAAATATGAACAATTGTCACACTGCCCATGTTAAAGGGATAGTTCACTCAAAAGTGAATATTCTGTTATCATAACACCCGTATGTCTTTCCAAAGGCTGTCAGTCGCATTCTGTCTAATATTTTCTTTTGTGTGCCACAGAGGAAAAGTAATTAGAACAACATGAGATTCTGTAAATTATGACAGATTCCATTGAACTAAATGTAGGTTTAATTCCATTGAACCACACTAGATGCTCTTTGAAACGTTCTCTGATCATGCTGGGATAACTTGATCCATCAGGTTTTGCACAAAATTATAGAGTCTATGCCACCAATGCTGTATAATATACTTTGTAATAAAAAAATGCATTAAATGAGAAAATGGTGGTCTCAGACTGTTGGACCCCCACCTTATTTGAAGGAAGTTGATCAATCACACAATGAAAGGTGCAGCTGGGGATTTAGAGGAGATAAAATGAGACATTACTGCTGAATAAAGAATTTCCACACTCTTACACTCACTCATCAGCAGCCAGCTCACTGAAGTACAGCCAAGGCCTGAGAGACGAGGCAGATGGTATTGACAGAGTTTTCTTCAATGATCATATTAGTTCACTGTCACTTTCAGCGCATATTGATTGATATTTTTGCCCTGTAGATCATATTAGACACCCATCCCTTCCATAACCTCTATGAAAGGTTGTCTGTTCAGAGGACAACAGCAGTTGACTACGGATTGTCAAAGAGCATCTTGCGTACACAATTAGCATGTTTTGATGTTTTTCGTAATTCGCAATGTGTTGCTGTCATAAGTTCTTCAAATAGTAACTTTGTTTTTTGAAATCACTGACATTTCAGTTTCATTTCTCAGAAAAAAATGACAGAATGTATTTAAATATCAGTTTATCTTACTTTTGCTGTTAGGCCTTTGAGCTTGTCAGTAGAGACACTTCTGCATGCCACCAGGAGCTTATAATAAAGGCAGCCTGTGCAGGAAGCTTTGTTAAATAGATTCAGAGGGGATGGAGATGTTGCCGGGTCAGACTTCTGCAAAGGAAGCTGGTGATTTACATTCCGCTTCCAGTCAATGAGGAATGAAAAGTGTTTATTCCTCAGGATCGCTCTGAAACTCCGCCTCGTGGCAGCACTGTCTAGACAGAGTAAATGTATGGATTAATAACCTCCCCAATCGCTTCCAACCCTTTCAGGTGAGTTTGTAACTGTGCTTGTATTTCTTACAAAGCATTGATAAAATGTTACGTTCTGTTTCTGTGTGACTAAATCTGCTAAGTTTAATCAACTGTTTTATACTTTATTCTCTCTAAACTCGGTATATCAAATGAACTACAGATCAAATAAATGTCCCTTTTTATTTAAATGCCAAGGGCCAGACATATAAAATCAATCATAACATGATCCAGTTATGGCACCCCAGGTGAACTAAAACAACAATCCCATGTGTGTCACCAGTCAGTACTGGAGATAGTTTCTCATATATCACCGTACATTAATAACTCAACTTGATAATCATTGTGCTATTGTTGTTTCCTTTCATTCTTGTATGCTTATCTCTTTCGAATACAACACATTTGATCAAATATTCCAGCAAAGCAAGCTGCAAAACCCAGTTATATTCATCCAGGTTTACACTGTAAGCCCTTGTTAAAGTCTGCCACCCAGCTACCAACAAACATGCAACACTGACTAATGCTCTCAAAGTTATCGAAAGGTTCTTGCAACAACGTTTTGTTAACGTTGTATCTCATATTTATTAAAAACCTTATTCTTAAGTTGTTAGTGGGAAACGTCACAGCATTAATAATAACGTTTTAATAACCTAACAGTGGCGTTAACATAATAAATGCCTACAATATACCAGTCCTCGCTTTAAACCGGACTTAAATATTAAGTCCAAGATTAAGATTTTAATGAATCTGGCCCTGATTGAGTCGGTTCAGGAAAACGATTGTAATTGGCATTAAATCTTTTGAGTGGCTTTGGACGATGTGCTTACATATATTTGGCAACGAGAGCGCCGTAGTGACTGCTGAGCTACCGGGATCCTGCCGTAAGTGAGCAGCGCTTCTCCCGGAGCTCCGCGCTCCGGTCCTCTGGAGCAGCCGGAGTCTGCATGCATGAGTGCGGTGGAATAATTAGCCTCTTATGCCTCTCTGGGGACATATATCTTTATCACTCCTTGTGCTTGCAAGCACCTGGAGGACACACACAAACAATTTGACACTTTGAATAAGTTATATAAATAACTTCGCATCTTTGCACGCAATCTTCTACGACGTAAATAAGGGAGAAAAAACCCCCACTTTGACATTCAATAGATATTAACTAAATACCGAACAGATAACAGTAATCGACATTATTATTATACTATTAATAAAACAAATACAGCTAAATACATGAAGAGGCAACAAGATTATCCTGGTAATGACCCTTCTGCATGGCGGGGTAGATCATGCAATGCAACAGGACCCAGATAAATACATACATTTGTTTTCTTATGACATTGCATATAATAAAAGTGAAACGGGCTGTATTACAGCACGATAAAAAGTGCAAGTGTCGGACCATGAGAAGCAATACTGGAATGACTGCGCCACCCCACGACCGACAAAGCATTGCAGCCCCTCCGCGTATTTAAAGCCCTTGCGAAGCGCCGAGGACTTACAGTGTGAAACGGACTCGGACTGAGCCAAACTTCGCCCGGATTTTCTTGTGGACTGTAGGACAGATACACCGAAACATGGCCAACAAAGCCCAGCAGCCTCCGTACCTTCACCTGGCAGAGCTGACCGCATCCCAGTTCCTGGAGATCTGGAAGCATTTTGATGCAGACGGTAAGTCCAGATGCGCCGTTTATTCCAGGGATTATTTCATTATTCCAAGGATTATTGCGAGCATGTACTCGTTAAGACTTCGGTGAAATGTTCCCGGCAAGGAAAAGAGCATGGGAGTCTGAAGATGACATTTTACACTGAGAAAACATCGCAGAAAATGCCAAATGAATGACAGAAGTATTAAGTTTGAATAGCTTTCGATTCCATTTGTGAAGCATTTGTGAATAGGTTTACTTTCTACAAAATGTTGAATTACTTATTAAGGAAATTCTGCAAATTCAACCTAAATTTCAACTCCAGTATTATTTTAATCTATATATATTCCATTTCTAAACTAAACTTTCATCAATTTAAAGATGATGAAATGCTGGACCGACTACTTAAACAACATTGGTAAACCGCATCTTTGCACAAATCAGAAGTAGACAATTCTCTCTGAAAGCCAGGCAAGGTCATTTGTTTAACAATATGTTATCTCTGTAGTTTATCCGTCATCGTTTTATTATCCGTCACTGCTTTTATCTAACAAGAAATGTCTCGGTCCAGGACTGTGGCTTTAAACCTTTTGACCTACACAGTATTTCTGACCACCATATGCAGCAGAAGTTTTCACTTTCTCCATCAAGGTCTGTTGGATCATCTCCCACTGCATCGCTCGGCCGGGCGGATGTTCATTCAGGTTCCTCAGCCATCTTCTGAGGATCATTTAGTCATCAAGCCCATCCGATGTTTTCCTTGAAGTGCTTTAATACATCCTGCAATATAAAATATGACAATATCATCACTTTCAGTCAGGCTATTTACGCCAAAGGTTTTCTTTTTATTATGAACATTCACGTATTGTTAAAGCAGCTGTAATCTTTACTGACAACTTCATGGAAATTGCACGTCCATAAACCTGCTACTATCATCTGAAGAAGATATCTTAAATAACTAAACATAACATCATGAAAAAGATTAACACGTAAACCTGGGCTCAAACAATTAACTACGTCATTAAATTGAATTTAAAGGTGAATTGAAGAAATGCACTTCTGAAATCACATGGCACCTCCCAAAAAAAGTTAATTTTCTTCACATTTTCTCTACAACAATAAATGCTGAGGCACTTGATCATGACGTGCTGCCTCATATTGTCATATCAATAAAATAATATGACTAGGCTTCACACAGCTCGGGGAAAATTATTAGGAAAGCAAGAATGTGAATGGCTGTCAACTCTATGAGAAAGGGAATATAATTGGTTATGCATACCAAAATAAGTCTAAATGGAACAAAGCTGGTTTTGAGGGATACTTGACCTGTTTTATGTCTATTCAAGAGTATCTGAAAAAAACCTGGTGTAATCTTCATTATCTATGTTGCACCACTCATCCAAATGCTATGATAATTACAAAATTTAGTCAGTAAAGTACTGAAACACAATGGAACGTATTGTTCAAAGTGTTACACATCACAATGCGTCATAGTCCAAAATGGCTACTCCAACAAACACATCAGATATAATTCCAAGATGGCTGACTGTCCAGAAAATATGTAGATGTGCAGAAGAATGATAACAGCATTGACAAGTAAGCCAGTGGGCACAGAGTTCAAATAGGGAAGAAAATAAATGTTCATTATGTAATTAAAGCATGGGCCAAATTGCACCCCTGTTTCTTTAAACTCAACAGTCTTTATACATTGACCATTTAAAGCCCATACGTTCAATGATTATTTAAGAATCAAGTTCAATGTAAAGAGAATGCATGGTCATATTGTCTCTCAAAATGTCAGAGTAACCGCATATTGACTGCAGATGGCAATGCAGAAATCAATCCCTTCATTACTCAACAGGATTAATGCATGTGTAAACTCTAATTAACATGTATTGCACTCAGCAATATAGCAGATTGATTATTTAGCATAGATCTTACAATCAACACATGTAGTGTTCAGCATTCACCCACTCATATTGGTCAGATAAATTGAAAGAACTGGAAAGACTACCTGTCTTCATGCATATTGTACAGCTAATCGCTAATTTTTCCCCATCTGCTGTCACACAGAGGTGTTTACATTTATTTATTTAACAGACACTTAGAAAACAGCGACTTAGAAAAGAGAGAGAGCATTTAACATTTTGCTTTAAGAACCAACAGCTTGGTTCAAGATGCTGAGAAACATCCAGGAGATTTCTTAGTAATGCTGTGATCATTTTTCAAATTTATTATAAATAACAATAAAGGGATTCTCCATGAGTCCTCTTTCCAGCTGTCTACAAATTGTAATTCACAACTGTAACTCAAACTGTAATCCACAGGCAAATTAATCAACAATCATAGCAGTGATTCCAAAGATATTTCAAACACGATGCCATTGGTGGAAACAAAAAATAGGATGATATTTATGAACCTACTACCTTCAAAGTAGTCCTCATTTCACGTTACAATCACTTGCTGTTGGGATGTACAGTATGAGGCCATACACACAAACTCCCATTTTAAACAAGCACACACACATTTCCTTTGCATGAAGGCCAATTTCCTGGCATGGGAAATTGCCCCAGATGGTAACATTACATTTATTTGTGGAGGCAATTTAAAATTTCAGCAGTATCTTCTGAATCTTCAAGAAGAATCTCCCTGTCGTCTTTTCGCCTCCAATTAAAAGAAAAATGGGATAGAAAAAGCCTTCAAAGTTTATCTGGGAGACTAGCCATCCAAAGTTTTTAATTAAGAACTGTGTTACTTGGATTTGGGTGACAGCCAACAAACCAATCCAGAGTTAACCAGCTTCAAAGTGGCCATCTAGCCAATCTCATTACTTAATAGATTTAAAGATAGTAGTTATCTCATGATAAGCATCATTAATGACTATGCAATCTCAGTAAGTACTGAACCATATTTCCGTAAATTACAGGAAATGGCTACATTGAGGGTAAGGAGCTTGAAAACTTTTTCAGTCAGCTGGAGATTGCACGGAGAGGGGCAGGCGTGGTGAGTAAACAGATATAAGTATGAACAGTATCACAATATCTTCATTATGATTAAAAATCCCAAGGCCTTAAGCAAACCTAAGGAAACCCAAACCAGACAGTTTTATTATAGACTGGTTTAGGATTACACATTGAAACATTATGATTGTAAAAATTGAAAAAATTTTTCTGGATGTTATAGTAATACTCATGATAAAATATTCATTAAACAGTCTTAAGATGTTGATCGAAACCTGCAGTGTGTATACATCACACCAACAAGAACTGTAATCTGCAGGGAAAATCAATGTTTTCACAGTTCTGTTTGGTAGCACTTGTGCAGAAATTACACATTGCATCTTTAAAATGATGCTCGTTTTTGCAGTCATATACGAATCAAATATTTAAACAGCCTAGACGACTAGGCAGATGGTAGGAAAAAACTTGATTTTATCCCTGTTTATTTGACAATAAAATAGGGAAACTCAGAAATAAATTAAAATCAGTTTGCACTGTTGTCTTAGAAGTCAGTAATATTATTATTATCGGCCTTACAAGTGGCAGTGAATATATCTCTGTGAATAAAGCTGTATTTATTCATAACTCTCTGTATTGCAAGGTGTGCCTCTGCAGTTTACATAGCCTGAATAGTGATAGCTGCTCTTTCTTAACATCTTGACATGCTCAAATTTAATAACGCTTTTCCAATAACCAAAAAATATGTAATGGACTTTTTTCTTGTGCTTTCACAATGCAGGACCCCTCAAACGCAGCCTTTAAAGACAAGCTGACAGAGTTCATGCAGAAATTTGACAAGAACAAGGATGGGAGAATTGAGATGTCCGAGGTAGAGGAACACATCACTTAACACATTACTATGACCAATACTCTCAGAGATGGCAATTTTCTAACACCCAGCACGCTTTGTCCAAATGAGAAGGTCACTCATAACTGCAGCTTATCTCTGTACCTTTTTGATAGAACTGTCCAAAAAGCCCCAGGTTTCAAAGAAAAAAAAAATACAAGTTTTCCAATGTTTTTGTTGGCTGTCTGGTTGTATGGGTGTCTGATCCAATCATATGCTTTCCCATCAGCTGGCTCAGATCCTGCCCACAGAAGAGAACTTCCTCCTCTGCTTCAGACAGTTTGTGGGATCCAGCACTGAGTTCATGGCTGTAAGTGATTTAATTTTGGTCCATTGTCTTTTATATATAGCTTTTGTAAGCTGTGTGGCTGTGTGTGGTCCTAGTATTCATTACATTATGGAGACCAAATGTCTCCACAAGTATAGTAATACCTGTAAATTTTGATTCTGTGGGGACATTTGTTTTGGTGCCCATGAGGTAACAAGCTTATAAATCATACAGAATGACCTGTTTTAAAAATCTAAAACAACATAAGGTTTTCTGTGATGGTTAGGTTTAGTGTAGGTGGAATATACAATTTGTACAGTATAAAAATGATGACGCCCATGGAATGTCCACATTTAACATGAAAACCCGACGTGTGTGTGTGTGTGTGTGTGTTACACAGATACCTTCTCTACAACAGCCTATTGTGAACTAATATGTGATATTTTGTGTAAATTGGAAACTGATTGCCTAAATGATGTATTATGTCAAGCAGACAGAGTAAAGCTAAAGAAAAAGGGAAGCTTTTGAGTCATTCAGTGTGGTAGCCAAACCTTTTAAAGGGGTAGAATGAATAAGTACAAACCTCTATTTTCAGAGTCATATATTATTGATGTGCTGCTGTTATTCTCTACAGACCTGTAGAGGGAGGCATCTGTCTTTGATAAGAGCCTGGAAACAAGGCCAGCTGCGAGATTAAAACATTCATTAAATGGCATTTCATGCTCCTTGTACTCACAATGCACAGCTGTTCGAACGGCAACACAGAGAGTTTTAAAGCCTATTTAATTAATAGTGAAAACTATATATAAAACAAACCCACCTTCATTTGTGTTAATGTCTCAGTTAACCTTGTTAACCTAATGAAAATAGGGAAAGATTAATGTACACATTTAGTATTGTATGTACAGTATTTCTATATTGTTAAACATTTTACATTTATGCCTTTGGCATACACTTTTATCCAAAGCGACTTACAGTGCATTTAAGGAATACAATTCAGTACTTTGTTTCTTGGGAATCAAACCCACAACTTTTGCATTGCTAACACAATGCTCTACCAATTGAGCTACAGGAACATCAGATTTTTTTTATTGCAAGTGTAATATGACAGTAACAGTTACAGCATCTTTGTATGTTTGTCTATATCTGCAGGCCTGGCGGAAATATGACACAGACCGCAGTGGCTTCATTGAGGCTAATGAACTAAAGGTAAGATTTCTATTATTTGCCCTACAGGGGTTTTCAAATCAGCCTTAAATGTGCTCTCATAGCCACTAATTTGATTAGTCCTCTGGTACTACTTTCAAACTAATAGATTTCAATAGTGAGTAAAGAACACTGGCGATGAGGCAGATGGAAACTATGCAAATCTCTCTGGGTTTGGAGGCTGCCATCCGAAGTATACAAATCACTACATTTGTAAACAAAGCAAATGAAGCAACAACCACAGAGGAGTATATAACCTCAAAAACAATGAAGTAGATGTTATGAGGACATGCTTAGAGTGGTGGTTACCAACTGTAGGTTCAGTATTCATTAGGGGTGTGTGAAGAAATTGGAGGGGGTTTGTGAGATTATGATAGAATTGGCTTTAAAGCCAATTATTTAAAAAATATTTAAAAGATGTATATAAGGTTATAAATACAAATACAAATAACAACAACAGAAGCATGTTACATCTCAGGGTTTTTTAAGCATATACTGTAGGCAATGGAGGGTCAGTCGACTGAAACCCTGTCTTAGACCAAAAGAATCAATACTTATTTGTAACCTCTAACGAAAACTTATTTAAAAGCTTTCACTTATTTGAAAGCAGCTAAATATAAATGAAATCATCCCTTGACTTTTTTACCCCAAACAGGGCTTCCTCTCTGACCTGCTTAAAAAGGCAAACAGACACTATGACGACCAGAAATTGCAGGAATACACACAAACAACAGTAAGTATCTGATTTTGAATCAGTCTCTGTGATTTGTGCATTCGTTAATCTGTGTAAGGCTTACTAAACGTATTATTCAACACAAATATAAAACTTTACCTTTACTTTACTTTGAGATCTTTGAACTTTTGGCCACACTGACCCAGGGGTTGTGTCTGCACTTCAGCTGCGTTCACATGTCCAGTCCTTAAGGCCAGAGACACAAACTTGAATGACTGAGAATGCAATAGCTGGATGTTTCTACCCATTGTGTAAAAAAAACCAGAAACATTGCACTGAAACAAGAAATATTGATTTCATATTTCAAAAAAACAAAGCAACATCTTTGTTTTCTATTTAATTTATAAGTTTTCAGAGTTTCAACTTGATTCTCTTCATAAGTAATTACATTAAAAGTGGTTGAAAATTGCAGGTTAGCAAGGCAATTAAACAATTCTGTTTTACCTGTCAATCATCTTTTATTGGGGATTGAATTTAATTTGATGTTATTAGAAATGTTTTTATGTGTATGTAAGTTTAAACTGATCTTTATTGTCTTTCACTCTGTGTTCAGCTCAGGATGTTTGATCTGAATGGTGATGGGAAACTCGGTCTGTCTGAAATGGCGAGGTACAAAATGTTTCAGGGAAGAAAATAAGCTGTAACAAACCACATTATCAGATACATCCAGATAACAATCTTGTTTTCTGAATATTTTAAGGCTCCTGCCTGTCCAGGAAAATTTCTTGTTGAAGTTTCAGGTAAGAACACATTATACACAAAATTAAGTCAACGGAAGAAGTTTCCTGAGGTAAAATATTCTGTCACTAAAAAAGTTTTTATTATTCCCCAACAGGGTGTCAGGCTGACGGCTGAGCAGTTTAATGCCATCTTTATGTACTATGATAAGGTAGAGTATATTCCAGTGGGAGCATGAAATCCAAAAGCTGAAGGTTTTTGCAGTGCTGTAGGAAATGGTACAGATGTATATGGACAGCAGTAAATGCTGCTTGAAATCTGATCACCCCTTTCTTTGCGAGTGCCTCCTGAATGCAAAACCGTGTCCTCATTCACCTGTGCAGGTAAATGAGCACAGGCACATGCACCTGTTCCTCTGCTCACTGCTCGAGGGCTTCATCATTTCTCCTCCACCTCCTTCATGAGGAACGTGACTTAAAATGCAAAATCAAAAGCATGTTTACAGAACTCTTTAACTGCCAACCACAATTACAGAAACCCCAGTAAAAATCCCAAGTCTCCCGTCCTTGCATCCTTCCCTCGCATCCTAAGGAGGTGGAGCTAAGACGCGAGGAAAGAAAGCAAGCACAGGAAACGAGGCACAAATAAGAAATGAGATGCACACTTTGTAAACAGATTCAGACAGACCAAACTATCCAAACCTTCAAATTAAACTAACATAGATGCCCTCTCTAAAGAGTCGCTTATTAAACACAATATCTGTGAGCAAATGTGGGGATTATTACTCAGTGATGTAGCACTAGCTTACATGTGTTAAAGCTAAACCAGAAGCTTTGTTCCGAGGGAAAAGTTTTTAATTATACATGAAATATAATCCAACTAAACGCAATGTGCAAACGCTAACATGTAAGTGTATAAATAATGTAGTTTCTGCATCCTAATGTATTTGCACCTTAATCTCTTGCCAAAAGCCAAATCTTTTACACCTGCTATGTAAAAAGAAAGAGCAGGACACATTCCTCATCAATGCTAATATAGTTTATAGTCCTAGAACTAGAATTTAAACAGGCAGCCCTTTAAAAAAAACTTCTGGCGGGGTTTCAGCAACGTACATCAGTGAACAATTAACAAATAATCATATAAAGCCAATAAAAACCAACAAGGTTCAGTTTATACAGCACATACCAACCAAACTCACTCTTAAAACAATTTGGTTGTAACCCTTATACATTTCAGATTTTCACTTTTCATAACGCATCTGTTTATGAGCAGAAATGCATATTAACCAGCATTTCAATTGCTTTAAGGATGGAAATGGTTATATTGATGAGCAGGAGCTGGATGCTCTCCTGAAGGACCTTTATGAGAAGAACAATAAGGTGAGATAAAAAAGCTCAGAATAATGATGTGCTGTAACTTCACTTCAGAGATTGAAACTATGTGACAGATAACAGAGGGAACGGCATGTGACTGCTGTACTGTGATTGTGTTTAACCTCAGGAGGTGGACTCTAAGAGCCTGACTGGTTATAAGCAAAGCATCATGGCACTGTCGGACGGGGGGAAGCTGTACCGCACAGAGCTGGAAATTGTTCTGTGCCGGGAACCCATGCTGTGAACCAAGGCTTCCTGACCTCCATTTCAGCTCCGTTCCAGCCGCCTGACTACTGTTACTGTGTGCATGTGCCGGGCACCCCCCTCCCCTCCTCTCGAAATGAGTTTTGAACGAGTGTGCACACGAAAGCACAAAATCTCTTATCTCCTTTCCTTTTCCTTTCCCTTCCCAAAATCCATCGCCACTGCTTTCCTGTGCCTACAGACTAACCCAGCTATACAATGCTCTCTGCTCAATCTGTAAACCATATATTTAAAGGAAAGTCCTTCTGAAGGAGTAGCAGAATAATGGTGTAATATATGATTAGGTATGTGATATATTTGGAGTGCTTGGCTTCAGATTCCTCTACTGGTTTTTCCTCTTCTGTTCGGTTTCTTCTTCAGTTTGTTTTTGTCATTTTTTATTTTATTTATTGTTGCCCGATTACATTCAGGTTTGTGGCGTTTTTGTTTTGGCTGATATTGTTTGAGGATGTAACTGAAAGAAATAATAAAAGTTACGTGAAAATAGATGCTTCACATTTTGTATATTTTGTCCATTTTAGGAGGAAAACTATTAAAAATGAGTAATTATTATCTGTTAATCCAACATCATCAACTCTTGAAAATGATCTTTTGCCAGATATAACGTTTTATTCACGCAGTCAACTTCACTGTGACTTGCTGGATGGAGACTTCTAAAAATTCCTTCTTAATCGCGTGCAGATGCATTTAAACCACAATAAATAATTCATCTGTCAGACATTCCTCTTACATAGCAAAGTTTGTAGAAACTCCTATAAATTAATTATCTGAACATGAATTATTAAATGTAGGGTAGGTGGTTTCCAACCTAGCTTTGAAAGCATAAGATCTCACCCTCCATTCAGAATGATCTCCAAAATCACGCTTCTCCAATGGTGCATGGAGATATGCAAATACATAGTGTGACAGGCAAGCAGGACATCCTATCATTGCATTCGGACTGAATACGGTGATTGGATGAACATTTTACGGTCCTTTGCCTTCCACAGAAGATATATATTTAAATAGATTTAGACCACTTAGTGATTGCTATCAGAACGTGCAGATACATTCAACCAGCATAACAACAATGTTTCTGGAAAAAATTGCCTAACTTTCCTTAAATCTAAATGCAGTTTTTGTTTCATAAACAAAGATTCCCTGAAAAGAAGAGGTTAAAATACACTGTTTCCACTGACAGTTCACAGATGTTCACAGTTGATCGAGTCATTACAAAATAAATAAATAAGCTTCTAATTTTAATGCTAACCTGTGGTTTAACATTTTTTACATACAATAAAACGTCCATTCATGGTATATGGAGCTACATATAATTTTACCAAGCTGTTAGCCATAACTATTACTGTATTATAGTATGTTTCTGTCAGACAATCATAAAACAGAGTTGATATTCAGTATTCTACAATAATTCTTTTCTAACCATTTCACAATGCACAGTTCTTTTCTCAGCAAATGAACTGGAAATGGAATAACTTATAGGGAAGAACACGGAGTTTCAAACATTTTGCAGACACAGATATCAAAAGCTTCACCCTCCCTTTTTACTTTTTTCTAAATGCAATTAGCAGTACGTTTATATGGTTTGGTAAATTAGCTTCATTTTAATCGGCAGACCGGCATGGTTTAACATTATGTTAATAAATGAGGAGAATTTTGTTCTGTTATTGATGATGTTTAATTATAGCCGCAGTAATTTAAACTTAAGAATGTAAGGCAGCAGGCGTATTACAGGCGTATGGTTTCAGTCCTTATAAACTTTTTTTGTAAAAAAAAAACTGCCTTTAATGTTTAAGTTTAATCAACATGGCTTTACAAGTAATTTCAGCTTAATGTTTTAAATTGTGACTGGTGTAACTTTTTAAAAAATGAATGAAGCAATTTTCAACCATTTGTTTAGAGCAAAAGAAACCTGTTGTTGAAAGTTGTTGAAACTTACAAATTTGGGAAACCAAGTTTTTTAAAGTGTAAGAGTCTGCAAAAAGCAGAACCGTGGAGGATTTGGTGTGTGTCAGAGCTGCAGTATGAAGACATCAGCCTTATATCCTTATATCCAATATGCTACGAGGTAAGCAATAAACTTATTTGCACTTCAAATATTGACAGTGTATGCATGGCTACAGTGTCTCCAAGTGGCCACTTATTAAAATTGCAGAAGAAGATCAACACAACCGATTTACATCAACAGATAAAACTTACATGTACCAAATTACGTGTTATTTCTCAATTTATAGAGCAGAAATGGGAACAACACAGCTTATAAAACAAACCTGACATTAACTGGCATTACAACTAATACAAGTGACAAACAGCATTAGTTGTATTGTGTTTTTGAACATGGCCCAGTGGTGATAGCATCACCTAGGGGTTCTGGTCTCATCTTCTGGGCTCGTTTCTGTGTTCACGTTTGTTTTTAGTCCTTTAACCTCACTTTCATTCACTTACATTCAATCCAATAAGAGTTCAGTTCGGTTTCTACTGTACTACCCCTCGTTTGCAGCCGCTATGCAATGCAATGTCCTTGGAGGCGCTATAAACCATCGGGTTTATAACTATTCAAGTTCCCAAGCAGCTTGTGTCCGTCTTCCAGCAAGTCATCTGCCCTTGAGCAATGGCCCTGCTGACATCCAGCAAGATTTTGACTTGTGTCGGGGCCCGGGCCCCTGCTTTAGGAGCCCTGCAGCTCCGTGCAAGGTAATCTGGGTTTTATTTTCTCTTCTCCATACACTCGCTGTCAAGTTATCTTATGTTAACCAGTTAGCTGAGAACTTACACTATATATATATATATATATATATATATATATATATATATATATATATATATATATATATATATATATATATATATATATATAATGCATAATAACACATAACATAAGTTTGCAATAATGCAAATATAATGGCTTTGGTGTTTTGACCGGTGACTTCATCTTCCAAGTTTTTATTTTAAGGGCATGTGCCCGCTGTCAACGTCAGATATCGTCATGATCATCGATATGACGTTGATAATCGATCGATCGATCAAGGATCATGATTATTTATTAGCAGACAGGCGAGATGTTATCATACCGTTATGTTATCGCATCAAAGTCATGAGCTATGTATGAAGTTCAAACAGGTCTAGCTAGCTTGTTTAGGTTTATCATCATCGCCATGGTAAGTGACAATGAAGGTTTCGAGTCGTTGCTAGTGATCGTATTAAGTTTCAGCCCGAGTCACTGTTACTGCGGGCATATAAATGACTTTAGCGTCGTTTTTAACTACAGAAACACACACAAGCAGAGGGAGAAATATACTTTTTGGGGTTACCTGTGTATTATCTGTGACGTGAACAGGACTGTTGTAATAAACAGCGGATGCTCCGGTAGCGGATCTCGTCGCGTTTACTTCCTCATTCTCAGCCAATCAGTGCAGCCCAGAAACAGTGACGCAAGCGCATACGCTTATACGAATTTATATACTGTAGTACAGTAGCCGGGTGTGGTTGTAGTACAGTAGCCGGGTGTGGTTGTCGTACAGTAGCCGGGTGTGGTTGTAGTACAGTAGCCGGGTGTGGTTGTCGTACAGCAGCCGGGTGTCGTGGTTGTACAGTAGCCAGGTGTCATGGTAGTACAGTAGCCGGGTGTGGTTGTAGTACAGTAGCCGGGTGTCGTGGTACTACAGTAGCCGGGTGTCGTGGTAGTACAGTAGCCGGGTGTCGTGGTACTACAGTAGCCGGTTGTCAGTGTTCTGGTAGTACAGTAGCCGGGTGTGGTTGTCGTACAGTAGTACAGTAGCCGGTGTGTGGTTGTAGTACAGTAGCCGGGTGTCGGGTAGTACAGTAGCAGTAGTAGCCGGGTGTCGTGGTAGTAGTACAACCGGGTGTGGTGGTAGTACAGTAGGTACAGTAGCCGGGTGTGGTTGTAGTACAGTAGCCGGGGTCATTGTAACAGTAGCCGGGTGTGGTTGTAGTACAGTAGCCGGGTGTGTTGTGACAGTAGCCGGGTGTCGTGGTAGTACAGTTGTGCAGTAGCCGGGTGTGGTTGTAGTACAGTAGCCAGGTGTGTGTGTAGTACAGTAGCGGGTGTCGTACAGTAGCCGGGTGTGGTTGTAGTACAGTAGCCGGGGTGACATGTTGTAGTACAGTAGCCGGGTGTCGTGGTAGTACAGTAGCCGGGTGTCGTGGTAGTACAGTAGCCGGGTGTGGTTGTAGTACAGTAGCCGGGTGTCATGTACAGTACGGGTGTGGTTGTAGTACAGTAGCCTGTCTATACAGTAGGGTGGTGTACATACAGTAGCCGGGTGTGGTTGTAGTACAGTAGCCGGGTGTGGTTGTAGTACAGTAGCCGGGTGTAGTACAGTAGCCGGGTGTCGTTGTAGTACAGTAGTGGTGTGGTTGTAGTACAGTAGCCGGGTGTGGTTGTAGTACAGTAGCCGGGTGTCGTGGTAGTACAGTATAGCCGGGTGTCATTGTAGTACAGTAGCCGGGTGTGGTTGTAGTACAGTAGCCGGTGGTTGTGGTTAGTACAGTAGCCAGGTGTCGTAGTATTGGTAGTACAGTAGCCGGGTGTCTGTGGTAGTACAGTAGCCGGGTGTGTTGTAGTACAGTAGGGTGTTGTAGTACAGTAGCCGGGTGTGGTTGTAGTACAGTAGCGGGTGTAGTGTAGTACAGTAGCGGGTGTGGTTGTAGTACAGTAGCCGGGTGTCGTGGTAGTACAGTAGCCGGGGGTGGTTTATACAGTAGCCGGGTGTGGTTGTAGTACAGTAGCCGGGTTGTTAGTACAGTAGCGGGTGTGGTTGTAGTACAGTAGCCGGGTGTTTGTAGTACAGTAGCCGGGTGTGTTGTAGTACAGTAGCCGGGTGTGGTTGTAGTACAGTAGCCGGGTGTCGTTGACAGTAGGGGTGTGGTTGTAGTACAGTAGCCGGGTGTCGTGGTAGTACAGTAGCCGGGTGTTGTAGTACAGTAGCCGGTGTCGTGGTAGTACAGTAGCCGGGTGTGTTGTAGTACAGTAGCAGTACCGGGTGTGGTTGTAGTACAGTAGCCGGGTGTCCAGTAGCCGGGTGTGGTTGTAGTACAGTAGCCGGGTGTTGTGGTATACAGTAGCCGGGTGTCTGTAGTACAGTAGCCGGGTGTGGTTGTCGTACAGTAGCGGGTGTCTTGTCGTACAGTAGCCGGGTGTGGTTGTAGTACAGTAGCCGGGTGTGGTGTGTAGTACAGTAGCCGGGTGTCGTGTTGTAGTACAGTAGCCGGGTGTTTGTGTAGTACAGTAGAGTACAGTAGCCGGGTGTGGTTGTAGTACAGTAGCCGGGTGTTGGTAGTACAGTAGGGTGTTGGTTAGTACAGTAGCCGGTGTCATTGTCGTACAGTAGCCGGGTGTGGTTGTAGTACAGTAGCCGGGTGTGGTGGTAGTACAGTAGCCGGGTGTCATTGTCGTACAGTAGCCGGGTGTGTTGTAGTACAGTACAGTAGCCGGGTGTGGTTGTAGTACAGTAGCCGGAAGGGTGTGGTTGTATACAGTAGCCGGGTTGGTGGTAGTACAGTAGCCGGGTGTGGTTGTAGTACAGTAGCCGGGTGTCATTGTCGTACAGTAGCCGGGTGTCATTGTCCACAGTAGCCGGTGTGGTTGTAGTACAGTAGCGGGTGTGGTGGTAGTACAGTAGCCGGGTGTGGTTGTAGTACAGTAGCCGGGTGTCATTGTCGTACAGTAGCCGGGTGTCATTGTGTCGGTGGGTTGTAGTACAGTAGCCGGGTGTGTTGGTAGTACAGTAGCCGGTGTGTAGTAAGTAGTCGTGACAGTAGCCGGGTGTCATTGTCGTGAGTAGCCGGGTGTGGTTGTAGTACAGTAGCCGGGTGTGGTGGTAGTACAGTAGCCGGGTGTGGTGGTAGTACAGTAGCCGGGTGTCGTTGTAGTACAGTAGCCGGGTGTCGTTGTCGTACAGTAGCCGGGTGTGGTTGTAGTACAGTAGCCGGGTGTCGTGGTAGTACAGTAGCCGGGTGTGGTTGTAGTACAGTAGCCGGGTGTCATTGTCGTACAGTAGCCGGGTGTATTGTCGTAGCCGGGTGTGGTTGTAGTACAGTAGCCGGGTGTGGTGGTAGTACAGTAGCCGGGTGTCGTGGTAGTACAGTAGCCGGGTGTCGTGGTACTACAGTAGCCGGGTGTCGTGGTAGTACAGTAGCCGGGTGTCATTGTCGTACAGTAGCCGGGTGTCATTGTCGTACAGTAGCCGGGTGTGGTTGTAGTACAGTAGCCGGGTGTGGTGGTAGTACAGTAGCCGGGTGTGGTTGTAGTACAGTAGCCGGGTGTCATTGTCGTACAGTAGCCGGGTGTGGTTGTAGTACAGTAGCCGGGTGTGGTGGTAGTACAGTAGCCGGGTGTGGTTGTAGTACAGTAGCCGGGTGTGGTTGTAGTACAGTAGCCGGGTGTTGTGGTACTACAGTAGCCGGGTGTTGTGGTACTACAGTAGCCGGGTGTTGTGGTAGTACAGTAGCCGGGTGTCATTGTCGTACAGTAGCAGGGTGTGGTTGTAGTACAGTAGCCGGGTGTGGTTGTAGTACAGTAGCCGGGTGTCGTGGTTGTACAGTAGCCGGGTGTCGTGGTAGTACAGTAGCCGGGTGTGGTTGTAGTACAGTAGCCGGGTGTGGTTGTAGTACAGTAGCCGGGTGTTATGGTAGTACAGTAGCCGGGTGTGGTTGTAGTACAGTAGCCGGGTGTCGTGGTAGTACAGTAGCCGGGTGTCGTTGTCGTACAGTAGCCGGGTGTTGTGGTACTACAGTAGCCGGGTGTTGTGGTACTACAGTAGCCGGGTGTCGTTGTCGTACAGTAGCCGGGTGTGGTTGTAGTACAGTAGCCGGGTGTGGTTGTAGTACAGTAGCCGGGTGTCATTGTCATACAGTAGCCGGGTGTGGTTGTAGTACAGTAGCCGGGTGTTGTGGTAGTACAGTAGCCGGGTGTCATTGTCGTACAGTAGCCGGGTGTGGTTGTAGTACAGTAGCCGGGTGTCGTGGTAGTACAGTAGCCGGGTGTTGTGGTACTACAGTAGCCGGGTGTTGTGGTAGTACAGTAGCCGGGTGTGGTTGTAGTACAGTAGCCTGGTGTGGTTGTAGTACAGTAGCCGGGTGTGGTGGTAGTACAGTAGCCAGGTGTCGTTGTTGTACAGTAGCTGGGTGTGGTTGTAGTACAGTAGCTGGGTGTGGTTGTAGTACAGTAGCCGGGTGTTGTTGGGACCGGTAGGCCTTCGGGGTGATTGTTTGGCATGAAAGTGGGTTTGGAATGGGCAGTGTGTGAACAGAACGCGCAATTGGTTCTGATTCAAAGGGCGGGAGGGTTAAAACCACTTTTCATTGGATTACTGCTCTGCTTTATGTGGGTGGGGTTTGGATGAATATAACTCTCTTTATTTAGACACAGTAAATAACAGAGCAGCCGGCCCAATGTTTGCCAACAACCAACAACCTGTTTATCTCATGGAGCATGCTTCAACAGTTAGAGGAAGTTTAAAACTCCAGGCTTTATTTTACACACGACTGCGAGCCTCATTAATGATGGCAGAGTAGTTGAACAGTCAAGTTTAAGCTGCGTACATTCATTTCAGCTTTCAAGAACAAAAGTTTGGCACTAGTAATCACCTTATAGTGAACTAAGCCCCGGCCTGGAGAGGTTTTAAAGAGTTTAGATTAGATCCCTTTCTTGATATACTAAGTTTAATTCACATTTATTTGTATAGCGCTTTCCACAATTCAAAGCAGCTTTAAAGAAAATTCATGTTTCATATATGTATATTTATATATGTGTGTATAAAACCATATTAATATTAGTGGCAGGGCAATAATAAGGTGGCCTGGTTTTATATTCTAATGCTGAATGTTAGACATCAGCAGTGTTCCAAACTCTTCGGGGATCACAGCTGTTGAACTCTGGCACATGAGAGTGTTGGGCCACATTTACTTCCAAAGCTTATGTTACATACAGAGGGTTGTGAACTGTTAACCTTTTCACTGTCCTGGTCAATATTCTTTAACTGTGCCATTATAACAATTTGATAGGTACAGTTTGCTTGTTGTTAAGATCATTATTGAGCATATACTTTTATTAACAGTTCATGGTGGTCCGAGGTTTCGATGGGACACCCTGATCCCATTCTGGGAGTCACGGAGGCTTTCAAACATGACACCAATCCCAAGAAGATGAACCTTGGAGTAGGAGCTTATCGAGATGATCAGGGCAAGCCTTATGTTCTCAGCTGCGTCCGCAAGGTGCTACTGTACATTATATAGCCTACTCTCCATTATAACTTAAGAATGGACATCCCAGCTAACAATTTTAGGTTGTAAGAATGTAAACATTAGGTAACAAAAACATTAAAAATGTTATTTTGAACGTTCAGTACGTTCAGGTGCATTCAAAACATTGACAGACATATGTTATATTGACAGACATATATCTGTCAATATAACGTTTTTAGACGTTATGTTAACGTTACTGCTTGATAATAAGTATAGTATTCAATCATTTTTAATTCTTTTAATGTTTTTAAAATGTTCCACTAACAACTTAAGAATAAAGTTTTGATAATATGATGTATGATGTAAAAAAGTTCTACTAACATTACTGCAAAAATGTTTTTGATTACTTTGACTATGCTTTATGCCATTAGAACATTTCCTGTTAGTTTGATTTTATCTATTACTCTGACCTACATTCAAAGCATTGTCCAACGTTATATCCGTTTCCATTCATCCAAATTCATCCAAGTTTTAATCTTTGAATCCCTACATAAAACTAATAACAGATTTTTGGTATTCTCAGGCTGAGGCCCAGATTGCTGCTAAGAAGTTGGATAAAGAGTACCTTCCCATTGGAGGCTTGGCAGAATTTTCAAAGGCCTGCGCTCAGCTAGCTCTTGGACCTGAGAATGAGGTCCTAAAGAGTGGAAGAGTGAGTACTCCAAAGCAAAACATTGTGAGAAAAGTCTTTTGAACAGATTTAATTATTAATTGTCAGTTTTGTTTGCACACAGAGCATCACGGTCCAGACTATCTCAGGAACTGGATCTCTGCGTGTTGGGGCTAACTTTGTGGTATGCATTTCAAAGCTGTTGTGTACAAAGATATCACAACACAGTTTGACATTTGTCTGTAATTGCACCAAATTCGAAGTCACAATTCTCTCTCCATTTTCCTCTGGGACAGTCTCGATTCCATAATGTGGCCCGGGACGTGTACCTGCCTAAACCCTCCTGGGGAAACCACACTCCTATCTTCAGAGATGCTGGCATGCAACTAAAGGCTTACACCTACTATGACCCAAACACCTGTGGCTTTGACTTCAATGGAGCTCTGGGTGATATTTCAGTAAGAACTGCAGGAACGTTTTTTTTTTTTTATTAAACCCAAATAAATGTAATCAAAAACATTTTAAATTTATACTTTCATTCATTTGTTGATAGAGTTTGGATGATGTTTTACTGAGCATGAGAATTATCCTCAGATGTTTCTGTTTAATGTTTTTCCTCCATCAGAAAATCCCGGAGAAGAGCGTGATTGTTCTGCACGCGTGTGCTCATAATCCCACAGGTGTGGACCCCAGGCCTGAGCAGTGGAAAGAGATGGCTGCTCTGATCAAGGTTACTGGTTTTGGCATTACAGTAAATTAAAGTCCAAGAGCCAGCTGAGGGCAGGCTTTTAAGAAGCTACTTGAGCAAAGTGAAAGAACGTTAGCGTTGAAAAGCCTTATACTTTGTCCTGTGTGTGACTTACCTCTTTTTTTCACTGATAAGTTTTCCCACTTTCATTTCAACAGAAAAGAAATCTCCTGGTGTTTTTTGACATGGCTTACCAGGGATTTGCCAGCGGGGATATTGATCGTGATGCTTGGGCTGTGCGTTATTTCATTGAGCAGGGCCATAACGTTATTCTGTCTCAGTCTTTTGCTAAGAACATGGGTCTTTATGGTGAGCATAAGGAATTGTCATTTATTACCCGTGTTACTTATCAGATGTTTGCACACTGCTTGATCTAAAGGTTTATGCTTAAATGCTTTGAATTATGTAGAACTATTTGTAGAACTGTCTTTCTCACTAAAATAAAACTTTAACATTTTTTAATAAGTAAATTGCACCAAATAGTGAAGCCAAGTGCCAACCCAGCTAACAGGGAACATTTTCAGAACACTGGCCAACATTCTCGAAAAGTTCTGTCAAAGTTATCAAAAAGTTCTTGCATTAATGTTAGTACAATTTTCTTTTTAATTTTATATATCGAAATGTTATTAAGTTGTTAGTGGAACATTTTAAAAATGTCACAGAATAAGATTGAATAATGTTCCTTTAACCAAGCAATAATGTTAATACAGTGTCTAAAAAACTGGATGTTTTGAACGTTCCTAGAACATAAAACAAACTAAAAGTGTTAGCTGGGAAGCATGAATGGAAGCGGCTGAATGCAGTCGTGTTATTGTTCTGAGAGCTCTGTATGTTTGCATTATGTGATCAGGGGAGCGTGTAGGGGGCTTCACAGTGGTGTGTAAGGATGCTGAGGAGGCCAAACATGTGGAATCCCAGCTGAAGATTCTCATACGGCCCATCTACTCCAACCCACCCATAAATGGAGCACGCATCGCCTCCACCATTCTCAACACACCCGAGCTGTACAAAGAGTGGTGAGTCCTGAGTTTAAGACCTGCTGCGAGAGCAGGCGATGATCACTGAGATCCACAGACTGTTGCTTGATGGTTTTTCTTCTAGGCTTGAGGAGGTGAAAGGTATGGCCAACCGCATCATCAAGATGAGGGAGTTGCTTGTGTCCAACCTGAAGAAGGAGGGGTCCACTCACAACTGGCAGCATGTCACTGATCAGATTGGAATGTTCTGCTTCACAGGGCTAAAACCAGAGCAGGTAAGTAAGGTGCATTCTGGGTAACTTGGATAAGGTCTCAGACTTTTTCAGTCTCACACAGATTTCTGAACCATCCCAGCTAACAATTTTCAGCTGTAAGAACGTTTCCCTAACCTAATTTTGGTTAAAAGAATGTTACTCAAACTAGCAACTAAAGAATAATGTGTTTCACGTATGATATATAAAGTTAAAAAAGCTCTACTAACTACATTTTTGATAACTTTGAGAGAACTTTTGGAGAACATTATCCAATGTTCTGAGAATGTTCCCTGTTAGCAGGAATATCATTGTCACAATATCTCGTTTATCATTGGCTTTGTCTTTGTTAGGTGGAGCACCTGGCTAAAGAATTTTCTATATACATGACGAAAGACGGTCGGATCTCTGTGGCTGGTTTGACCTCAGTAAATGTGGAATATCTTGCACACGCCATCCACACTGTCACAAAGTAAAGCTGGCACTGTAGACACTACAGTAATTGCAGTAGACAGAGGGTCAATTAGAACTGCACAAACAAAAAGTAGGATGTGATATAGGCATAATGTGGTAACTCGCTTCACTTGATTTGGCATTTTTAATGTTAATTTATGACAGTTTCTGTGAGCCCATTGATAAACTAAAGCGAGATTATTGCTTTCATCTTCTTTCAAAATGATAAATCTTCTATATATCACTTACCATTTCTCCAAATAAGTGTTTTATATGTTTATATCTCAATATAAATCATGTTTTTGTGCTTAAAAATAACTGATACACAGTAGTCAGACATGGCATTATACATCCGGTAAATCTGTTTTTGTTTTTAACTGGTTAACATCGACTGGTTTTTGGGGCACTTGGTTCAAAACCTATAGAAGAAATAAACAGAGGACAGATCAAGTAACTTCTATCAGTTCACTTTTTGTCTCATCCAGGCTAAATGCATGATTTGTGAAGGATCACTCTGTTTTTGAAAAACTATCCAAATATCTGGAATGGTGAGTATTTTAAAGCCAATATATAAATTGTGCTGTTTATTACATTGTTTTCCAGAATGGTTTCATCTAACTAAAAAAATTAAATGCCACAAGTGGTAAATGTCACAAGAGTCCTGCAACAATAAAAGAAATAAAGGTGTTATGTGTGTGTTCAGAACATTCATTGGCTCATATGATGTTAATATGAAATTGTTACAAAACCCTGGTTTAAGCCATCAACGTCATTGAAATATTTAAAGCATGTTAATTAAAATTGTATTTAAAATTGTAATTATTAAAAAAAATATTTACATGACATGAATATTAAACAAGCATTACATGTTTATTTTGGCAACTAGTTTTTGTATATTTAGGTATATTTTCTGCATATTTTGTATATTTAGGTATATTTTTTGCATATTTTGTATATTTAGGTATATTTGTTGTATATTTAGGTATTTTTTTGCATATTTTGTATATTTAGGTATATTTTTTGCATATGTTGTATATTTAGGTATATTTGTTGTATATTTAGGTATATTTGTTGTATATTTAGGTATATTTTTTGCATATTTTGTATATTTAGGATTTTTTTTTTGCATATTTTGTATATTTAGGTATATTTGTTGTATATTTAGATATATTTTTTGTATATTCAGGTATATTTTTGTGATCCTCATAATTTCAGGATCAACCATTATAACTTATGGGGACATGTCCCCCTCACTTTTAGACTTCTCTAGGGTACTCTTTGAAAGTTCAGGCGTTTAAGAGTCTGACGTCTACTAAACCTGATGTTACGTCACCTAATTATTTTAATTAATAAGCCTAGCTGATGGGCTCGGATCGGTCTTACGCATCGAAAACTTGTTTTGTTTAGCTATATCATACGACATTATTCGCATTCATCAACATCTCTGTCTGTGCAGACTATAATGAGTGTAAAACACGCCGGCCAAAGATCGTGACGAGGGGGTGACGTCATGGAGATGCCAGATCACGTGACTCTGGCAGAAGCCGACGCTGTCGTCATACTGACGTCATATGTGTTACCCTGTCCGGTAAATAAACCTAAACTCGTGTTCTCGCATACACTTACGAAATGACTTTTAGAAACTGCCACAACCTGATGGTTACCGGAGCTAACCGAGGCCTCGGTCTGCAAATCGTTGAGAGTCTGGTAACAGGAGGCTTTTCTCCGGGGAAGATCATCGCTACTGCTCGGGATCCGGAGGGGGCAAAGGTAAAGCTGCGGGGAAATAGATAGTGTAGACGACGTGGACTTGAATAAATAGACGTGACCCGCCGTCCAACTCTTTATTATCGTCCTTTCATTTTTCCACATTATGTGCTGTCAAAAAAGCAACATTAAAGCATTATTTTTAACAAACCATTCATAGAAGGCTAAACAGGAAAATTGATCTATAATTGGGAGTGGTTTTAAAACAAATTAAAACCTAAAAGACAAAGAAAAAACAAATGTGTTATGTTATTGGTTTATTTCTTTTGACCTTTTCTTAGATCATTGTAAATTAACAGGTGTGACGTACTAAAGGAGGAGTGTGAGAATATGCTCGTTTCTAATTGGTCGAATGCTCTTCACGTTTTGAATGGGGGCGGGGCCAGGGAGGAACCTATATAGAGAAATAATTTTCAACAATATACAGTGTGTGTCTAATGACAATTCACTATTGCAAATTATCTAGTTCAAATATGTTCAGCCGTGTGGCAAAGTTGTTTTTTACAAAAGCACAGCTATTGTAATCCATGTAATCCTTGTAAAACTTTGTAAATCCTTGTAAAACCTTTCATGACAACGTCCACATAAGCTTACATCACAAACGTAACATTTGAATTCCTTTATAGGAATTGCAAAAGCTTGCAAATGACCACGGGAACATACTTATAATTAAACTAGGTAAGACCGATAAATGATGTCAGCATTTGTAACCTAGAATGTTTTATGTGAAATTAAGGTTCAGATTCTGGAGTGTTGATTGTGGACTTCTCTGTTACTAGATGTTACCAGTCAGGAGAGCATTGAGAGAGCCACGTCAGAGGTGGAACAGTTTGTTCAAGAAGAGGGTCTTAACTGTCTCATAAACAACGCTGGAATTAATGTTGTGGCCAATCTTGATACAGTCACTGCAGACAAAATGTTGGAAAATTTCCATACCAACTCTGTTGCCCCCCTGATGCTCACCAAGGTTTCAGTTCTCAGATTAAATCTGTACACAACAACACTACACTACACTACATATACCCAGCTAACAATTTTAGATTGGAAGAATATTCCCCAACGTTTACATTAAGTAACAAAAACGTTGAAAATGTTGAATGTTCAAAACATCCAGTTTTTTTAGAACGTTATTCTGTAACGTTTATAAAACATTCTGATATGTCATGCAGGCAGTGCTCCCACTGCTGAAGCGAGCAGCTGCAAGGGGGACAGGGATGGGCATCCACAGAGCAGCAGTCATCAATATATCATCCCTGCTGGGTTCAGTGGAGCTGTACTGGGGTGATCGGGCCAACAGTTTCAAATGGTACCCCTACAGAACATCAAAGGTCAGTCTGACTGAACCCAGTTTGTTCAACTGTTCAACAAAAACAGTTACCTTGGAGGATATATGTCTGTAATCCTAGTTTAGATTCTGTGTTACATTTGCCTTGTAACAGAGTGCGCTAAACATGATCACTAGATGTTTGGCAGTCGACCTAGAGGAAGATGGGATCCTGTGTATGGCTCTACATCCAGGCTGGGTACGCACTGATATGGGTGGACCAGAGGTAAGCTCCTGTCTGCTCTCTGTTGTTTATTACCGCTTGATGCTGATGTCTGTAAACCCTGACAAAATGTGACAGCATTACAGCAGCTCCACAAGCATAGCTGTCAAGTAATAAAGTTTATGAGTGGTTGTTTATTGCTTTCTATACAGGCGCCATTGAGCACAGAGGAGAGCATTGCCTCTGTGCTGTCTGTAATTAGTGGATTGACTGAAAAGGATCATGGCTTATTTCTCCACTATACTGGTGAACAGCTACCCTGGTGATGCTGAAGACGGTGTTTACATGTAGAAATGTTACTGTGCAATTTGCTATTTATTTGCATATTTAAATATTTAATGCTAGATGAGTTCTTACTTATAAAATGTTACACTATATTTTTTGGAAACTGGATGATATAAATCCTAACTAAATCTGCTATCTAAATAAACTATTGATGATTTTCATTTTGTCACATCAAAATGTTGTCTAGTAAATTCTAACCAGGCTTAACCAGGACACATGGCTGAACCACCAGGAAAAACAACCATTCTAGTTTAACTATTTTCTTGTATAGATTAATGTATTTAAAATGTGTAGAAAGCTGTTCATATATTAAATATATTTTTTTATCATATATTCATATATAGAAATATATATCATATATAGAAATTATCATATATTCATTAAATGTATTATCTTGTAAAAATGAATAAAAATAGACACTGTAACTTAAGTAAAATGTATTTTCTGGGTTCTGATTCACTTATCCCTGTGCTGTCAGGGTACTGTGGTTAATAGTTCTCACTTTCTTCATGTAGAAAACCACATTTCTTATGTAGCAATAAAATATTATATTTGTTCAAATGGAGGTTTTCTCATCTTCAACACTGAAAGCCTTATTCAAAATGCAGTTATCTAATCTTGCAAGCTCTGGGTATTTGGATACAGGGCAGTGATAAACTGACCATTGTATTTACACAGTGTAGTAGCAAACCAATGACGGGGAGGGCAAGCAGTTCTACAATAGCCCATGAAACACACTGTATTCATCTTGTATTGCAGCCAAAGATTCACAAGGGCAGTGCAAAAGACGTCTGGTTAATATAAACTGAATGAAAAAGTGCTCAAACTGGTTTTCCCGTGTTTACTGATCAGCTGTCAGGTGATTACTGCAGACTGAGTGCTTGACAATATAGATTCATTCCGGCTGTAGTGTATCCGCAACAGTGGAACCAATGGAGGAAAAATAACATATATATAAAGGTAGCACTTTTGTCTTTTATTAGAGATATTCTGTTTAAAATAAATTGAATACCTGGAAAGGGTATAATATACAGACATATCAACACTCTAAGAAATGACAACATATGTTTTTACATTAACTAATCAAAGTAAATTGTTAAATGACTAAATGACTAGTTAAAATGACTTGTGTGGCCAGTTTGATTAAATTAAACAAAAATGTTTATATATTCATATAGTCAGACTTAATATGAGTAACAACAAATATCAACACAGTAATTCCAAAAGAAAAATGCTGTGTCCATTTCTAGGGCTGTATATGGCAGAGAGACATGATTTGTTTTTCCACCCTGGATCTGTTTTTTGGAGATATTAAACCACTCTTCTCAGGGGAAATAGAGTTTTTTATTTTGGGTGTATCTGCTACCCTTTTTCTGTTATCGCTTTGTCTTCTAATATGGCAGATTTACTGCTACTGTACAAAGGTTCTCTTTTCACAAAGACATGGTAAGTTTTTATGCTAAATTATTTATTATTTTTATATTTAACCTGTAATAATACAAGAGGTTGGTATTTTACAATTAACTTTTATAGCTTTTCATACATACATTTTACACAACAAAATCATGTATTTAATAATAAGTAGGCATAAGTATATGTATATATAATAAGCTTCCACTATATTCCACAAAGCTTATGGGCAGAATTTCTGTCAACATTTGATTCCTTGTTAGCAGATGGTTGGTCGGCCAACAGTGTAGGTTTTCAGTATGCTGCACAAACAAGAGGACCTAAGGTGAGATTCACTTAAACAAACCATCATCTTCATAACCGGGTATGTGTACTTAGTTGTTTTCAGTGTGTACTTAGTGCTTGTTTTGACTTAGATCAAACAAAATAGATGAAAATATGTTTCACAGATAGTTGGTTTTCTTGTCAAACAGCATATGTATATCTAAGTATTAAACAAGAGACAGAACCAATACATCAGAGTTATACCAAAAAATTAGTGAAAAAAATCTTTCCATCAGATGGAGGTCCTGGACCGGGGGAGCCTCACACTGTCCCCCGGCTCCTCCTACACCAGCCTGGGCAGCAGTCTAGATCTGGCCAGTGTGGCTGATCCAGCTGAAGAGCACGTCCAGGGATCTCTGCGCTTTTCACTGTTTTATGATCAGCTGCAGTCCAGACTGGTGGTGACGGTGCTGGATGCTCAGGATCTGGCCGTGCGAGACTTTAGTCGAAGTGTGGATCCCTTTGTTTGGGTACGGCTATTTTGGGCAGAGAGAGAAGATGAGGAGCAGAGTTCACTGCAGTGCGTGCTGCATGAGTGGCAGACGCGTCTGGTGAAGAAGAGCTGCAGTCCTGTGTTTGGAGATCAGTTCTCTTACACTCTGGATGAGGAGGACGTATGCAAAGTCACCGTTAGATTTGAGGTGAGTGGCATGTTTAGCCCATGATACATTTATTCATTTCCAATGGTCCTTAATTAAACTTTGGTGAGCTTTGTTAGAAAGTGTGTGAAAACTGACGGATTAAAACAAATAAAGCTGAGGAACCATTTGGGGTTCCTCATGTGCCACACTGGCAGAACCCTCTGAAGAGCATCTTGTTAACCAAAGATGTATCAGATATCGTATTTAATATCCTATTTAGTATCTTCCCTTTTTTTTATCATATATGATATTATGAGAAAGTGTATACGTAATAAATGGCTGTCTTTTAGGTTAAAGATTTTGATAAATACTCAAGACATGGAATCCTGGGAGAAGCCCGGGTTAAACTAAACAATTTGAAAATCTCATATCCCCTGGAGTTGAGGCAGAACCTTCAAGCACCAAAGAAAGTAAGTTTTATCCCAGTAAAACACATTTCAAATTTGGGCTACAAGATGACCGTATCTTGTGTGTAGGACATGGTTGGTGAAATGCTCCTGTCTCTGAAATACATGCCTACATCTCAGAGGCTGGAGGTAGGAGTGTTGAAGATCCGAACGGTTTCTCATCCCACTATGACTGAGAGAGGTGAGGATATGTCCATGTAAACTTATACAAAAACCAGTTGCAGAAAGCATTTAAAATTAAATGCACTCTGACACGACAAATTAATTTGTTTATATAACAAGACTTTATATATGTTTATATAATAAGACAATGTTATACAATAACTGTTGTGTTAACATTTGTTAAAACAATATTTATCTGACCTAGATAACATGACCAAACAAAGATTAATACTTTTACACATTATATGAATCATTTCTACATATAGTAACACGTTTTAACCCTTAACAGTTCTTTTCATTAACATTTCGTAAAAAACGAACCAAAACACTTGCATAAATTCTTTATAAATTTATACTTTATAAATTGTTATTTACCAATAATCAAGGCAATATAAATGTATATACATACATACATATATATATATATATATAGAGAGAGAGAGAGAGAGAGAGAGAGATAGATAGATAGATAGATAGATAGATAGATAGATAGATAGATAGATAGATAGATAGATAGATAGATAGATAGATTCACTGTTATTGCGTGATAGTACGTGCACTATTAACACATTTTACTGCTGATCATTTTTATCGACAGCTCTCTATGTCAGGACCAGCGTCATCTGCAACCACTCCAAACTCCGCCATCAGAAAACCTCCCAGAGGAAGCGCCGGGATGTGACTGTGTTCAACGAGGTCCTCTTCTTCCTCCTGCCGGATCAGCAGATCACGGAGTGCTGCGTTACGGTTTCCGTGTACGAGGTGCGACCGCAGAAGAAGAACTGCAGGCGTCTGATTGGTCAGATCCACCTCGAAACGGGCAACACCTCCGAGAGCGACCACTGGAAGTTGATGATGCAATCACTTCGGCAGCCAATCGCCAAGTGGCATTTAATTCTTATTTGAATACTCCTCATGTTTATTTATATCTGACATTTCCCAAAATGGAAACAAGATAAAACATTGACTTTGGTTGCTCATGGTGTTTATGAACTAAATTAAACTGGTGTTTAATTTTTTATTTATATATCTATAATCTAGAGAACTTTATTACTCGACGTTTTGGTGGTTAGGGTTGACGTAACCATGACGTTTTCGACGTCATGGTTGCCAGGGAAAACTCTAGATAGATACAGGACGTTTTAGACAAAAGCTTAAATAGTAAAGAAATGGCAAAAGAAATGCAAACTATATTTGTGTGTGCATGCTAAAATACAGATGCATTTTACTGAATGCTGCTGACAAGTTATCAATTGTGTCCACAAGATGGCTGTCTAACACTTTTAGAGTCATAAAGCTTCTCTGTACTTTAATACAACACGTCAGCCTTATGAGATATTTGCAGTAGCTTGTTTACCCAACACACAAGGCATGCAGTTGCCCCTACTGGCCACAAGTAGTTTATTTAAGTAGTTTAAGCTCAATTTAATGATTGCTTTTTACATCATTTATTAAAATGCAGCCTAAAATGCAACTATGAAACGTGCTTATCCAAGCGGCACTCCAAAACAAAAGACAAAAATCAAATACTGAAAGTTTGCCAAAGCTTATTACTTAGAAAATCTTGCAATGTCCAGGCGTGAAGGGCCCCAGGTCCTGACTTTGCTTAGAGGTCCCCAAATGCTACACACACCCCCAGACGTTTAAATAGCTGCACTGGATTGAAGTACATTTTTATCCGTGTTTGTTATATTACATATCCATGCCTACCTTAAGAGGAAAAGTCAAATATGATATTGAATGATTTATATAATAATGTGCTGTAACAGGATATGAATTCAGAATGATTGTTGCCATTTGAGCCACTGTAATACAGACAAATAACACAAATAAATCAGACTCATAAGTTTTTCATATAAGCTCAAATAAGTTTGCAATAAAACACAATTTTTAAGGATCTGTCTGTAAATTGCGTTGTAAATAACTGTACGTTTAATCTCTGTACGTTTAATAACTGTAGCTAATCTCAGCTAACAACTGGATGTTGTAAGAACGTTTTCCCAAAGTTTCCATTAAGTAACAAAAACGTTAAAAGATTTATTTTGTATGTTCTAAGAACAGTCGTTATAATCAGGCCTGACAGATGGGATGGCACCTCCACAGCTCAAGGCCATTCCCAGGCTTTATGTCTCTCACTCCAAGACTGTTTGGAAAACTGTTCCACCCACAATCTCTTAAAAAAAGTCACGATGGGATTTGGGGGGAAGGATATGAAATCTAGGGCCTTGGTCTTGTTTTATCCTTTCCATCTTTATGTAAAATGACAATAGTCTTGTAATAACCTGTGCAGTATTAAAGGAACAGGTTACAATGACAAGTTTAATGGATATGACATCATACATTAGTTTTCAGGCAAGCAGGACCTCCTATGATTGCATTTGGAGTGAATGCAATGATTGGACAAAAATGTTATGGTCCTGCACTTTCCACTGAAAATATTTTTATAAATATGTTTAGGCCAGAATATGTTTAGGATGTTTCTGGAACAAATCGCTTACCCTGCCTTGAAGATAACAAGGCAGTCTATATCAAACTATGTGACAGATAGAACTTTTGTGATTCAACCCTGCGTCCATTTCATGTTTTTATACTGTACCTGATAAAAGTCTTTATTTAGCACCCAACAAATGTTCTCCACCCTTAAATCTGTTTTTTGTGCATTGCACAGTTGTTTTGATGTCAATACCAAAAGTTACCCAACTTGAAAATTTGGTTCTGTGACATAGATTTAGCAGATTAACTCTAATAAATATCATATTCATGATTCCATATGTGCTCAGAGCATGAGAAATACCCATAAACGTGTGTATTTGGAGGAAAGGCCAGGCATACATAAGGGCCTTATGGTATGTTCTGTGGGGTTCTTAACTGTTCCAGGCTACAGCAACACATGGTATGTAGCACTGGATCATATACAGTACCAAGTTATCAGTAATAGCCCGCCCACTGCATGGTAAAACAGAGGCAGCTGTATACTTATTCTTATGGTTGTTATTACAGAAAAAAATACATAATCTACATATTATAAATATAGATATATTCATAATGTTAAACTGTGTTACTGTTTGGTCTATATTGCAAATATATTTATTTTGCCCTTTCTACCACAGAAATAAATCCATTAAAAACATGTTTATCATGTACTTACATTACAAATACATTAAATATAAACAAAATGATGTAAAAGTTTAAAACTTTAGTTAAGTTTGGGTTGCCTCACATTACAATGTCAAAAAACAATTAGTAAATTAATTACTTTTGCTTGGATTAAAATGCTTTTAAACGTTTACGTAAGAAATGCCTTGGAGTATTTTTCTATATTTAGTGACTAATTGAAACCCAATCGAAGATTGCAGTTTTTCTGCAACAATATGATAAAGCTGTTCCAACAAGCAGGGCTCTAAAATCTCTTCTCTTACACAAATATACCTTTGGACAGGATTACTTGATTCAGGATGTCATGACCTAAAACTGAAAGAGTGGGTGAAAGTGTAATATGTCATTCAGTTTATGGAAATAACTTTAACACAGAAGAAGCAAAGCATGAGGTAAGGAAGAAAGCATGAGGAAGAAAAAAAAACAGAAAATACAGAAGCATGAGGTGATCTCAGTTCAGGTAGAGGCAGTCAGCCACCAGAACACATTCTTTAAAGACCAACAGGCTTTAACACGGAAAAGAATTCAAACACACAGTGAAAAGGAATTCTGCTTTTCATCCTTTCAGATCTTGCATTCCTGCACTCACTGTCCCACAACAGTCTGCTCATACATCAGGATATCTCAGCAGAGGTGTGATCCCATGATCCTCATGTAAACAATCTCTCTTTGGCTGAAGTGATTCAGTTGTGGACACACATTAGACACACAATTTGTTGTTTTTATAATATTAAACAAAACTGTAAACTTTGCTAAAATATATTATATTGATTTCGATATATAATATTGATTTTGGAACTAATCAACTACTAGCTAGCAAGTTAGCATGCTTCTGTCTGTCTGTCTGTCTGTCTGTCTATATGACTATCCACTCACATTTGCCCATTTCAAAACATAATGTACAATTACTTATATCATTAAAAACATCCTTTTAAATCCCAAATACCAAATTTATATAATATCTCTCATTTTGCTCCAAGGTCCTTGTTCTCATCTCCTAAAAATTCATAACACTTAATGAAAGGTTTACTCACAAATGAAAAGGTTTATTATGTGGTCTGATTTATGAACAAATAACTCAGATGGATCACCTTATTCATCAAAAACATTCAAAGCAATCATATCACATAAGCTTCACAAAGAAATAAAGATATGGAATATAATACAACTCATATGGAGTACCTTTATGATTTGAATTATTTAAATAGTTTTATGATGCTTTTGCTCCTTTTTGATACTTAAAAGCTCACCATTCATTAGAACCACATTTAAATATTACAATTTCTTCTGTATTCCACAGAATAAAAGTCAAACAAGCTTTAAAACAACCCTTTAACATTTACTTTCTCCATTTCAGTCCCATGAATGTCATGCTTTCTTGTTTCCTGCTGCACACATTCTGGGTCTCTATATGTGTGTCGGCCTGCCCATCCTGAGTTTGTCTTTATCTATACTGTAAATGCAAATGACTACCAGACGTTGGAGAGCCAGATAAGAGCCAAAAACCTCCCCTTCCACACATACGGTTAGAAAACAAAGCCTCGCCTGTTTAAGGACACCTGACTGGCTTCACTCTGTGTAATCTACTGTCATAGATTATTTAATGCAATGCCAGCAGCTACCCTCAGGTCAAGATTAAGTTGTTAGGAAGTGATAGCTTAAATTCACATGTGCACATATTAATTGATATTTTAACAGACTAATTAAAGATTAAATACAAAATCTGAGCATTTTACTTTCATGTAATGACACCAACGAGTGTCTAACAAATGCTGCTTTGGGAACACAACAACTTTGTTAACAATTCTTTGGTATGGCAGTGTTGCTGTTTTCGGCAGGAGAACAGAGGGTTAAAAAATCCTGCCCCAATTCCTCAAGTATCTTTCCTGTGATTTATCAAAACTTTGGTACATAACATGTGACACTCATTTGAACTTTGATTCACATAGCATAGAACACGTAGCTGCATCGTCTTCCAAGTGATTTATGGGTTAATGAATCACTTGGCAAAGTACTGAGTTTAATTAGTTAACAGGGAACTAAAATCCCATTCATGCTCTTATTCTATAAATACGGGGCTTTTAGACTGGTTCTGTGGACCTGTAGGGGCCCCCAGAAAGTTCTAGGATCCCAGAAAGTTTCAGAAAAGAAAGCAAGATGTAACATCTACCTAACTGTAACCCTTATGAACTTTAGTTTTGTGGTTTTGTCCTCTGTCTTCCTGTGCCGGTTTGCCCTTGTTTAGTTCTTTGCCTCATGTCATTATTAGTTAACTCCTTGCACCTGTTTGCCCTTGTAATATTATCATCAGTTAATTCCACTCAGCTGTTTTCCCCTCATCAGCCTCTCTACATAAGTTCTCCTTTCTGTCATATCTGTCGTTGGTTATTGTCATTGCATATGTTTTTCTGCTTACTTTGGTTGTTTGCTTTATTATTAAAGACTTTTCTACTAGATTTATTTCCAATGCCTTCCATTCCTAGTTCCTAGTGTGACAAACATCATTACTGTTACCTTTTTAAATGTTCATGTTCTTTCTAAATGTCTACACACACATTAGTATGTACATATTAGTAGATGTATAAAGTATATACTTCTATATTATGTATATAAGGGAGGTCCCCAAAGTTCTCTTTGAGGTCCTTTGCGTTATAATCTGAATCCTCTGCTAAAAATTGTTTGTTTCTGGTAGAGCTGTAGTTGGGTGTATCCAGTATCGGAGGGTTGGGAATGTAACATTCCATAGGGAAGCACACAGGACAGAACCTACTAGAATAGAGTTCCTAGTATCAGAGTTCTGCTACATTTAGGCTATTGCTGTCGGCTCTGAACACATCGGCAAAGAAGCAGAACTGCTTTCCGGGTGATTCTAAATGCAAATCCAATTTAGATTAACTATACAGAATCAGCTATACAGAAAGATATGGAAAAGCAAATTTTTATGTTTCATGTGCATCTGAATCAGATTCTTAAGCTTACAGTTTAGTCTTATTATTAGACTTATTTGCATACTATTATTTGCATGCAATTCGTTTCTTTTATTCATTAGGTTTTATAATAAAATATCAGTACAAAATACAAATAAGTCAGAATGGATCTTATATTTCTAAGTCTCATCAGTCCTTCATGAGTCACTATTTAGAGCTTGGTCAGAAAGAAATGAATTTACATACACAATAATCTTGCCGATCTTTATTTAGAGTAAATGTGCAAAGCATGAATTAATACATTACATTGATTCTCCATGCTGCAAAGTGATGGCACGTCTTTACCTCTTTTGTTTGCATAATAAATAGTTCTTATATTTCTAATCCTCCTGTTTAAGGTTTGTTTTTTCAACTGATTTTAGTGACAGATAACAGAATGATGTAGTAAGACAGACTGGTCTAGATTTTAAAATACAGAAGAAATTGATCATTATTTTTACATTCAGTCTGATTTGTTGAAACCAGTTACACAAGAACAGGTAATTACATTTTTATAAATTCTGATTTCACATTTCCAATATATGAAACCAAATCACCAATCTAGTACAGTAATTATGTCAAAGAGATCCACAAAGAACATTTTCTTATTAAGAAAAACACATCTTTCATTGCACAAAAATAATAGAAAAAGTACATTTGCAAATACTAAAAACTTATTCACAGAACTGCTTCAGAAAGTGCCTTTGACATTACTGTCAGCAAACGGCCAACATGCCATGATAATATTGTAATACTATACACACAATCCAAACATATGACAATAGGTTAAAGATAAAAATCAGGGTAATTTAGGGATATATAGCCTAAAAAAAACTACAGTCAAAGAAACTAAGTAAATGTTGTTCTGCTGTAAACTTATTCTATAGCCAAAACCAGTATACACATTCATTAACATTCATCTCTATTCAATGTGAAACTGTAAAATTTGTCTCTTGTATCTATGTGAATCGATTCAAAAGGGGCCACTGTATCACGTCAGATCCAATGGCAAAAATCACATATTCTAAAACACTCAATGTTGTTTTTCTTATCAAATTCAAATACAAAAATACACAAGCACCTCTAGGAAGTGAATGAGGGCACTATGGTCAAAATCATAAAGTTTTCCACTGCTAGAGATTGGATGTCTCTCTAAGGTCATCAGATGGTCCCATAGCCATTTTAATTCACATTACATGGATTAACTATCTACTAGAAATTAAAAAATGCAGGACCTACTAGTTGACTACTAGTAGAAAGAGGTAAACCACGCAGTATAAAGGAGACCCATAAATGTCACATAAAAATGGAAACAGGAAACCTAAGCAATAGTGCAAACCATCAGATCCACAGTGTCAACACAGTTTGGTCTGTTGAACCATTTTACAACAGCTTACCAAAGGTGTACCAACACCTTTCACCTCTGTTAATCTAAACTTTTCACAGTATGACTTCTATCACTGGGTGAATAGATAACACTACAGTAGATGACTAAGTGATTAACACCACAAGGTTAGTTTGAAGGTGTTGCGACCATGCCTGTTTCTGATTTTGTTATGAATGTAAGCATAGCTGCATGTGGGTATTTTCTAACCACTCTGCATAAACTCAAAATGACCTACAACCATTTCTTCTGATTTTTTTCCCTTCAATTACAGTATTTCAGGCAGGTGTACGAAGCTTAATGTTGTAAACACTGAGAAGCAGCATATGGGACACTAAATGCATTTTTTAAACAGTTTTGTTGCATTTGTTTTGTCCATGCAGCATGGTTTAGTCATTAAAGAGGCAGGGTATCCAGTCAATGACATTCAATCATTGCTCTCCTCTTTTCCTGTCAACACGCAAGCGGTTGTTGTCTCTCTCTTTTTTCTGTCCTTTGGGAATTCATGCAAATTTCCTTTAAATCCTGAGCTTTCTCTTCAACTCAAAGTATGCATCAAACCTGGCCATGGCATACTCCTGTGTGGAACAAGAAATCTTGATTAACAATTGTTTGTTTTGAACAACAAACCAGTCTAAACATGTTTGCTGGTTTTAGGGACTTTCAGGTGGTCAAGCAGTAACAAGAAAATGTGGAAACAAGATAAGCGTTGAATTTTGTTGCTCATGGTATTAATAAACACTTTAGAAATGCGATAACTATAATATAGAAACCTTTTTACTCAACGTTTTGGCTGCATAGTTACCAGGTAAATGCTAGACAGACACTTTCAGATTCAGGTTTTCAGGCTGTAACACTTTTTCTAGTGTTAATGGTTTGATTTCTAGTCTACTTTAGACATTCTACTAACTAAAAAAATTACTTTGCAAATACCTTTCAGCTACCAATCATTAGAGTATTAGTCAACATCTGCTAACACTTTATCTGGATGGCCCCCCAACAGACATTCTGTTGACCATAAGTAACTTTGCAAGTAATGTAATGTAACTGTAAAGTAACTTGCAGTTAGCAGAATGTCTAAATGGACTGAAATAAAGTATAACCAGTTAGGCTGAGAGACCAGCTAGCTGAGCAGCTAAACACCAACTTGGCCAGGCTGTAAAACTGGCTAAACCAGATTTTTTGGCAAGGGCTAGTAGGCATTTTAAATCAACACCATTAGTTGTAGCACACACTTATTAAGTTGACAGTCATGTTACCCTGACCTTACAAGTATTTGTGTACAGTTTAAAGGCTTGTCAGGCAGAGCAAATATTGCTATGACCATATCTTTATATAGTGGAGCTCTCCTGATAAAATTCTTGGCTTACCTAAGATCTGCAGAGTGTAAAACTGAAACGCTCTTTCTTATTAAAAAGCACACATATTTTTCAGCACATACAAACTTTGAAGACATAATAGCTTTCCTGCAAATACTCACCATGTACCCAAACTCAATAGTGGATATTTTGGCCTGGATCATGGACCACAACCCCCAGAAGAAGTGTGAAGCCAGTGCGAATCTAAATATGAGAGCACTGAGGTCAGAGTAAGTTACAGACTTTCTGCCTCACTGCTGGACATGCATTTTTAAAACTCATGGTTAAAAAAAATATCCATAATATAGCTTGTCAAATGCCTTGTTTTATTTCCTGTTGATTTTATTGATCTTATATTATCTTAAGAAAATTTGCTCAAGAAAAATGCATTTGCAAAAGACCATTCAGAATGTTACATAAACGTCAAATAAAAATACAGTTTAATGGCAAAATTAAAACCATCTGTAAGGCCGTTTTGAGGGACCGTCTGACGGTTGATCATCATCACCTGTTAACTTCAACCAGCATCTCCTCTTTGAGTTTTAGTTGCTCCTCCTCACGCAGGTTCAGGAATCCGGAGTCCGACTCCGACAGGTAACTCTGAAAGAAATGCAGCTGCAGAAAACCAAACGACAGAGAACGTCATGATCACGGCAGAAGATTCCAGAAAGTCTCTGAAAGCAGTTAAAGTATCATTTCTACAAACCTGCTGCTCTTTGGTGGGGTAATTTTTGGTGTTGGTTTTGAAAAATGGAAATGTGTCAGAGCTGTAGTCATAAATCCACTCACAGAAAAAATTTCCAATGTCAAATCCTCTGTGGGAAGAAAAGCACTGTCTGTCTGTCAACAACACTTGTAATTTGGATATTCTATTCTAACTATTGTGAGAGTCTTCACGAATAATGAATCCTTCCTGTAGTTCAACTGGTAGAGCACTGCATTGCAGCACAAAGATTGTGGGTTTGATTCCCAGGGAACACACACACACACACACTAATAAAATATATAACTTGAATGCACTATAAGTCACTTTGGATAAAAGCATCTGCCAAACGTGTAAATGTAAGTAATTGTGGAGGAGGATCTGCTTTTTGAACCCACACTCATGTGTTGATATCTGAAAACTGTTGTATGTTTTGATGAAGCCCAATGCAAACATGCCAGAAACCAGTTCAGATGGGCATCGAATGAATTGCAGAGCTATTCAACACTGCAATACTGACCTGATTCGTTACTGGCTGTGAATGCAAAACACTGGCATGTTGACTGACAACAGACTTCTCAGTAGAGAACATCCAAGGGGAGAAGAAACTGGAGATCCAATAACTTCCCCCCTCAAGTTTCTCCACTGGTTAGGGATTGGGTTAGGAGTGGGATTAAGGATGGAAAGCACATAAAAACAGAGGAATCCGAGACAAGAACTGGATTTAAAGCGACAGATCAATATTTATGCCTGTCCACATGGTACTATAGCAATACTGCAGGTGTGTAGCTTTAAAAGGCTCCTTAAACTTAAACACGCTTCAGGTATATGAAGTAGCTGATACTTTCCCACTGCGGTTTTGGCAAGAGACCTAATGGTTTGAATGACCCAGGTAAATGTATGATTCAGCTTTGAGTCATTCAGCTTTTAACTTAATTATTTCCACCCTCTTGAGTAATACTGTGAGTCAAGGCAAAAAAAAACATGACCTTTACTTACAAGTTATGTAAACTGAAGGAGATTCATTGCTAATTTGTTCAGCAGGCGGATCTGTGTAGTTCTTTGTGAAGAGGCTCACAGCTGTGAGATCAAACTAAGCGCACATCTTTATACTAGTGAAGGCCAGGCTTCATTTCCTACTGCTCACTCTTGGCTTTGCTGGCGTATTGACGAGCGATCATTAGATGTCAGTAGATGATTGGACATTAGGCAGGGCATTGGATGGCAAAATGGGAAAATAAACAAAACATGCATGCAAACAGCCACTATTGGGACACTGATCTTGCCAGGACTCTCCTTTGGCTAGATGCCCTTTATGGTTCTCAAAAGCTGCACTTTGTGAAAGTTTGGGGTGTCCACTGATTCTCAGTGAGGCCTGTGTTCAAGCACGTGCAAGAATGTATGTACCCTAGCAACTGTTTTGACTGCTTGCCAGAGCCTTCAAAATCTGGAGAGAATTCTGAGAATTGTGGCACACCAAGCATTCCAAATTTACCAGAGATATTTCCATTCCTTTTACACATTTGGCAGATGCTTTTATCCAAAGTGACTTACAGTACATGCAAATTGCACACATCACACCAATATGCGTGTTCCCTGGCAATCGAACCCAAAACCTTTGCACTTCTAACACAACCTTCCAGTGCTGGCAGGTAGCAACTGAAGTGCCCTTGAGCAAGGCACCTAACCCCCAATTGCTCCCCGTGCGCAGTAGTGCACTGCCCACTGCTCCGGGTGTGTGTTCACGGCTTTTGTGTGTGTTCACTCCTCATCAGTGTTGGGTTAAATGCAGAGGTCACATTTCGGGTATGGGTTACCATATCTGACAAATATGTCACTGTGACTTTTCAATTTCATGCTCTACCAGTTGAGCTACAGGAGATAGTTTGAACCCTTTAATTCAGGAAAAAGATCAAACAACAAGCTAAGAATCCCATTAAACATCTGGGAAAACAGTAACAAAGAGTAAAAACATTAAAGAGGAAAGAAAGGCTGTATTATTGAAATTTATATTCTGCTTTTGTAAGAGACTGTGCAAATAAATGTAGCTATGTGACCCTTTCTGTTTGTAATTTGCTAGTGACTATCACATACAGGTGGAATGTATTAGTAGTTTACCTAAAAAACTACAGACCTATAATTGTAGCTGCTGTACTCAAAATCAATCAACATGAGTCTCTGTCGATCTGTGTTCTCACGACCACTTAGAAGCAAGATGTTTCCTGTTTCAAACAACATTGAAAGCATGACATTAAAACTGGAACGTTTCTGGGAACAGTAACGAATACAGACAACCCAGCTTTCCATTAGTAACAGAAACATTAAAAATGTTATTTTGAAGGTTCTGGGAGCTTTCAAAACATGCAGTTTTTAGACGCTGTATTTCATGGTTATCTGTAACTAAATCTGTAACTTTAAAACGTTCTACTAACAACTTAAAAATAATGTTTTTTGATATTTGTCTATATGAAACATTAAAAAGTTCTACTAACGTTACTGCAATAATGTTTTTGATAACTTTGAGAGAACGTTTAGAGAAAGTTTCTTGTTAGCTGGGAAAGTAAAACCATTCATCTTATCTACAGATTTCTAACCTTCTTGCAGGTCATTGTGGCAGAAGACAACAGGTGACAGAGTAGATTCAAGTAGACACCTGTGTACACAAACAGCCATTGAAGTCACCATAGCACAGATAACAGCAAAAACCAGCAGCCACCAAACTTTAATGTTTTAGTCAATACACTATCTTGCTATCAGTCACTCTCAAATCTCTTGAAATGCAAAAACATTTTCAAAGGATTAGATAAAGCAGGTGAAGGAAACCATGCATGAAACTATTTATAATGTAAAGCTCAAAGATTTTTGCTAAATTCCTCTGACATAAATGTGACCCTGTCTATGAAAACCCAGCTAAAGTGATTTTCTTTTGTTTTTTTATTAATGTTTTCTACATAAAATCATCCTACACATCCTAATCATCCTAAGTTTGATATCTTTAATATACTGACTGAGTAACGCCATGTCAAAGATTAAAATCATAGTGAAATTAATGATTAAAATCAAACTTTGATGCTCCTAATCTCATTATTAGATTTTAGCGACTTTAGCCTGGATTTTACAAATCGGAGCTGTATGGAAAGATATTTGTATTAACATCTTACTTGAGGTTCTCCATCTCTTGAGGCAAGTTGTAGCTCAAAATGCGGGAAAAATTCAGCACATGAGACTCTCTGGTAAAGTTGAGGCAAAGTACTTGATCCATGTACCTGTGAGCAAAAATAACAGTGGACATCACATGAACCTGAAGCCATGAAGATACTCCATAACTACTTGATTTTGGTTGGTACATTTTATAACATGAGATGACAAATGCAGTTAATCTATAATCAGGTCCCAGTGGAGATACTGAAGATTACGGGGTTTTCCAAACAACAGGAATTTTTTAAAGTTCACTTTTATCTTGGTTTCATTACTTTTTTACCTCCAGAGAACTTGATTAACATAAACCACATTTTTTATCTTGCGAGTTTTATTATTTGATATAGTATTTTTGTCTCGTTGTTGAAATGTATTATTTTATTATTCCGGAATCAAGTTCAATCAAGCTAACATTTAAACTCACCTAATGGCCATGTGTATATATTTTAAGCTCTTAAATAAAACTGGGCAATATTTAATTAGATTGATTAGAACTGATGTTTTATGGTCACGCACTTTTCCATGGTGCCAAACAGCCACTTTGGCTCTTTGTTGAATGGCATTCTCATTTTGTGAAATTTGGCAATCTTCTCTGCTATCTCAGCACATATAGCCGGGACACTCAGCTCGTCTGTGGACAGTCTTCGGCTCTGCAGACAAACATATTGCTGTGTCAGCTTGGTTAAGAACGTGATTTTTCTTGCCATGAGATTCGTATACATTCATGTCAAAAGACATGACGTGTGCTGTGCTTCAAACGCACAGACTGTTCACACAGATCCATGCTGTCTGCTCAATTATCATTCCAGCAAATATAAGACTTACTGGGAGAAACTGTTCCAGTCTCCCTTGCGGGAAGATGCCGTAGAGTTTGGGACCAAGCTCCCGCTCGGCCAGGATGGCAAACATTACACTCTCCAACACCATAGCATCAGCCCCCTGTAAACACAAACAACAATACACTAAATACACAACCACTTATGATGAAACAACTTCAACCCTCAACCAATACCCAGCTAACAATTTTAGGTTGTAAGAACATTTCCATAACATTTCCCTTAAGTAACAAAACATTAAATAGATGTTTTAAGAGCGTTCAAACGTCCACTTTTTTAGGCATTGTATTGTTATTGCTTGGTTATAAAAACATTATATAAACCTTTTACAGAACGTTAGCTAATATTCTGAAAATGTTCCCTGTTGGCTAGGTTTGTATTAGCCACCACTGTCACTGTAGGCTGGAATAAAAACCCTGCTATGATTGGTCAACCGATGTGTCACATTAGATTGTGGATTATGGAAAGATGTTTTTAAAACTTTGGGTCTGGGTTCAGATTGCATGATCATTTACCCACTGACTCAAAGAAATCAAAGCCACCAGTTTAGCCTTTAAATAGCTCTGACTGGATCTTCAATTGCCATATTCTCTAAAATAATAAGTTCAGCTGAAAAAAACAATTCAAACCTATGATGCTATTAAAATGAAATATTGGCAAATTGAACTTTGAACTCAAATATATTCAAGCCAAACCGTTTTTTAAGCAGCGATGATGGGGACAAGCAAACTCAACAGCAGCCATGGGGCAAAACGAGTTAAATGAGAAAAAACAAGTGAAGCAATTGTGCTGAGCGAGGCAGGACCTGCCAAACATCCCAGTCAAGAATTGTGGCTGCTTAACTAGAAACGACATTAAGCCTGGTTTGGACAAGGCTGTGCCAGGGTAAATATGCAGAAATGAAACAGCTCCCTTCCCATGTGGGCAAACATTTGCTGAAGGCATCGGTTTTACCACAATTTCCAAGTTTCATAGTTCTGGTTTCATTTTTTCATGACGAAATTACTTTTTACCAGTTGCCAGTCACTGTAAAATGTACTTTGCTCTCATGCCTTAAAAGATTTAATTTAAATATCTGGCAGGGCAAATTATGAACATCAATGATTCAAACACATGGGAAATGTTTCCAACATTCCCTCTGGCTGCAGTTTATCCCATGAAAACAAAAGGATTGTTTATAAAACAGCCATCTTTAAGATGTCCACAAAGCCAACCAGATCACACAGGTGCTCCCGCAACTACTGCGACGTGAATCACTTTGGTTGAATAGCATTTGATTATCGACCAATGAGCAAAGGAAGCAACGTTTACATGTAAATAATAATAAAAGCTTTAAATCAATACAGGCTTTTACAATAGCACCACTGAAAATCTCTACAAACCTTATTTAGGATAGTCATCATTTAAAACATGGAAATTCAGTTTGACCTGCTAAAACGTAAAACATTCGGACATGTAATCCTCAGTTGCAAGTTCCATGTTAATACATAGAAGTACTGAAAAATGTTAGATATCAACTTTTTTGTTAAAAATAAACCAAAAGCAGTTATTGAGTAAGTACAGGACAGATCAGTGTTAACTAACTGTTAAATCTCCTTACTAAACTAACTGTTTAATCCCAAAATTACCCTAGTAAATTTATATTTCTGTTTAATTTGATCGGGTCAGATTATGTGGGAAATGTCCATATGTAAACAGAAAAAGAAGATCTTGTAGCTTGTTCATACAGCAATTGTTTAGAATTGAAAACTTGTCACTTGAAGAAAATAATTCTGCAAGTAGCTTACCCTGCAATTTATGTTTCAACCAGAGATGGCAGTAGAGAGGCAAAGGTTACAGATTGCAACTTCAGTTACAATAGTATAACAGCAGTTTTTATCTAAAAACTATTGTAATAAATATATGCATGCCTATATGTATGAATATTGCTTGTGCAAACAGTAATTCAAATAACCTAATGCTTTTTATTTCAAACCATGTTCTTACAAAACTTGTCAGATCAAATAAAAGCATTCCACACTTTCTTTATCAGAAGGAATGCCAGCCGATCTGCTGATGAAGAAAACATCCGGTACTCTCCAAAAGAAAACAGGATACTGTGACCTTCCTATCTGATGACAACTCTGACGGAAAAAACACTTCCTCAAAACACTCATTGGAAGCACCTTCAGTGGCCTGGGAATAGGAAGGTGCCGGAAAATCCAAAGGTTTTCTTAAGTTAATTATTTTATCACTACACAAAATGTTGTTGATGTAATCAGGTGGTTTTCATCTCATGACTACGAACGCATGACAATGCGGGTGGCAATTTAACATGACTCAACACATGCTGGAAACCTTTTGTTCAACTTTTATCTGTGGCACTACACAAAACTCCATACACTGAAAGTAACAGAATTTCTATAACTATATTTATCATACATCTATATTGTTCAACAGTATAAATATCTAAACATCTAAAAAAACTGATGCTCTATATTCTCTTTCTGTATATCTATATAGATATATATTTTCTATATCCATAATCTATATGGATTTTATTTAATAAACAAATGTGGGGAAGTTTTAAATATGCCAGTGTTGGTTTAGGGTTTTAGATCAACACCTGCCTCAAATCTCTCTCTCTCTTCTAACTTTCTCCCCTCCTTCCTGTTTCCAGCTCCGCCCCCTTCCTCTTACTAACCATGTGACCACAAAGCAGCAGCTGCTGTTTTTTTCCGCTGCTTCATGCCTCTTAATACACAAAGCTGGATCACCGGATTACTAAAGCAGATCAGTTCACATACACACAGCAGTAACAAGTGCAGCATCTACATGCAGGTGTTAAGAATGTCTCTGTCAGCACCACTCACAGCCTTCTGTGTCATTTTGTGTGGCTCTGAATGGATGCACACAACGTAACACGTGTAAAACAGAGTGAAGCGAAGGCTGCTGGGCTCAGACAGTGAGGTTAATTCCGGGGTAAACTTCTAAGAGGATTCACTGCTCTGAGTCTTACAGACACGTAATGCAACTCAATGAAAATTAAAATTGTGTGTACGGGTATCCTTCTTACAGACTATCAGTTGTGGCACAGATATGTTATAGTGAATACATCCATATATTTCATACTGCAAAAAAATTACTTTATACTTATTTTCATCTTGTTTTCTAGTAAAAATATCTAAACATCTCCAAATGAATGAAACGTTCTGACCCCATTTATTTTGCTTTAAGCAGAAATCATTAAAACGAGAATGTAAAATCCCAACCAGCTAATAAACATTTATTTAAAACATGTTCTGCGAAAAAACAATTTTTACCTAATTTTGTTCTCACGTATGTTTGTTTTTTTAAATGTTTAAAAACAATGTTTGTTTTACCAGAAAGCAAGTCAAAATACAGATTAAGACATTAATTTTTATTAAGTCATTCTTAAGAGGTCTTCAGTGACCACCAGGCAAAATACAATACAATTTCTCTTGAAGACAAACCACTGGAAAACAAGAATGTGACTACAAAGAACCTAATTGCCCATGGAAAAGTTTGACCTAAAAGTTTGATCACAACCAGTTAGGGTCCAAACTAAACAAATCTGATGACCCAAATAACTTGTTCTTCAGCCTGTGAGGACGATCATTCTCTTAGAATGGGAGGCAAACATAACAACAGCTTCACTATTATCCTTTTAGGAATTTTGGCACTACAATAACATGCCTTATGAGGTGGAATAACAGGAACGAGTGTCTCTACGAGAAGCTTAGAGGGTTAGAATCATACTTCTGTATTAGGCTCACATACAACAAAAGCCCATGTGCTTAAAAATGACCTCTGCTTATTTGTTACTTACTTGAAAGTGATTTTCAGAGTTTGTCTGTCTGGAATCCCCTTTATTACAGGTCATCTAGCAATAAGAGAGAAAGCAAAAGACTAACCATGAGTACAAAGTGTTATTTTAGTGACAGTCCATTCTGATCATCTTCATGAAGCATCAACAAAAGCTGCTTTTCCAAATCACAAACCATGACAGGTCATTTTTATGAACAGTTTTAATTATTATAAACCTTGCCATTATGTCGCTGGCAGCACAGTAAGAAAACACCATAAAAAATGGCAACATTAATATGATTATGAGCAATAATGAGTGTACAAGCAATAATGAGGGTTGATCGCTCTAAATGTATGGCCTGATGCAAAAGAGGCTTAAACTTCTGGATACTGATCCAAAATGTGTTTTCATGCCCACAAATAAAAGCAATCTAACTCTTTTATAACAGCAATTATCAAAACCATGTTCCACTGAAAACAAGCAGAAATATTTAGTACACAAAGCTATTCTCCATTACAATGAAAAGATCAGGAAGGTTTGGTGTCCACAGCAACACACTGTGTCAATTTCACAAAAGCAATGTGAATGCTTGAGACAGCAATAAAGCATGTCTAGTTACATAATGGTCAACACAGGTTACCGTCACTCCCCAGTTTGAAAATTAACCCGTATAAAATGTCTTGATGAACCTTAATGAGAAATTTATATGCGAATCACTATGTACCAAAGTCCACACATTCCCTATCATTTGTAATATGTCCTGAACTAATGCTTTTTCTCTGAGGTTTCCATTTATAAACACCTGCCTTGAGAGTCTGGACTGTGGACCTCCTGACACCTCATCAGGTGTGACATCACAGGTTTAGTAAACAAGAAACATCCGGCAATTAAAGGCAATTCTTCACTAACTATGAAAACAAAGGGAACATTCTGTATTTTTTATTACATTATATTTTATTCGTTCATATGAATTTAGATGCAGTTTATATACATATCTATGTCTACTATCTATCTGTTTTTATTTTTTTAAAAGTTGTTCTTTATATTCACAATAATCAAAGGCTTAAAAAGTGTAACTCTTATTATTAGAGTATTGTTATTGTAACTCTACAGTGACAACACGAGAAAGAACTATTTGAAACAAATCATGGAATGCCATCAAAATCCCTTATAATTCAGCGTTATATATATGATAATATGTGTATTAAAGCACTAAGAATAAACAGACCGAGGCAGAGAATACTTCAGACAGAGCGGTGCACACCATGAGCGCATTTCTCAAAGATTTTAATAATGCGCATAAACTTTGTTGTAGACAGTGCTGTGGCTTCAGGGATCACATACTGTACCGTGAGTGGTATGCTGGGATCACCTGGAAACAAGAGTGCTCAAGGCACGCTCCTTTGGCAAGCCTACGGCAAAGAAGACACGCATGTACAGCCATGGAGGTATTTCACCCAACAAACACTGTCTCTTTAAATTTAGAGGGTAAACACGCTTGTGTACTTTCTTACACACACACAAACACAAACTTGCATATGTGGTTTCTGGGGACTTTCCATAGGCACAATGATTGTTATACTTAGCTAATCAAATTTTTTATCCCCTTCCCCTAAACATAACCCTCACAGAAAATGTTTGGCATTATTCAGTTATAAAACACCATTTAGTATGTTTTTAAGTCATTTGGTGTACAAAGACACAGTGACTGTCCTCGTAAACCATTTTTATGTCGTTAAACATGTCATTATACACATCATTATACATACTTGTAAATCCTCATAAACCATATATACCAGTACACACACACTCAATCTGTTCGAGCATCAGGCTTAATAGTAACTCTTATCTGGAATTTGTAGCCCATGAGAGACAGTCACATGATATATGCCACCTGCCTAATAAAATTCAGTGCGATCATTTAAACACACAAGAGTACTAAACTGCTTAACTGTATTAAAAGATTTGTTTGTGCTAAAATAACAATTCTGTCATCATTTTCTCGCTCTCATGTCGATCCAACTGGTATGACCTGTATTTTGTCTTTCACAGAACAAAAAGAAAGATCTAGGAAAGTCGTGGACACTCTGTTCCATATAAGGAAATGAAATAATACAACATTAATAAAACAATTTATAAATAAAACAAACTAATCATTTGTCCATGTGCTGATAACAGCTAAAGTGTGTCAAGATCTTAGGGGAGTAAGAGTCTAAATTAAGGTCTGAACGTCACAAAGAGCCAACGTAAAGCTTCAGTAGACATGGAACAGTCCCAGTCCTCATTCATCTGCATTATTTATAGCAGAGTGGCAGGGGTATACTTTAAGACATTTCACCTTTTGTGTTCCACAGAAGAAAAGTAAATAATGACAGAATGTTACTTTTCAGGTGAACTATTATATAAGTGTGTAAGCTAATCGGCTGTTGGCAAAATAATGCCATCCAAGCTTTTAGCCAGACATATACATTACAGAGCAGTAGATTTAAACTCATTTTTAAGATGTCAAACTAAACTCACCACCAAAAACATCCTGAAAACGTATCCTTATCATACATTACTACACAGTTTATCAATTTACAAGTATCATGTATAGCATTTAGGCTATATGTGGATTTTTAAAGATAGGATTTCTTAAAAGTTGCCCAGGATTGCAGCACATGAGTGTTGATCTTACAGTTATAGGTGTGTGGTCATATTCCTAGCACAAGTACATTTAACACTTAGAAATTCTTTACATTAAGTATACCACATGTACTTTGTATCCGATTAGACCTGACTATGCAAAATGAAAATAAATGCATTTGTTTAGATTTCACCAATCAAAGAACTAACACAACACCTGCAGAATTTGTCCATATAGGCGAAGAAGGACGTTGCGTGGTTCATCTCCAAGACTTGGCTGATTTTCCGGCAAAGAACAGAGGAACAGTTTGTTGCTGAGACCTCCCCTACAACCAAAACACACAGATTTACAAACCGACCGCACCATTCTCTCAATCCAGGAATCTTTAAGAAGTTTTACTCCACATAAGACTTTCCTATTCCTATGAATCATTATATTGGCTGTGCCTTAAAACCTAGTAAGCTGCCTACCTACAGAAATGAGACGCAGCTGCATGCACAAGAAATGCTGTTTAGGTAGGCAGCATGCATGCTTAGTTTAGGACGCATCTGTGGCACCAGTTACAGTAACGTTGAGCAATCCTTCATTATCTCGTACAGTACTGTACAGTGAGCCAATGTGGCATCTCAAGAAAATACAAGGACATCCTTCAGGCATCCCCACATTATTTTACACTACAGATCTGAATACCTGATGATAGATATTTGGAAATCGTCCTCATCTGTGGACCTCCAGGCTCCGTGAAGGAACTCTTTACACCACAGATACGCCGTGTGCTTCGTCTGATGGTCGGGCTCATCTGCTCGAGTAATGCCTTTGCAGTCGGTCCCGTTATCTAGCCGTGCGCTCTCATTTACCAATAAACCCAGAGACATTGAAGGGGAGGAAGACACGCCGTTAACAAATTTAGTTTTCATGTTTCTTGCTTGTTACTGTTAGGCTGCAGACTATCTTTGCAACTTTATATGTCACTTTATATGTCAGTTTATATGTCAGTTGTTGCTCTTCTCGAGGCTCCGTCGTCAATCGCAGCAGCATCAGTGCGCTCTTAAAGTTGAAGACGAGGGGCGGGGCCTGACGTCACCGACCACACCCGTCGCGCGCTCTGATTGGACAACAGGGTCACGCCCCCTTCGTCCCAGCGCTGCTCTATGACAACAGCGTTCACTTATGTAGAGAAATGTAGATTAAAATTTTTTTTAAAAATCGCCCTTTTTTACGTGTATTTTTAGCATTAAATGTATAACGTATCAACGTAAAAAAAATCACAACGCCACGCGTTTCATTAACTGATGTTAATCAAACAGCCGGGTCCGTTTGTCATAGTTTTAATGTCAATAGTTTGTTGCTGTTTAATTTGGGGATTTAATGTAAAGCGCGTATTCCGTAGGCTGCTTAAGACGCGTCTTTTATCACGTTTAATCGTAAATCGTGTGAGCCGCTACGGAGGCCGGTGAGTGGTCGTCCGCGGTCACGTGACTCTGACAGGACGAACGCGTCATCAACACAATCACGTGATAAGCAGCGCCCCACCGCCATTTGGGTAGAAAAGACGAGCAAAAATAATACGATAAGAAATCTAAGTATGTTATGAAATGTCTCATTTATCTGGTTACATGTTCCAAAACACTCATGCATAGAATGCTAAAATAAATAAAAATAAATGTGCTTATGACACTAGAAAGATTATTCTTCAATAACGCCGCACCTCGAACACTAACCTGCTCGAATCGGAAAAATTAGCATGAAAATTTGTGCACAAAAACCCTCGTTTTAATTCTTCACTAAACGATCATCTACAGCCACCCTTTGCACATTGTTTGTTTTCTCTCTTACGATCAAATTTTTCTAACTTCTGTTCTAAATAAATGCTTAAATGAAAGGTAGCATATATATATATATATAATATAAAACATAACTATAGGATGTTTCATTGTATCATTCACTTACACCTGAGAAATAATGACAACATTAGACGAAAGTATCTTGAAAATGAGTTTTATAGTTTTCAAGTACTTAAAACAGTTAAATAAAAACAAGTCCCAGAATATACAGTGTGAACAGTATGCCCTCAGATTATGTATACATCCTACATTGTTACTGTCAAGATGCTTGTAAGAACCAGTTTGTAAGATTGAGACCACATGAGTTTTGTGATCATTAGAATAATAAGCTGAAACTTCTTGAGGCTCACCGATGGCAGACCTTTGACGCTACAGAATGTGAAGTATATAATGAAAGAAAAGACAGGTAAAATAAAGATACAATTAAAAATAGCCTAATACGGCAGCTGCCTACTTATAGAATGAACAATGGAAACTCAACTGCTTTAAATACCTTACGATTTTTTCATTTTTTATGTTTAGGCAGAGCACAAAATGCACACAAAGCCACAGTCAGTTAGATGTAATACCACAATGATCAAGATTCAGGAAAACAAATGATTGATTTGATTTTCTTGAGGACTTCATCTTTAGGCACACTTATCTATGGACTTCCAAGGTCACACAAAAAGGTCTGACGTTCACAGAATAGTAATTCAATCATCCAAAATCGTAATGGACCAGCACCAGGCCACTACAATGAGCACCATGGCCTACCACGGCCAACACATCAGACACGATTAAAAAGGATTTTGATACAAAAAAATTCAAGTGGATTTTTATAAATTTTAGTATTTTGTCAACACTCCTCTGTACATTGCTCGCTCAAGCATTCAATTTCTCCCGCTCAGGCTGATAGAAGAGACTCACATGATTCTTTAGGACATGGGAACACTTGTTTAAACAGGAAGTGTCAACCTTTTGAGGTGAACCATGCATGTTTTTAAGAGGTTTATGGAATAAACTATATGCTAAGCTGGACAGAATGCTAACAAACATCTGCACATTATCAGACTTGTATAGAATTTATACACAACCTGTACACTTATATTTATATTCATAGTGAGGAAACAATAAAGAAGTGAAGTCACTAAAATGTAAAGAAAGATATTTTCCCATGATTTAATTGTACATTTGCATTTTCTATTTAAATTACAGAGTTCATATGAACGTGATTGGAACAACAGATATTTACACAGCTTATGCATTGAGTCTGAGGGACTGATCTTCTCTTCTTCTGGAGGAAATGTCAATGTCTATGGAATCTTTGCCCACGATGAGACGCAGGCGTTTTGCTGGTGGTAGCGGGATAAAATCATCATCATTATCAAAGTAGTCCTCTTCTTCATCCTCAGAAGTCAATGACTCCACGTCCATGTTCTGACCTACCTGCTTCTCATCCCCTGCTTCCCTCTTCACTATCCCCAAAGTGACGTCCTCTGGGTAAGCCCGATGCAAACCTGTGCCGTCTTCCTCCCGTTTCAGCTGAATTTTGAGCTTGGTGGAGCTGCTGTGGGAGCTGTGGTTGAAGCCATTGTTCAGTTTGGCCACATATGAGCTGCTCCTGTCCGTCTCGTGATCTTTGCTGAACTTGATGCTGATTTTGGAGGAGCTGGATGAGTTGGTCTCTCTGGGCTCATTTTTACTGCTGCTGCTGTCTCGACGCCTACGTAGTGTTATCTTGGGGATGCCTGAGTTGTTCTGCAGAATCAGCTGGGCGTCGTAGCGTGTGATCCTGCGCTTTTTCTTGCCCTTGCTTCGGCTCTTGCTGCTTTTAGCAGAGCCGTTGTAGTGCTGGTGACGGCCTGGGAGGCCGAGCACCACCTTCCCGCATTCTGCTACATCCGCGGGCCGAACCGCGTGCCGCAGGTCAGGCACGCCTTCGTGGAGCAAGGGCTCACCATAGGAGGCAGAGTCTTCCTGTTTTACCGTCCTACTCCGCTGGGGACACGTTCCCTTCTTAGGACAGCTAGTCTCCAAGCTAAGCGTGTTCATCTGGCACCCAGGCGTCACGGGAATGAGGTCTCCAGGCTCTGTCTTAAAGACCACACCACTGTGACCTGTGGCTGGGCTAGGCAGCTCGCTGAGTGTTTGCGTACTGCCATCAGTCCCATGAGCACCAACAGAGGTCCTTGTGGACCTACGAGTTCTGTAAGGGCAATTTACACTATCTGTGCATAGGGAAGCACCCTTTGAAGACGTCTGATTTTTCTCTAATTGCCGTTCGACACCACCTTTGCCTCCAGAGCCCTGAGCAGAACAATGTCTGTCCCTCATCTGCTCCTTCAGATTTCCACCAGCACTCATGCTGGAGGAGACCTTTGTCCATATGCTTCGACAACGTCTTTGTCCTTTAGACAAAGGCTGTGTGGGCTTTGACTTGTGTTTCTTTGGTAAACTTGAAATATTCGTTTGACTTCGTTTAGAGGATGAGGTAGATGAAGGAGCGCTTGACAGTATTTGCCTGGTTACAGCCTTGGCTTCTCCGGGCTTTTTGACACAGGACTGTGACGTCCTCCTCCGTAAGGCTGGAGAAACACAGAAGAAAAAGAAACTGAAACTTTACAATGTTGTTATCATCTGAAACCATTAAGTAATATTGCATGTCTCTTACATGTTTGTACAGTGGTTTGTTCCTGAGAGTCTGCCTCTGCGTTGGAGCCGACAGATTGGCTGTCAGAGTTCCGGCAACTTTCCCCCAGCTTCTTCAGTCGGTTCAGACGCTTGTCTGTTTCTCTAAGGCCATACTTGCTATTGATCACTGGAGCCTCCACAGGCAACCCAGCCTTCGACTTAAAAGCACCAGTGCCACGTCTGAAACAATCACAATAGAGCAAATGTTTAATGTTTGAACTACTCAGTCAAGCATTCTTTCAATAGAACAGCATAATGTTGTTGTTTAGAAAATCTTGTAGTGCAAAACGACATTGTAGTTATTCATTCCTGATAGCTGAATTAAAGAAACAGGGAACACGATACCTTTCACAAGTATAGCATTCACAGAATTCATTGTTTTCCCCAAAGAAACCATCACCATAGTAACAGGAGATCTCTTCCCCTGGTTCAATGTCCCGCAGAACCTTCACACAGGCAGTATCTCGGCCTGTTGACACAAACTGCAACAAGCCACTTGCATCAGCAATTTAATTTCTTGTTTTTTAGTTCATCATCAAGCAAACTTTCATAGAAAGCAGAGTCCAGAGTACGCACTCACCTTGCAGTTCGGTCGGCAATCTATATAACAAACAAACCAAGATTTACTATAAAACATACCTGGGATCAACTACAGAGTTCAGCAGTCATGTGTGTGACTAATAAAAATGAAGACGTAGAATACCGTGGTTAATAAAAGCGGCTGGTCCAAGCCAGAGTTGTGCACAGTTTTTGCGTGTAGAGTACATGACACTAAAATCATTCTCTCCATGTCGAAGCAACATCCTCTCTTCACTGGGAGACAACTCAGCGATGCAGCCCACAAGATGCTCGATTTTATCATTCCTCTTCCTGAAACAAAAAGAAAAACTGTTAAAAATAAGCATTATAATTAAATTGATGATTTGATCACATGAGAGGCTAAGTCACCAATCTTTTGTTGCTACAATTTTGGCTCCATTTTGCTCGGAGGAGTAGCGATTGCAAGGGAGGATCTCAAACCCACTGTCTGAAGCAAACATACGTAGATAAACGAACACCTGCCGAGATGCAAGAAAAATAATATGGGTAAATAATCATCCGATTTAGCATATACCACGAAATCATCTTTCATAGTGTTTGTGGGGTTATAAATTACATGCGCTTTGAAGAGCTTCTCTTGGGACTTGGTTTTGTTGAGGAAGTGATGTCTCGTCCAGTCGCCTGAGGTCAGGGCTTGAAACGCTTTCTCTAGGTTGTCATGCTTTTTAAATTGCTCGATCACCTCCCTTAGCTCACCTTGCCGACCCTTGATTGGTCGAAACCTAATAAACAAATTTAAGAAAGAGCACCACATCAACATGAAAGACAAGTTTCATGATCACAGAGGAGTTTTTGAGTCCGCTAAACCACATAAATGTAGGCAGACAAACCTGGTGTTCATCTTGTGGGTCTGGAAGCCAAGGTAAGGGTCCAGGATCAAACTGGTGCTTAGATCATCATATTCACACAGCTCCTTCGCAGTCATTCCTGAAGAAGGAACATGGCGCCTTTCTGCCTCTGGGGGCACCCCTCCACAACCTGTTTATGCAGCGTTAATAAAACTAAGTTTATTTAGGACAGTACTGTTTTATAAGTAATGAAAGAGTTTTAAAAAATTAAATACACTGTTTAACTGGGAGCAAGATTTGCTTTTCCAGTCTGCAAGGGACTTACGTCGGCTGCATCTTCTGCCACTTGGGGAGCCCTTGCTTTGACGCAGATGAGCTCTCTGTGTGTTCTGCAGCCTGGACTTGCTTACGGGCTGATTACTGGAGAACTTGCTGCCATGTCTCCTGCCATTCAGCACCATGTTCTTGGATTCTCCCATCTACTTCATACCAGCTGGCTGTCTGGAGAAGGCGCATTGAGCTTCTGTGTGCTTGTGAGAAACCATTCAACAAGGAGGCAGCGGAAACAACTGGGCTGAAGGGTGATCTGCTGTCTTATCTGTCAAACTCGTGGTGCGCCAAATCAAACCTCACTTGTTGACGTTGCTTCACCTAAACATGATATTTTCATAAAAACATTACATATGATCAATGATCATTTTTCTTAACTTCAAAGACAAAAATGTGCAATTATAATTTGAATTATTGTACAATCATTGACCAGCATTGCATTGGTTAACTTTTCAAACATTATTGGGTATAAAGCGCCACCTCCTGGAACCATGTGGAAATGTTTTAAAGCTGCTTTCAATTAAACTACAAACCTAAAATGTATAACCTGGCTCATCATATCACACCCACTGATGTTTCATATATTTAACATCATGCATATAATATAGATAACCTATATTTGTATACTTCATGTCCTAAACGCTTTCTTATCTAAGCGACCGTGCATTTAAATCCCAACGCTAGCGATACTAACTAGCCGATTGAAGTTTACCCACAGCCTGAATGTTCAACAGAAACCATCGTTTCGGAAACCCAAACTAATGCAATACAATCGCTTTAAAGTATTAAAGATGGCGAGTTTGGTCGCTTCAGGTGTGACTAACTTGAACATGAACAGCTGAAGTAAACATCACGTTAACGCGAACTATCTTAGCATCCGGCTAACAAAACAATGAGGCTTGCCAAACCGGCTGAGCAAAAACATGCAAAACTGCGAGCCTGGCCGATCACGGAGCATTTCAATGGCTAAATTAAGATCAGCGTTAAATCCGACGAGTCTGATTTCACGACAGTGTCCCAGAGCTTGACATTAACTCGCAAAAACAAGCGCCTCACCAGGCCTAACGTGCGGCTAATTGCAAGACCGCTAGCCGACACCCGGAAAGGGAGAGATTTCACTCACCGCATCAACACAACCCTTGAGCCGCTCACTTGTTCCTCTTCTGCGTCAATGCTCGTCCATCACCGAAGTCCAGCATGGTCCACAACATCAAAACATCAGGGCTCCCAAAAAAAAGTGTACGAAATTTCTACATTAAAATTCAAGATGGCGCCCGGAGAGCAACAGAGACGACGGGACAACCGAGCCGCCTCGGAGAGAAACAGACCTAAAATGTGGACGATATCGGCTCTAATTTGACGATGAATCCCTCTGTCCGCCTCCAAAACCGTACAAGTAACGCTGTCAAACAGGGATATGGTTGCTGGGTGTTGGTCAAACGCGATAAAACCCTCGACAAACTCGCATGTATACAAAGGCAGCGTTGTTGTTATTCCCCTTTAAACGCGCACTTGCTCGGTGTTTCCGTAGAGCCGCAACAGCATCCCGCCGCAACCTCGCACTTTTCCTCACGGTCATTCCCAGCCCTTATTTTTCCATCAACAGCTGCTGGAAGAATGGACGTGTCATTATATGGAATGGGAAAAACAATGCCTGTATTAATATCGTATATATATATAAATATGTATATATATATGAGCAAATGATAAGGCCACGTCTAAAGAAATAATAGCCGAATCATAACGGGAACGCGTAGAGAAAAAAAACACGTCATGATTATTGCTTTTGTATTCGGGATTATTGTGAAATACGAAGGAATAAATCCTGCAGTTGTCACATAGTGTTTTGTTGTCATTTCACGTGGTTAATTGCAACTCACTTTTCTAATGCAATAGTAATTTAATAAACGCTGTACTGTGACCTGTCTGGATCTGCTGTTTTGTTTTCATGCAATTTTGACGCTGTGAAATGTTTTGCAAAGCACCGATGGTCGGATATTTGCACATCCATTCAAACGTGGCTATGGAGGAATTGGTCAAAATTATATTTTTGCCCCTAGATGACGAGCCCATTTCAGCTGTTCTCCAAACGGAGGTTTCAAACTGCGCCTGGATAGAGCAAAGCGGACAGAGCTGTTCTCGGATCGGTCACGAAAACCCCAGGCGGTGGCACGCACGCTGATGACGTCACTCACCCAGAAACAACAAAACACAACAGGCGCTCTCGGAGGGACTCTCGGTCCAGCTTAGCCGCTTAGTTACCATCAAAAGTGCTGGTTAATTCATTAAAAAGTCATTAAAACGATGTTTTTCGATGGAGGGCTCGGTCCGATCGCCACGGTGGTTTAAGTTAAATGACTTCGTTTTCGGGGGAAAGATATCTTACAGCTGTCGGTAAATGTGTGCGTCAGGCCAAGGCGACGCTAACGACGCGTCGCTAGTTGACTAAAACTTATTTATTTCATGTTTTGCTTTTAAATACATCCACCCTCAATATTTCCATCACCGTCTTTAAACAACAATACCTGACCTGAAATGGCCGATTAATGTCAACATCTCAGGAGCCCGTTTGTTAAGGGTAAGAGTCACCATTAGCCGAGCGTGTCCACAAATGATCGTGTTGTGTTATTTTTATTTAGTTTGGGAAATCGCAGACGTCAAAATGCACAGATGTGGATACACAGATTTGGTTGCAGATTGTTAATGTTATGCATTTGCTTTTCAGGGTGCAGTGAGGTCTCTCAGTGAGAGAAGGTGACCAGAGGATGATCTTCAAGAAGATTTAACCACTGACTATTCCCAAACATGCCTCAAAGGAAGAGAGCCCTTGTTCCCGTCAGCACAAGGAGACGGGTGAAAGCCGATGAAGATTACTTCCCTTTCAATTCACTACCGGTGGAATGTCAACTCCATGTTCTCTCATTCCTTAGTGAAGTGGACAAATGCAACTCAGCCCTTGTGTGTGTAAGCTGGAGTCGCTTAGTGCGCTCCGGGAAGCTGTGGAGAGTCGCTGATTATTCTCGCCGTGGGGTGTTTCATCTCGGCCAAGAGGGCCTGCTTGTTTCTAACAGAGAGTTTGAGCGCTGGAAGGCTTGGGTTCATCATTACACCCATCATCTTATCTCTCGAGGTGCTAGCTTGCTCACCCTTAAGGCCAGTTTTGATCTAGGGGATGAGTGCAATAAGTGGGGAGAACTTCTCTCGCACCTTCTGGAGAACGTCCATTGCCGAGATCTCAGTCACTTGGACTTGAACTGGACCTTCACGTTGCTGGAACCTCTTGACCTTCGTGTCCACACCAGTTCAAGTTCTCATCAAGACAACATTACCAAGATGGACCAAGTCAATAACTTCCAAATTCTTTTTTCCAGACTTGTGCACAGCTGTCCCAGGATAACCAAAATGCGGCTGCACTTCGACTGGTCCGAAACCTCAGTGGCATTGATTACTCAGTTTCAACACCTCCGTATCTTGGAACTGAAGTACTTTTGGGTATTTAAAGGAGTCAGCCCGAACACCTTACAGACTCTGACAAAATCGCTGCCTAATCTTAAGTCTCTCACACTCCATGTTCTTGTACCCCTGCGGAATTTAGGCATCTCCTACACCCTCGAATCCTTGTCTCTTGAGTTCTTGGATGTGTCGCCCAGTCGTGGTCTGGTCTTCTCCTGCCTCAACCTCCCAGCACTGCGAGAGCTGCGGGCGAAGAAGATAGTTCGAGGCATAACTCTGGACCGTCGAACCCGTCTCCGTATACAGAGCAGGTGGCCTTGCCTGTATCAGGTCTTACGTGAAGGGACACCCAAACTACAGGCCCTTAACAATGAAAGACTCCTTCCAAACTGGAAAGAGCAAAGTTACAGAGAGCTGACCTCCATCCTCCAGCAGTCTTGCTACTGTCTTCAACATTTAGACAGCTGGCTGTGGTGAAACAATCACGGGCTACAACTGCATCCTGACTGCACTTTGATATTAAAAGGAAACCTTTGAAAATTAAAGACCAAAAATATCATGTTCTCATAACCATGAGCATTTTCTCAATAAAAATACTTTGAGCTGTAATTTAAGCCAGCAGCACGAGAGTAATTGGATTACATTTTAATGTGTCTTATTTTTTAACCAGGTCAAACGAAAATAATGTTACTGTTTTGGCTTGTGTTGCGCTATCGTGGTTTAAGTGAGGAAAGTGTCCAAGCGTAAAGCCGTAGTGTGCATGTTATTTAGACGTTTAAAATGTAAATTCATCAGAATTGTTCTGTTGTGCAGTTAAAAGCCAGCTGTATGCAGGATGAGGCAGACTGAAGTGTGTATCTTATTTCTTAAAACATTTCAGTCCATTTGTGTTTCAGTAGGAATCATTAATGAATAGTGTTTTGCCTTTGTGTTCATCACTGTCCAGGACTTGATTTTTTTGCATTTAGTATTCAGCAGTCTGTGGCCAAACGTTCTGATGTTGCTAATATTATGATTACATTCCTGTCTATATTTCAGGCTGCACTGACACATTTCAAGCTTTTTCTGTTCAGGCAATTTACAGCAGTCATTTTTGTCATTAGTCATTTTTTTCATGAGCTGGAATTTCAGTAGACAGATTTTATTTTCCTTAAGCCTGTGATTGGGTATTTTAAGGATATTCACATGTGAAAATGTGTCATGTTAATCTATGTTCAGGGCATGTTTTACTTTAAAGGCATAAGAGTTGTGTAAGAATGAAGTAGTGAGCGTAAAGCCTTGTAACAATTTACAGTGTAATATTAAGACATGCTTTGTGTTATAAGCTATTGGCTGACCAATGAATAAGCATACATTGACAATGACGTTCAGCATTTTTCATATTAACTTACCTTAAAGACATGATGTGCCTTTAACACAATTTGTGGCCCAGATCATTTTTTCTTTTATTTTATGAAATGGATATACCACTTGTTGCATCAGTAGCTCATAGACCAACTCATATTATTCATTTCATATGGGTAATGTTTTTTCTTTTATCTGTAGTTGTGTGTTCTTTTAAGCAATGTTACCTGGTGGATGCAACTACAATTTGTGTGCAGTACCTCATACTTGCCCACAGGAGGTCACAGTGTCCTTTACTTCTACAGTTGTTTCACTCCTGCCTCATAAAACATGTTTGCTCTTTTCAGCTGTGGTGCAGTGAATGAAAGAATTCTGCGTTCTGACTGGAATTGGATCTGCTACAATAAAAGTATATGATTGTACCGAATAGCACTTGGACAATGTTGTTCTTATTCATTATTTTTCACACCTTTACTTAAGGATACAATTTCCAAAACTGGCCTTCCAGTTTTCACAAGTTAGTAAGACAGACATAAGTTCTGTATACATTAGCTGATTTTCATCTTTGCATCTCTTAACTGCTATAAAAATAGATTTCCCAATATCATTCATCAATATAATTTTCATCAAAACAGCATGTAGTTTTCTTTTAAGGAGTTAGGAATGAAATTAAAGGAGGGGAAGGAGGGGGGCATTCCAAAAATGTCCCCTCCCCTAACTCTCAGGACAAAAAAAACATGCTCTATATATCACTCGAAGATTCACTGATTTAGTAGCAGAAGTTCCTCATATACCCATCAATTAGTTATTTTGTACTTTTAATGAGTCATTGAAAAACTGAAGAAGTTTTTGGGCAGAACAGCAGGATGTCTCATCATTCAGGGCTGTGAGTCTCTGGCAGAACAAGACTGGACTCAAAAGGATCAATACAGAGATATTCCTTTACACTCCGGCGATTAAGTGATTTATTTTGAAATAGCACATGCCTTTATCAGCAATGCTCTTAATGTTTTGAATGTTTTTATATTTCTTATCTCAGGCTGGACAACTGACAGGCTCTAACTCATTCCAGATGGGGTGGGGGGCAATAAGACACTGTATATGTGGCATACCATCATATTTGTTTGTTTCTGGCTCATCCATGCTAGTTAATGTATAATCTTGATATGTGGTCTTAGGCGTGGTGGTGGTGCTTGATGCCTTTATGAACGTGTTGTTAAGGTCTGTGAGAGGGTACAGAGTCTAGAACAGAAGAGCAGGTTCTCTTAACTCATTCTTTGGGCTTTCTCAGAAGGATAAGACATGGGTAATGGAGTGTTTATGTCCAAGACCCTGGCCATCGGCATTGGGATCCTCACACTCTGCTCTGTTTGTGGTGTAGTGTTGATGCTTGTGGTATACCAAATTCAAATAGGTAGAAACCCTCCAGTCCGTCCCAACTCCAGTTCCCACCACGCCGATTCCGACGGAACCTCCCGCAACCCTGAGACTTCCAGACCATTTGATTCCGGAGAGCTACAGGGTCTTTCTCCAGCCGTACCTTTACGCATCGCTGCCTGACAACACCACAGAACAATCCTTCATTTACAAAGGAAACTCCACTGTGAGGTTACAGTGTGTAAAGGACTCCAGGAGCATCTTTTTACATGTGCGGGGCCTCAGTATCACAGATGTGAAAGTGACAAATATTGATTTCAATAAGAAATTGTCAGTGAGGAATTATAAAGTACACCACAGTGAAAGTAATTTCTTGGAGATTCAGCTAGAAGATGTGTTATATGGAAACGGGAGCCACTATGAGCTTTTCACTGCATTTGAAGGGGAACTCCTCGATGATTTATCTGGGTTTTATGTGAGCCGGTACACAGTGAAGGGAAAAGAAGAGGATGAAGAGGAAGAGAGGTAAAGACTCTGAATATATGTTCAGAAAACTAGTTTCTTTTAATAAAAATGATCTAATATATCTTTTTTAATATTTAAAAATTAATTACCTTAACTAACTATGAGCTGGTAAACTTTAAAGTGTAAAGTAAAGTGTGCTGTTTGTGTAAATGTTTGTCTTTGGGAACTTACTTATTGTTGTATAATTTGAAACAGTTTCAACATTTTAAGGTTGCAAAAACAATTTTAGGTTGTAAGAACATTTTCCTAATATTTTTATTAAGTAACAAAAACATTAAAAATATTATTTTGAGTGTTCTAGGAATGTTCAAAACGAGTTTTTAGATGTTGTATTAACAACTGCTTGTTAACATTGTTCAAACATTAATTCTGCAATGTTTTTAAAATGTTCCACTATCAAACTAAGAATAAAATTTTTGATATATAGTACATATAACGTTAAAAAAGTTCTACTAATGTTACTGCGAGAATATTTTTGATAACATTTGGAGAATGTTAGTCAATGTTATATAAGAAAGTTTCCTGTTAGCTGGGAAAACACTATAATAACCTTTATAGTCACTGACAAAGTTTACATGTGTAATTATATCAGTCAAACTTATATATTTGCATGTATGTAAACCCAAAAAAAGTTTAGAAATTCTTTCAAACTTTTCTCAAACTCTTCTTAATATTCACCAACAAGTACTAGTCGTCACTTGTTTAAGAAAGTTCTTATGGTCGCTGCAGAGATGTGTTTATTGTCAGAAGGGTTTTGTTGCTCATTTCCTAAGAACCTTCCCTAAGGAAGACATTTGTCACTGTTTTGACAACAACATTTCTACAACAATTTTCATGTAATCCCTCCTAAACATGATTTAGAACATCTGTTCTCAGTGTTTGAATAGTACCATATTTCCTATTGTTTGTTTAGTGTTCATTCACATTCACTGTTCCACACACAGATTTCTTGCCACCAGCCAGATGCAACCCACAGACGCCAGACAAGTATTTCCTTGCTTTGATGAGCCAGCTCTGAAAGCTGTGTTTAATATTACCATTATCCACAGACCTGGAACCAGAGCGCTGTCTAACACCCTGGGAGGTTAGCAACATTACTATTGCTGGGCCTGACAAATTTTCACAGTACTCGTAATGAGTTATACGTTTTCTATATAGATATTTAGTTCTCCTGATGCTACAATAATCATCACTATTGCTAATAGTAGTTGCAATCCGTAACTTTCACATCTCTGTTTGAAACATAATATTGCAGGTTACTTTATGTACTTTTCTTTATGTATATTGAAGTCAAACGAAGCCAAACTGACATTTTCCAGGAAATCAGACCAGAAACGTATACCTTTAGGAATCTGGGATGATGTTAAATGTGTCTGATCTGTCATGTACTTGTCAATAACAGATCGTTTTTTCATTTCTAACCAAAAAAAGTTATAGCTTTAAAAACCTGACAATACCACAAAGGCCTGTTGCTGCAGTTCATTAAGCCAAAAAGAGAGTTTCAACTTTTTGTTTGTTTGTTTGTTTTTGTTGTTTGCATTTTTGTTGTTCAACTTTCAAGATTAGTTTCAAGATTTAAAGTTGTTATTAATTTAAAACATTAACATTTTAATACGACAAACAATTCCAGCATTCTTTATCGTTTTGTTCAGTGCATCATTTCTGTTTTTGCTCTATCATCAGTCCCAAAAATAGATGGAAAAGATTGGATTGTTACCACTTTTGATCCGACCCCTGTCATGTCAACTTATCTGTTGGCTTTCACCGTATCCGATTTTCTGGGTAAACAGAAATACCCGAGGGCAAAAATAACAGTATGTTCCTTTCATTTTTTTCTTCAGAGACTAAAGAGCTTACTAACTAATTTTTAATATGAGCCTAATATTAACCATGATTTGAGTTGTTTCAGTTTGTTATATCCATAATCCAGCTGTCTCAAATGAAGTCCAGAAATCATGCGTGTAATGGTGTTTCCTCTCTTTCTGAAGACGTATGCTAGACGTGACGCTATTGAAGCTGGACATGCTGACTATGCAGCAGAAATAACAGACAAAATTCTGGATTTCTATGAGAAAATGTTTGGATTGAAATACCCGCTGGAAAAACTAGGTGAGTAAATGGAAAACAACAAATCAAGTGAATAAAATGGTTTTCCAGTCATTGTTTTAACAACTCTGTTGCCACACAAATGACTGGCAAAGTCATTTATCAATCAGAATAAATTGATATGACAGATGCTTTTATCCAAAGTGACTCAAATTATGTGTGTTCCTTGGGATTCAAACTCATGATCCTAGTCTCACTATAATACTGTCGTATTGAAAGCCCATGAATCACACCCAGAATCTGTTTATTGCAGATCAGATAGCTGTGCCAGACTTCGGTGCTGGAGCAATGGAAAACTGGGGTTTCATTTCATACCAGGAGTCAGGTCTGCTGTTTGAGAAAGACACATCTTCTAACTTCGATAAAGAATGGGTGGCCATGGTAATCGCTCATGAGTTAGCACATCAGGTAAACGTGTTCATACCTTTATAATGATATTGTGAAGTTCATCTGTGGGATTAAAGGAAGGGTAGGCAATTTCAGAGAGGCAACCTAGCTTTAAAAGCATAAGATCTCCTCCAATAGTGCAAGGAGGTATGAAAATATATAGTCCTATCATTGCGGTTGGACCAAACGCAATGATTGGACAAACATTTTATGGTCCTGCGCCTTCCACAGAAGATTTTTAACCAGGATAACAAAATAATGTTTCTGGAAAAAATAAACTGCCTTTAAAGCTTAGTCTTAATTTTAGTAAATGATATTGTTAATCAAGCTGAGCAAGCTAGTCTGGGGTATTGGCTGGACATAAACATGATATTAATAAATAAATTGTTACATTTCATTCATTTTCTTAATTTCAGTGGTTTGGAAACCTGGTCACAATGAACTGGTGGAATGACCTGTGGCTGAATGAAGGGTTTGCAACATATATGTCATACACTGGAGTGGAAGCTGCTGGTTGGAACTTAGTATGTTATTTTAGCCCATCAATTTATTGTTTATAATGGTGCAACAACTTATATTATTTCCATCAACCTGCATGTTTATTAAATTCATTTGTGCCTCTATCCAACAAGCTGATTGTATCATTCGTTTATGTTTTCAGAGAGATCTAATTGTCCTCAGAGACATCCAGACCGCTTTTCAAGTTGACTCCTTAAACTCTTCCCATTCTCTGAGCTTACCTCAAAAGGACATTGAAACTTACTCTGACATCATAGACCTTTTTGATGACATCACCTACAGCAAGGTTGCCATGACTTCTCAATACAGTTTATCTGTTCAACAGCTGATTAACAGTCATCATTGACAAACATTATTATGCAAGAAAACCTTCATCATTTTTAATCCTCCAGGGTGCCGCTGTATTGAGAATGTTGTCTACATACATAGGAGAAGAAGCATTTATGAGTGCAATTAAAGTAAGCAAACGTTTTTGGTCATTTGTGGTATAAAACAGCTTCCTGTTTTCCTAAAAAATACATTATTCATGTCAGAAAGAAGATTTTGAGGCATAGTCAGGATTTAAACCTTCTAATGGCTAAATGTATATTTTTAGGCATATCTTCGCAAATTCCAGTACATGAACCCTGTATACACAGATCTTTGGAAATGTCTGCAGGAGGTAAACGAGGACCTGTGTATTGTGCTTCATTTGCAAATGTGATTCGATTACGAATTTTAAAGACCACACATTTTTCCTACAATAATCAGGAGACAAAAAAGGATGTGGGCGCCTTCATGAGCACATGGACTGAGCAGGTGGGGTACCCGGTACTCAACATTATTACCCAGACAGGCGAGATCTCTCAAGAACAGTTTTTACTGAAGCAAACAGAGGGCCATAGGTAAGTTCTTAAAGAAACATGATGCACTTTTCGGCATTTGAGGAAAAATTTGAGGAAACGTTTGTTCTCAAAGCTTGGACTCTATGAGACATTAAGGAGAGATGTAGGGTCTTGTTTAACCTAAATCTTTTTATAAAAATATTTATTAAACAATATTATGTAACAGAGCATTTAAACTAGCATCAGTTAAACTCAAATGGTCATATTTACCATTACATGCAGTATACAGTAACATTTCCTATAGTATGTATACCAATCATAGTTTTACATTTATTGTAATTTGTTTGAACAAGACAGAGACATTTGTGACTTATCACAATCAAAACAAATCAATTACTTATTTTTAATGTTTTGTATTTTTTCCTAACAGTATTGCCTGGCAGGTTCATGTTATATATATTAAATCTGATTTAATGAAAGTGGAAGAGTATTTACTAAAAGATAAAGGTCCAGGTAAGGAAGAGATCCATTTAAAAGAGATTGCTTATTGATTTATAAAAGAAAACATCTATAATTGTTGTTTGTTTATCTGCATTCGTCAATATAGAGCCAAATCCAGATTTTCGAGTTGGTGAAGGCGTGTGGGTGCTTGCCAATATTAATTGTACTGGGTTTTACCGCGTGAACTACGATGATGAAAACTGGAACAAACTTCATACACAACTTGAACGTAATCATCATGTAGGCATCTTAAAGACAATTTCTTTTTCTCCATCCTTTTTAATCACCATACGATGAACAGTTGTCAATCACAGAAACTATGTCAACAACCTGTATTGTTGGATACATGTTCATTTAAAACATGAAGAATGAGAGTATTAAACTACTGTTTTAACAATGCCTTATTTTAGACTGAGAAGAGGTGGCTACCCAGGTAACAATTATAGGTCGTAAGAACATAACATTTCCATTAGGTAACAAAAACATTAAAAATGTTATTTTGAACGTTCTAGGAATGTCCAGTTTTTTAGACGTTGAATTAGCGTTATTGCTTGGTTATAAGAACTTTATCTTATTGTTAACTTTAATTTGTTAACTCTGTAACATTTTTAAAACATTACACTTACAACGTAAGAATAACGTCTTAAATATAAATTAAGTTAAAAAAGTTCTACTAATGTTACTGCAAGAATGTTTTTGATAACTTTAAGAGAAGTTTTAGAGAATGTTAGCCAATGTTCTGAGAATGTTCCCTGTTAACTAGGTAAAAGCCATAATGTGACATAAGTCTTTAAACAATATTTCCTTTTTAGGTCATTCCAGTCATTAACAGAGGGCAACTTATTGATGATGCGTTCAATCTCGCAAGGTAGGTTGCTTCATTCATCCAATCACACGACTCACTGTTAAAACAAATTGTGATTTGTATATATATATATATATATATATATATATATATATATATATATATATATATATATTTTTCTGCTGCTATAGATATTCTATATATCTGCTATAGATATATAGCTGCTATAGATATTCACTGATTATTTCAATCCTTATAAGGGCTGGACGCCTGAATGTCACTGTGGGACTAAGTTTAACCAAGTACCTGAAAAATGATACTGAATATATTCCATGGGAGTCAACACTAAAAAACCTAGACTACTTCCTACTCATGTTTGACCGCTCTGAGGTCTACGGTCCAATAACGGTGAGTTATGTGGATATGAGGAAACAGTCTTATTTTATATGGATGCACCCGCTCACAATTTTACTGTATATTTCTTGGTTAGAAATACCTGTGCAAGCAAGTCACACCACTATATGAGTACTTCCAGGAATACAACACAAATGGAACCGTTCCAGAGAGCCTAACTGACCAGTAAGCATCTAATTTGTTCTCCTGCTTGTATAAAATGTATTTTGTTGCACATCTGTCAGCTATTCTATAGTGTTCCTGTAGCTCGATTGGTAGAGCAGTTTGTTAACAGCGCAAAGGTTGTGGGTTCGATTCCCAGGGGAGAACGTGTACTTAGAAAATGTCTAACTTGAATGTACTGTAAGTTACTTTGGATAAATGTAAGTCATTCTCATGTTGATTTCTTTCTCAGGTATAACCAGGTAAATGCTATTTCAGTTGCCTGCAGCAACGGCCTTCCTGAGTGCATAACAATGGCTACAAGTCTATTCAGAGATTACAGAAATGGCACAAATCGGTATGTTGTGTTTTTAAGATTAAATATAATTATGGTAAAATAATTTCTACTAAAATTATATATGACATTTGGTATATTCAAAGCCACGAACAAAAAGTCAGTTATCGAGCAAGTACATAATAGATTGCAGGTTTAATATTTTTATGAAGCGAAGTCTAAAAATAACTCTTTCTTTTTACGTTTAGAATCCATCCAAATTTAAGAAGAGCCATCTATTGCAGTGCGATAGCTGCAGGTGATGAAGATGACTGGGACTTTGCCTGGAAAGAATTTCAAAGAGCCACAGTGGCTGGCGAGAAGGACAAACTGAGATATGCCCTATCATGTACCAAAGAAATCTGGCTGCTAAACAGGTCAGGGCGGAAAAGATGTGTGTTTACCATCTCAGTGGCCACTGGGTTATTTCATACTCACTGTTTTACCTTCCTAATTCCACAGATACCTTCAGTACACCCTAGATCCTACAAAGATCAGAAAGATGGACGTTGTCTCCACCATCAACTATGTTGCCAAAAATGTAGCCGGGCAGCCTCTTGCCTGGGATTTCATCCGTGGTCAGTGGTCATATCTCACACAAGAGTAAGTTACGGCGTTAATGATTGTTTTAAGAAATTGAATGGAAATTAAATGAAATTCTGAATTCTAAACTTTGTTTGTGTATGCTGCATTCGGTCCCACAGTGATTTTTAGTGGATGTATGAAATCTTTTGGTGCCCTAACAGAGTAGTTACACGGGTGTACTCATTAAGGGCAAAGTTTACTAGTGTGACAACCAGAAAGTGCTCTAACAATTTTTGTGTTAATTTTTCATTATACAGTATATGTATTGTTTTATCGTTTTGAAGCAAGTTCCTTTTATAATGATGTTTTTTTCTTTTAACATGAATGTTTAATGTTATTTAATGTCATTGTTTATTTAATTGTTTAATGTCAATTGTTTAATTTTGTCTTAAGTATTTAAATACTTTAGAAAACTTCGCAAACTGGGACATAAAGAAAGGAAAATGGCATATTACATCTGAATGTATAACACCCAAGCAACGTAATGGTATCAAAGATCATTAGCAATATGGGGTCCAAAGGCTGTCTTCAGCAATAAATGCAGGATAATCCTAATTGTCTCAAAGATTACACTCCCTCAGTTGCCAGGAAATATTATGTATACTGTCCTCTGTGCTTATATGACTAACTGGAATCTCTGTTGGGCAGGTATGGAGCTGGAATCATATCTTTCAGCAGCCTGATCGATAGCGTGACAAAGAGATTCTCCACAGACTTTGAACTCGAGCAGGTGCCATCATTAGATTCATTTAGTGACTTTCTTAATTATGGTTGATCTATGATAACAGTTATGAGATATGAGAGATCAGAGTCAGCTGTCTAATGTTTAGATGTCTCAAACTGTAATGAGATTTTCCACGTGTTTTCACCAGTCGTCTTACACAAACATTCAAACTTGTCTTTACGCAGCTGAAGCAGCTACAGAGAGAGCAGGAGGAGAATGATCACGAGCTTGCATCTCGCACTCTGCAGCAGGTCATTGAAAGGACAGAGGCAAATATTAAGTGGGTGACAGAAAACAAGCAGATTGTATTGGACTGGTTCAGCGGAGAGCTGAAGAACCACTGAGCATTCGTAGGCCTGTATAAACAGCGCATATTACAGTGCGTGTTAGCCAGTACAATGAGAAACAGATGTGACGGAATTCCACAATGATGGCAACACCCTTCTTGTGGTTCTGTGATGGCTTTTATTAAAATCAAACCTTTATGGGGAACTATTGGGTAAATGCAATGTTCAAATGGCTACGTAGCACATTCCCGGTGATAAATGTAGAGCAGTAAACAGAAAATTGGTTGTATATACTAGAGAAAAGGTTATAATCAGTATGCTCAGCCTTTTAAGACAGCTTAATTTATTGCTTTTCATATGATTTACAGTTGCACAGTTTATATTACTAACCCAGTATTGTTTACAGTGATAAAATCACATGTAGGTAAGAACATAAAGCCATAAAGCACAAATGGCAGTATATTCTACTGTAACTATAACTTTGCAATTTTATTATGTATACAGTTTATATAAGATTATAAAAGCACATTTTTTAATAGAATATGTTGTAATAAAACTAGTCATATTTTTGTAATTTCGTTGATAGCTGTGATTTTAAATACTGAATATGAAGGGTGTGTTTTACCTTCACATTTTTATTGAAGTCAAACATTTAAATCTTTAAATAAAGTGCAGTCTTCTCACACCACTGATATTTTGTAATAATTCATAGACAAAACCGTCAGTTTTTATTTTAAAAATGGCATTTATTCAAATTGCATATGAATACTGTTAAGTGTTGTTTGACAGTGTAAATATACATTTGGAGAGCAAGGCACTGTGCTGTTCTGTTTTCCAATCCCGGAACCTCAAGGGTGTTTTTCAGTCATCCTGAAAACAAGAATCCCAAACAACAGAAAACAGATGTTACAGCCTCGCACAATGAAACCACATCCAATATTTTCTGCATCATTACATTCGTTTGTTTAACTTTATGTTAAACCTCTTGGTTATAGAATAACAGGAATTGTTTAAACAAAATGACAGAAAACGCTTTAAGATCACACATCTGTCGATAATAAACACATTCCCTAAATGAAACTTCTACACGGCCAGTGCAAAGAACGATTTATCTTTAACAGTGGAGAGAGTCTCACCCATTCATCCTCGTCTGCTCCCTCACCCTCAGCTGCACTCTTTCCTGTACTTTTCGAATCTGCCTTGTTAGCCATTATTTTATCCGTCCACGATGCCCCTGTGTTCTCATCTCCTGCAAAGTTGCACTTTGTCACCGTACCACCATCCAGTTTGGCAAAGGAAACTAGGCACAAACAAACAGAACAACATCTGTAGCCTCTTTAACAGTTAAAGGGTTCCTGCTGTTTTCAGCTGTGTGCGTACAGAACTCACAAATAAAGGGCCCGTCTCCTTTAGTTTTAAGACGAATTTCCTGGCCCATCTCAAGCTCTGTTCTGTCCAGCTCTGCCTCTGGGATCCAGAATGCAAATGTCTGGCGAGGGCAATGTTTTGCAGTAACTTTAATCAGCTCGTCCTTATTCACGATTTCGCTCAGTTGCCGCTCATCAATACAATCCGTTTCACCCTTAGCTTCCACTTCTGCAAGATTAAGATGGACACAAAAACCAACACTTGCCACATGCTTTAAATAACCAGACATAAAATGATCTACAAGGTAAAAGTCAAATACAGTACGCTGTTTTGAAGACAGAAACGGAATGGCAAATGATTGCATCAAATCTGACAAATACAGAGCTTTTAATAAGAGCATTAAAATTGATCTGAAAATGAGTTTGATGGCACTTTTATTACGGCATGGTGAAAATGTTTCAGTTGAAACAGGGTGTCAGACATGAGACAGAAACTTTCTACATTTGGGATAAATAAATGGTCATACAGTAAAGACTTTATGGCTACTCACTAAAGGATGACATGAGATAACCCGTGTTGACCTTCCTGGTTTCAGTAAAGTTAGGTTCAATCTCATTTCCCTTGGAATCATATTTTCTGCGATGAATTCGGCTGGGTTTGATGTACAAAACATAATAGCGTTCCTGCAATAAACACAAACACAACATTTTCACACATTTTCTCAAAACAAACATCATTTGCTCCTTACAATGGATTGGTAGTTTATAAACTGCATTGCTGTGTCTCAAAAACTAGAGAGCTGTCTACTTACACATGCATTTATATGCATGCTTACCATGTAGTTCACTGGATTTTAAGGAGACTTAAAGAACATGCAACGTGCATGGCACAGATTTCTGAGAAAGATATTTACGAGAAATGACATGATATCAATATATGATATGATATGAAGTGATAAGCGGCAGAAGGTTTACCTTTTTGTTTTGAGCATCTGTTACGACGTGTCGTGAAACATCCACGATCGTCCCCTCTAAAATCACACCACGACCACTGGGAAGTCAACATGACATAGATGAAACCTAACGAGGTTTCTCATAGTAGTAACATTAACTTTAGTCCCTACTGTATTTGAGAACTGCGGTTGCCATGGTAACTGCTTGTTTTACGGCACACTTTACGGCGCCGTCCAGGTTGCGCACTTGATATCGCTTTCACTGAATAGGGCGTTGGACAGAAATGAGGGCATTAAAATATTACCTCTGGTAAACTGTTGGGTCCCAGGTGGAGGGCAGTTTCTCATTGTGCACAGGTTTATTTTCTAACGCCGTGTTGTGATAGATGCGGCTCATCTTCTGCTTTGGTTTGGGTGTCGTCGAAATCTTTCCTACTTCCTGATTTCTACGTCATCTGGAAACAAATACGATGCGAGAAATACTCACTTGACTTTGTGGTTCAATGAAGCATTTAAGTCGAATCCTATACATAATAGTTTTTAAACATGTATTAACGCGATTATTTAGTTTATTTATAGATTTATTATTATTATTTATTTTTCACGCAGGCATAATTTTCCTGGCATGTTTCAAGCACGTCGTCAACGCTCTTGATTTGCGCAGTCATGAGGTTTCGGTTCTCCTCCAGAAAAGCGACTTTCATTTCACACGATATGAATACAAACAACATTGCATTTGTGCACGAATTAAAAGTAATAATAGGAATAAAGTCTAAGTAGCCCTTATTATCCGCAAAACACCATATTTACATCTTGCATCGTAAAGTCTTCAAATAAATATGAAACAAGGGAGCCATTTTGTATAGACCTCCACTGTAACCCCCTTTCTTTATTACTTGAGCAGAAATGATTCAGTTTCATGTTATAATGATTAACACTTGTATTAAACCATTAGGACATTTTCAAAGAGTTTCAAAATAATAAATAAACAAACAAATTACATTTGATTAAAATGGTTTCCTCGTTTTGAGTAGCACACATTTCTTTTTAAAGCTGTGTGTATAGGCTTCCTATAAACTATACACGTATTTCTTATACTATACATCCCAATATGTTCATTTTTGTACAGTATGAGCATTGAAAAAGATTTTCTTTATTATATTTAAATATACAGACACATTTATTTTTGAAATATACCATTATTAAATTGAATGGCAGGTAAATGGCAATTATTTGTTCAATAAGCCAATGAACAAATATACACTTTAGTACAGTAAGCATAAAGATGCTTGTACAGTTATTTCTCTCTTTGCATTTGCATTTTCTAGACCCTTTGAATATGATTTGCACACTCAGGGCAGCCCATATGTGATTCAGTCAGACTCTCTAATGCAGTTCAAAAGGACACAGATTGTCTTATATCTCTAAATGAATTAAATACCCTGCAATTCAATTCAGTGTGAAGTCCTGGCTTTTTTATAGATGGTTCTAGTCTTGGTCTGATCAGCTGGTCTCTTCTTTTCAGAGCCTGTCTGATCTTTATCACTGACTGATGATCCACATTGTTGCATTGGTGCCCCCTATAGAAATGTATAGGAAAACACAAAATATATGCTATGAAATCAACTGGTCATTATTATTCCCTATGCTCTGTCCTACAATGGACATATATAGTCTGCCGGCTGAGGGAATGCATCATAAATCTGATATGCAAATTTGTATATATTTTAAGTATTACTTTTATTACTTAAGTATTGAATTAAGTAATAAAATGAATCAGTAATACTTAAGTATTACTGATTCAGACTTACAGTAACTCGCAGTTACCCGGCTAACAGCGAACATTCTCAGAATGTTCTTTCAAAGTGATCAAAATGTTCTTGCAGTAACGTTAATAAGACTTTTTTAATGTTCTACATCATATATATCAAAACGTTAATTTCTTAGGTAGTTAGTGAAACGTTTTAAAAATGTTACAGAATGAAAAATGTTTGAATAACATTCCTATAACCAAACGATAATGTTAATGCAATGTCTAAACATGGACATTTTGAACCTTCCTAGAATTTCTAAATAACATTTTTAACATTTTTGTTACTTCATTTAAATGTTTGGTTCTTGGTTCTTACAAACTAAAATTGTTCGCTGGGAAACCATCATTTTAGATAAGCTTAAATAAGCTTAAGATAGTGCACAGTATCTGACCTCTTCTTCTGAATCAGGCTGATGTCTTTTATGACCGAAGGTGTGTGGACTCTGCTCTGTGTCTCCACCTTCAAAAATACCAAACAATACACATTCTGTCAGCACCACCTCAGAGATAAACTGCTCAGATCATAGTGCAATAACAGTCAGGAGGTTTCGATCCAGCACAGTAAAAAAACATAGTCCGATAAGCATTTAAAATAACAGCCCAATAATTTATGTGCTCTTACAGTCCTTTGGGAGCTTCTGAAGCTGGATGTTTAACCACACATTGCGTCTCTGGGACCATTCACCTGGGCCTTCCACCTCATAGAGACGATCTCTTTCCTCTTTGTGTTTCTCGAGATACTTCTTGCAAACTGTACATAATCATTGATAGAAGTGATGTAATATTGGATGCCAGGTTGTAATGGCTTCTTTCATTTTTGCCATAATAGCAGATAAGAGCTGTTTTTATAAACAGCTAAGGAAACCACTCATATCAGTTCTTGATTTAACGATTAGCTCACATATACACTCATTTATCTATACAGCTGTGATTTCATAATTTTCATGACATTGTAAATTTTAAACTGGCAGAGCATTGCATCAGTAGCACCAAAGGTTGTGGGTTCAAGTCCCAGGGAACACACATACTGATAAAATGTGTATTTTAAATGTGCTGTAAGTCCCTTGTATAAAAGCATCTGCCAAATGCATAAATGTAATTTAAATGCACTATATGACACATTAAGCTCAAACAAACCTTTGAGATCATTTGGGATTAAAATACATAAAAAAACCACACAAACAGAATAGCTTTCTCTAAACTACGCATTCATGCAGGCCTTCTTCATAACTAAACAATAAAGCCATTTAGAATGCACTTCTGTTTGATATTAGATATTATTTTGTGAACAAAAAACTAAGATAACATTCACTAACAGACTTGATAATAAAATTGCAGTATTTTTTTCATTCTCTAACCTCCGTACATGGCAGGAGACATAGGAAAGCTAATTCCCAGAATTCCCTCGGAGGGTTGAGATAAGCAGAAATCCTCCAGCATCTGTAAAGCAAGACCGGTTCTTCTCCAGTGAGAGCGCACAAACACAGTGTCCAGCACAGAGAGCTGATAACTCTGCCCAGTGTAACCATCGCAAAGGCTACCTGTGAAAAGAAACACAAACACTGTATGTTCTAATTTCAACACTGTTTTTGCAGAAGAAACTGTCACTGGCATGCTACAATAACTTTTCCTGTAAAGTGGCTGAGCAATGACCAGCAGATGACAAAAATCATATTACCCTTTTTTTTGACTGTGTAAAACCCAACCGCTTCTCCATTGTGCCAGAGAATTTTGCCATGTTCCCTTAGGGAATAGGCAGAAAAATATAGGTCGTCTTTGAGAGGTCTTTCCAGTATTCCAAATATAACCTGGCTGAGCACAAATAGCACCACTCTCTCCATGACTGACTCCACCTGTGATGAGAAGAAAAGCTAACATTGTTATTTTGCTTTTTATTTTGTTCAAAACATACACAGAAAAGTCATATTTCTGTAGCTCAATTGGTAGAGCATTGAGTTAGCAGCACAAAGGTTGTGGGTTCAATCCCCAGGGAATACACATACAGTAATGATAAAACTTATAACTTGAATGTACTATAAGTTGCTTGGGAAAAGCGTATGTCAAATGTGTAAGTGTAATTCACAAGAGTAACTCACTGACACAAGTCCATATCTGGATTTGTTTGACGTCTTCAAAACATCTCCAATGGGCCACCATTTGCTTTTTAAGTACACGGCAACCACTAAAAATGTATGTTATATATATAAAAAAATTAGGTAATAAGAAGAAAACTATTGAAAACTAACAAACCTTGAGTTTCATCCTCTGATGTGTGCACAGCAAGAATGAAATGCGTCTGGTCACCATCTCTCAGAAATTCAAGCCGGACAATGTTATCACAAGTTATTTGCACCTTTAAATGGACAATAATCACAAATATCACCTTGTATATTGTATACCTAATATAATTTAATTCTGTATGTGTATGTCCTTCACACTTTCTCTCCATCAGGAAGGATGAGAGACATGGCACCGTCTGATTTAACACTAGAGAGGTATAGGTCACATCCTGTATCCAGCTCCCCACAGTGGCGCACAGGTTGATCCACCGGGTACAGATCACCTACAAAGACGACATGGCTGTTTACGCAGGCAATAACACAACCTTTTCATCCTGCAATGGCTCTCTGGCATACTTTTTACCAGTTCTGCATGCCTTGTATGAAGAAATGAAAGGGGTATGTAGAATAAACAGCGCACAGTTTATTTATTATAACACGAACAAAAGCAACTGCGCTCCTATTGACAATCTGGCAGTGTGACGTATGCTGAACAGTGACGCACAGGCCATGTTTCAGCACTTTAAACCCTGTTTATAATCCCAATACAATTCCCAATCTTTATTAATATATTTTGGGAATTTCTTAAAGTCTTTTCTTACCTTCAGAAATACTCTGTATATTAGAGCTGGGCTCCATTTTGAAAGTTTGGTCGGACTTTGCCTGCAACCAGAAACGACGCCACCTGGTGATGGCCGGACAATCATAAATGTTTTAAAGGTTTTACCTTTAAAAGTTATTAAACGATGTAAAAGTTATTACCTCTCGTGCTAATTACATCAGACATTCATATTAAACATGTTAAAAAAACATAAAAAGTTCTGTATAATAATGTATTAAGAAATGTATGTATTTTGTATTTGTAATGTATTTATTTTATTGCCAGGTTGTTGGCTGATAATTAAAATGATTTTTAAAGTCACAAAAAGCTACATTATGATGCCTTGTGGTCCTTTAAAGTGACTTTGCGTGTGCTGTATTCACACTGTCCACAAGATGGCCACAACACCATGCACACAAACACATTTCTTTACCTGTCTATCTAACTGGGGACATTTCATAGACTTTTGCTGTCATACAAAGTTAGTTATAAACACTATTACCCAACCCACACTCTAACCCTAACAGAAAACATTCACAATTAAAAAAACTTCTTTTACTATATTTTTATAGCCAATGAGGACGTCTCCAAAAGGAGGTTTTGCACAGATTTGCAAGTTTTGCTTAATTGTTGTCCCCAGTATATGGTTAAGTTAACACACACATACAAATTCTTTTGTCATTCACATTACATTCTTTCACACTGTACTAGACAAACAACAAAAATATTAATTTAATATGATCTTACACGTGATAAATATACGAACAAGAGGCTTATCATGTTTGTGTATTTCATCACAGTAACGGATGCTGGCATATCCAGGGACGGATGTAGAGTTGTGTCATTTGTTATTGTTCTAAATTATTTATAGTGTTAAAATGTACTGCATCCCCTGTGGCCAACGAGGCCAATACCAGTGTACCAGTAAAAACAACAGAACTGCAATTGCGTCTTTACTGTTTTACTACAGCCCGACATTACAATAAAAATACCAGAAAAATGCAGAATCAGATTTTAAACGTATATGACAGCAATATGTTAAATATTCATCTTTTTATATTTTATTTCTGTTTTAATAGCCTTGAGGTTTAATAGAAATCGCACTGTTCTTTTAAGGCCTTTTTTGACCTTGTATTACTGTACTTATAGCTACAGTCATGATGCAGTCGTCCCTTCTTCGGAAAATTCATTCTGTGTCAGTTTTATTCCTGTCTTCCTTCATCTCCATTACCCATAAACCACCAGCTTCCCACTGAGAAATTGCAGACATTTCTGAAATTCCTTTCACTCGAAATGGCTAGCTTGGATTGTTAAATTTGTTTTTGCAGAGCTGAAGTTTATCCTCATAAGGGACTGACTGTCACTTGGCTGTTTAACTAATGGAGATCTTTGGCATCATAACAAATATTGCATACAAGTAAATTAGGCAAAAGACTTGTAAAGCAAAACACCTCTGTGGTTTCTGTTTAAGATGTAAAACAGAAAGTTGTCTGTACTTTGCATTCATCTTGGCTGTTTCGTACTAGTGACCTAGCTAACAGGGAACGTTCTCAGAACATTGGCTAATGTTCTTTAAAAGTTCTCTCAAGGTTATCATAAACATTTCTGCAGTAACATTAGTAGAACTTTTTTAACGTTATTTATCATATATATCAAAAACTTTATTTTTAAGTTGCTAGTGGAATGTTTTAAAAAGTTAAAGAATTAAAAAAGTTAATAATGTTCAATAATTAAACAGCAACGTTATTACAACGTCAACGTCTTTGTCATCAGACTGTTTGTGCAGGATTCCTTGAGTCTTCAATCCATGTCACATGATCAGGCCTTACAAGAGGATTATGACATTGGCCTTGGCTATGCTGAACCCTGGCCTACTTTGTAACCCATGAAAAATGACACGGACAAAAATAATGTCACTTACACTCTTGTGGACTCCTGTAGACTCCTGTAGACTCTGAAACCTGCAAATATTTCAGTAAACAAATGTAAACCGGAGGATAACCTGGAGACATGTCTTAGCATGATCATTTTGCACAATAACTTTGCATTTGGAATTGTGAAAATAAGATGGCATAACTGCATATGGTAAATAAGGCAGAATTAAATATCTGCTGTACAAAAATCATGCCAGTCAGAATGTCAATAGATGTGTGCTGGATATACAGCACTAGTTAATACACGGTTGATAATCTCAAGCTCAGTGGGTAGCGCTAATAGATAATTCCTGGTAAGCTTTTTAGTGGCAGCACAACAATCCAATTGATGAATCAAGGTTCAGCCATGACCCATGAAACCCAAAAGTGCTGCTGTTATGAGCTTTTACCAAATGGCTCCGATCTGTGTGTGTTTTTTTAGAAATACTGTTTAGCAAGGTCAAAACTATGTATTGTACAAACAAAGAGCTGATGGGTAAATTGCACTAAAGAAAACACATTTTCTAGGACTTTTTTCTGCTTAAAATGTTTACCCAAACAGTTCAGACACAAGGAATGTCTCATCTGTTATTTACAAAAGAAGAGGAAGCAAATACTTGATAGTCTTTTCTCATCTACAATAGAAACGTCGGGGCTCCTGTTTTTCAAAGACATTTTACAACAACAATACATGTTATCAAACCAGGCAGGCTACACTGCAAGACAACAACTCGATGCACCCCTCCTTAGTCTACTGTTTTCTATCACGTCTTCCTTCATTTTCAGCCCGATGATTTGCAGGAATGTTTCTCTGTTCACCTAAACATAATTGTCGCACCCTCCTCCAAATTCCTTTTCTGTCTGTGCTTGAGCAAAAATGAAAAACAAACAGTGTGTCATTGTTATAGTTGGAGGTAAACACTTTTATTTCCATGAGTGCTGGGGTAAAACGAAACCAAAGGAAAAGTGGTCAGGATGGGCTCTGCCAGACATCCTGATGTGAAACGAAATTCATATGTACAGACCTCCCAGCTAGTAATTTTAGGTTGTACGAACGTTTCTCTAACATTTCCATTAAGTAACAGAAAGATTAAAAATGTTGTTCTAGGAACATTCAAAACGTCCAGTTTTTAAACGCTGTATTAATATTGCTCATTATAACATTATATGGACATTATTCAAACATTTTCTAATTCTGTAAAATTTTAACATATGATATATAACATTAAAAATGTTCAACTAACATTACTGATAGATTATTTTTCCATAACTTTGAGATTACTTTTTGAGAATGTTAGCTAATGTTCTGAGAATGTTCCCTGTTAGCTGGGCTGCTGTTCAGCATGAACTATGTGTGCAATACTGATGCCGTGGCATGCCATGTTTTTGCTGTTGGTGACCATAGCTGCTCTGCTTTATCTTTATCTGACTGTAGCTTACAAGGGCTTAAGTGTGTTTGGCCAGGACGGAGGTAATCAGGGCAGCTTTTTCTTATCTCTCGGCTTTGTTTTGAGCGTAAATGTGTTTTGTTTTGATAAAGTATTTATGACAAGAACATAGATCTGCTAATTTATAATTATCTAACAAGACAACGAAAAGGTGTATGTCTCCTTTACATGCATGCTTCCATAATGCATACTTTTATATCGGTATGATCTCTCAGTTTAGAGGAATTCACAGGAATTGACACACATCTTTTCACTTGTTCAGAGAAACTTTTCATTACATGTTGCTTAAGTTTTGCTGTACACATGATATGGAATTGAAAACATCTGCCTACACACTGAAGGTCTGTTTTTTGCCCGTAAGACATGAGAAATGCTCCTGTTTCACATATGGAGGCGCCAAACACAAAGTTGCATATCGGAGGAAAATAAATCTTTACGTTTAAAAGCCTTTATACATATTTATACATTTAGAAAATGTGTTTTTGTTCATTAAAACAACAATATTGGCTTAAATGACGTTTTAAGCGTTTGTCTCTTGACGATTATTAGTAAGACAATCTTTGAATGCGTTATTTAATTTCACTACTTGATATGATATTAATATTAATATGATTGTTTTCAGGACAAGAAAGTAATGTAAAGTAATATCTCAGTGAAGTGACTCCGGATCATCATCTCGAACGGGTGAATGGATCCTCATTGTAAGTCCGTTCCGTCTCTATGAATGAAGGTCTATGTCGAGGTTTACTTTCAGCTCGACGGCTCTATGTCATTGGTAAAATATGTGCACTTAGAAAATGTGGTACCGCTGGGTAGTATATTGAAAATATTGATCACAAATCGTTATCGAGCTAAAAAAAGAAAATCAGGTGAGTTTTAAGATTTAAAACAACGCCACATCACTCCACATAAGAGCTCTGAGACTATACAATGTACCAGCATTTCACCTGTATCTGTCTAAAATGTGCCATTACTCCTTTAGTATTCAGACTTTATTACTATGTATTCAGTCTACTGTTTATAAAACCTCAAAACGCAAGTTGCATTTGGGAATTTGTCATATTTGATCAGTTTTCTTGGAAATTAAAATGAAGAGTTTGAAGAGTTAAAATAACTAATATTACAATTTTTGTTGTGGTTATTTAACTTAACTAATTTATGACGTCAGCATAACGTGGCTTCTCATATGGTTTCCGCAGTAAAGGTTATTCTTCGTACTCGTTTTATGTTTGACTCCTGTGTTTTATTTCCTTTTGCATAACTGCTCATGCCAAAAAATGGCATAGCACAACAGAAGATATATGTGTATGTATTATAAAAATATCGTACAAATGTCTGCATAGCTAGTTTCAATCAAATCTGTAAAGCAAAGAAACAAACATATCCGAAACACTGGACGGAGGTAACAGCTCGACAAAGACGGGCAGAAGGTCTGATCCAGAATGAAGAAAAGTCCTGACAAGCCAGATCAAAGCCAACAGAGAACTGGCTGTGAGATTTGTCATGTTCTGCCATGATAAAAAGCCAAACACTGGGTCAGGACTAAAACTAGGAATAGACATTGTGCTTAACATGAACTGAAACTACTGCTGTTTCTGTATCATTTTATTATGAATATATAATGTGCATTAACTTAAGTTTCTTTTAAATCAGACTTCTTTCTGAGTGATCCCACATTAGGTTGTAATTATTTCCAAACGAATGTGAGGCTTGCACAACAACATAAGGACGTCACAGAAAACATCCTTACATTAAGAGTGAATTTACAACATAAAGTCTGTTATATACTACCCTAACGTACGGTATAAATATGCAAATATGAGTAAACTTTAGATGGCTGTCAAATACGTTTTCTAGACGCGAAATGAATCGTCGCCAAACTTTATTAAAAGTTATGAGCACCTCTTTGTAAATTACGCCCATGTATGCATTAACACGAAACAAACGACAACTTGATCAGAAAGCCGATTTGATGTTGACGTATTTTGTATGATGTAGTAAAAACGCTTATTGCGATCAATCAGTGTCGCAAGCGGCGCGCTGGTCAAGGCGTCGCGTTTTTCGGCGCAGCGTCGCGTTTCCATTGGTCCACGGATCCACTCCGCGTTTTGCGATCGTCCCCCGCTCGCGCTCGGTGTGAGAAGCGAGTCTTGTTTACAGCGGTGATTTCACGGAGCGCAGACCGTCGGAAGAGCCTCGTCGTCGGAAGGAATCCAAACGCCGTCGCGGAGCCATTTTCCCCCAAACAATTCGTCATTTCTGTAGCGCGCAAAACCTCCCTCCACGCCAGGGAGATACTCACTTTTGCACCTCGGAAAATGTGTGTTTTTTCCCCCCGCTGCGAAACGGAGCGACCGTGAGAGCCCGTGAAGGCGGTAGGGGAGGGTGAGCCGGGGGTAGCTGCAGTTGGTGAAACCATTTTTGTCCTGGCGGATATTTTGGACCGAGCCCCGTCGAGAGGCTGTATCGAGGCGGGCTGCGTTTCCATTCATACGCGAGCCTTTGAACCGGAGACCGCTGATTTCTCCTGCGTCGCCGGGCTTTGATCCATCGCACCGGGGACGTCCTCACAAGGTGTTTTCGTCGGAGGAGAAACCGCTAGTTCGGCTGCTCGTCCCTCTCGGGTTTTCAAGAAATGGAGGCTGAAGATGCAGATTGTCGGTCGACTGCAGTTCGTTGCGATTTAATACGCACCGTCGCGTCGTTGCACTTCTGGCGAGAATAACGACGTGTTTTGATTTATCGTACCGCTTGTATTATCGGAAGATTTTGATATCGATATTACGAGCTCGTCCTCCCGTTATCTCGACGGGTGAGGGAACTATCCACCTTCCCAGACTTTTGGCTCGCTTGCTTCCCAGAAGAAGCATCAATTTTGCTGGACTTTTGCATTTGCTCGACTTGTATATTTTGGGAAAACTGATTAATCTGTTAGGAATGAGATCCGGAACGGCGAGGGATTGTCGGACCTTGTTTTGGGGTCTTGTGCTGTTTCTCCTCCCCATCTGCCTGTGGTCTGCCCATGGAGAAGGTAAATTGGGGTTTTAATGATATTTTAATGCATTTCTTGTTGCATGCCTGCATGTATAACGCGGACCGCGTCGTAATGTTTACCTGCATGCGTTGCTTTAAACGTGGGCCTCGCAACACACGACCCTACAAATCATAAGTGAAAAACACCCCACGACCACTAAATATACAGAAAAAACACATCACCGTGAGGTTAAATGTGAACAGGTTTTCGTCGTAATGTCTTTAGGCCCATCAGTTAATTGTCGTGACATCCGATGTGTTGTAAGTCTGGTGATCTTCAATGAATTATTCATGATCTGGATGGCGTTTATATTTAGAGGTTACATGAGCATTTTTGCCTCTTGGCTTACACGAAAGCCAAACACGAACTCTTACAAGCTGTTAAAAAACCCCGTCTGGGCTAAATTTAGTTCTCAGAAAGGTTTTTTAGACGTTTCTTAGTCATAGGTTTGATGAAGCAATGAGAAAACAGTGGTTATACAGTGACTGGTTGGTTTACGTTTCGTAATGTACCCAGGAGGGTCATATGCTTGTTGTAAAACTGTGGCTTTTACTGGAGGCTAAACTATTGCTTACATTTGTTGTATCTTAACATTTTATCTGTAACATTTTGTTACACGTTTTTAGTACAAGCATTACTTTACAAGCATTATTTGTCATGACAGATGCATTATCCCTACATTGCAAGGGGCTGAATGTGTATAATTTCCTTATATAATAACATTTGCTGTTTTGGGAATGTTTTTAACAATTACATTCATTAATTGATTTGGTAGTATTTCATACAAAACTTTACCATGGCAAACATAGTTTCACAAACACCATAGTTACTATTATTATTGGTACTACAGTTGAGCCATAATAAATGAACAGGGGTCTGAAAAGAGATGTTTGTCACGTTTAGTTTTTCTTTATGTTAGTTTTGGTGGATTCCAGTTGAACTTTTTTTTGTTTTTGTATTAGCATTAATTGTAGTATCTGTAGTATTTTGGTATAAACTTCCTGTCTGTGGTTACCACGATGAGTTGTTGTAATGCTTGTATCATGGAAAGTGAAAATCTGGGTTGGATTAGAGAGCTAAGGGTTAATCATCGGGATGAAATACATTTTAATACACGTTTCCTACATATATAGTTTTGTTTAAAATCACGTTTAGCTGGTTGAGAGACTGCAGTGTCAGGCTAACTCATGGTCACAGCACACGATAAGAGAAAGCCTTGAAAATTATACAGTCAAGACCGTAAACCTTGAAAGAAACCAATCCTTGTCTTGCAAACTGATTCTGAATTGTGTGAAAACAAAATACCCAGCTCACAGGCTCCGATTTGGCAAGACTGTTGGGATTACCTGATTATCTTGATATTTTTAGTGCCAAACAACATACGACCTGTTTGTAACGCGTGGGTTGAGCAAATACTTTCAAATAGATTCAGAGCAGTTTGTGTGCGTGATATATATAATATATAAATACACAAGTGTGAACTTTTGTGTGTGTGTCAACAATCAACAATTATGCATAAGTGGGAACCCCAAAAATGTTGTGTAATTTTGTGGCTATGGCGTAAACATATTTATGTATGATTTTGCTTGTTTGTATTTAAACAAAGAGTGGTTTGTATTGGTCCCCTTCTGTATCAGGGTCCGCTGTGATCTACAGTGTGAGGGAGCGTTTATGAGTTACGTACCTTGCGCAATAAGCCAGGGATTCACCATTTTCACATTTAGTTCTTGTAACTGGCAGACCAAGAGAGAGTGGAGTCATAAATGGCATGACTTGTGAGTTTCAGCACCCAATCAGTTATGTGTTCAGAAAATGGCCTGTGATGTATTTTAGCGTGTGACTGTTGAACCACTAACCATTTATTGTTTAGCTGTAAAATTGTTTTGGACTGTAAACTTCGATTGTGACCTATAACCATCACCCACCCTGGCCCTCTTTCTCAAACACGGACCTTCCCGTGATCTGTTTGTTAGTGCATAAGGATGAAAGCGGTCTGAGGGCGTCATGTTTTTCCCTGTGTCATTTTTTAGCCATTAGGGTCTTTGCACACTTTCAGAACGTCTTGTGTTTGTAGACGGATGTGTTTTTAATGGTTCTGCAGCTTTGGAGTCATCAAAAGCCTAACAGTAATTGTGTGGGGGTTGCATTGTGGCATAATGAAGGTGAGTTTTTAAACCCAAGAATGGCCCACATTTACATTCAAAAGGAGTTAGGACGCAATTCAAGGCCATTGACCAGAGTGGCCAGTCCCTCATCCAGACCACTGTGAATGTCAGGGGGGTCTGTTTCCCAGCATCCTGCAGAGCCAGGACCCTGGCCCTATAGAGAGAGCTGCAAGAGGCTGGTGTGGGGGGGGGCAAAGCTCTCACTCTCAGACTCCATCTCTCCATTGTCCTGTGTGTGTCTCTCTTATAAAGTGTTGTAACGACACTCCACTGACACACTGACCTCCATAAGAGCAAAACCAGTTTCATGCATCTCCACCCCCCGTTTGTCCAGTCTGATTCCGCTGATGTGACGTTTTCTTGCTTTAAGGTGATGAATACAGAGTGAATCACAAGTTTGGCTTTGAGTCTGGCTTGGTGTCTTGTAATTAAACAGAAAACATAGTATTGACATAGTATTAGGATGTTTGTCAACAGAGGATGCATTACCAACATTTATGAGACAATTACAGTTATTTAGAGCAGTATTGTTTTTTTATAGTTGTGTTTTGTTTTGATTGGATAATTTCAAGCAAAATTAATCAAGTCTCCTTCCAGAGTCACTGTCTGTGTGTCAGATTGGGTTGGGCCGTGTATTAAATACTCACAAAATGTTCAAAATGATTTTGCTGCCAGTACACAATAAATCAACATTGTGAATATGCCAAAGATATTTTTTTTATTTCTATTGCTTTGTATTATTAAATTGGTGGTAAAAACCCCCCCACCAGCGATTAAATTTTGTCCTTGTGTTTAATTGGTGAACAACAATTATTGTCTTCACTATTTTTAACAACATCTTTACTCTTTTGATTATCACATTTTTTTATTCTACATGGCAACAGTAATTTGCAAATATGGTTACACTGACTGAAAGTCTTATTTTTAGCTTTTTCTGAGCAAATACATAAATATTGAGATAAATATTGAATTGCATTCCAAGGCTGAAAAATATTGACATATATATATTGCCCAGCCCTAGCTGTAGAAGTCTCTTTAACATCTCTTTGCCAACTGCATGCTTGCTAAACGCTTATTCCTATATTGAGTTAAAAGGTTATAAAATATTCCATCCTAAATTAATGACCACGCTCCATTGGGAAGTCTGTCTTTGGTCTTTCTTCATCCCGTTCATTTTAATAATCTGGTGAGCCTAATAAAATGTAATTTAGCCTCCTTTCAAGTTTCACCACAGTAAACTTTCCATGTCACTTCTTCCAAGTATATGGCAAACAAGACTGCCTGATTCATTGAGAGAGAGAGAGAGTGAGAGGAGAAACATGAGGTTTGAAAATAGAACATGTAAAAATACACAGGCGGGGGAAACAGACATGGTTTTGTTGATTCGAAGAGTAGCGAGTTTGTGAACTTTTATTGGGCTTAGTCGTTCACACGGGCAGCCTCTAGACAGCCTGGCAGCAGAGCGCCAGTTAGCTTCAGTCAGACTCTCTGTATTAAAGAAAAGTTCTGTCGAGGGCCTGTATGCGTCATAACTTTGCACCTCATACTCCCGAGCTGGAGCCGAGATGTTGCGTAGTGCCAAGATTATAAACCATATTATTCAATAACACCCACTTGCTTATCCATAGACATCAACCCTTTATGTGTAGCCACATCTCCACACAGCGCGGGCTTAAATGCGAGACGCGCTGGCGTTGGTCTGGTTACAACTGTGTCTGTTGCCTGAGAATAGCAGGAGAAGAACGGCTGTCACTGAGGTGAAACATTCTTAAAAGCAGAAATAGTGGGTGGATTTTTGGAGTTTATTTCATGGCCCACCTTTGCCCACTCTGGTATGTGGAATTCGGTAGACTGGTGTTGCTCATTCTTCTCGTGACTCAATGTGCCCACACGCCAGAGTTTAATCTGCAACAGCGAATGCAGACCCATTTGAATCAGTGGGAAAATTTTACTTTTTGCTACAATGTGCTCTTCCATTGTGCTTCCTGTATCCACATTGTTGGGTTTAAAAGAGGCTGGGATCATCAGGAAACTGGTGATACAGTTTTATAAGGATAACTGAGTTATGATATGAACTGATTATGATTTATGTTCTAATCTCTTCTAATGTTCTAATGTATTGTTATTCTGATTTATGAACTTTATTTAACGAAGTTTGGGAGGAGCTCCATCATAAAATCCAACCAATCATCGCAAAGCTGTGTATATATAGCCATTCCTCACCTCTGTCCAGTGATAGTTTTTGTAGCATCCCATCACCTCACACTTGGCTGGTATCTACCTCAAGGACATGGAGAGTACTCTGGGTTTCGAGCTTGGAGCACTACCCCCAGACAGCAGGCCAAATAGGATTTATTTTTAAATATGCTTTATAACTGATCACATGTTAGTGTGAACTTGTGAAGTAATATTTACATTTGTGGCCCTGGGGCAGTCGTGGCCTAATGGTTAGAGAGTCGGATTGTAACCCAAACGTCACAGGTTTCATTCCTAATACCGGCAGGAAATGCCTTGAGCAAGCAACCTTACTCCCATTTCCCCTTGGGCATTGTAGTGATGCCTGCACTGCAGTGATGTGTGTGTGTGTGTGTGTGTGATGTGTCATAAATATGTCATTTTCAGTTCACTTGTTTCTTTCTCTTGTAGTGTGGATTTGTGTTTTCTACAGTTATGTTCTTAACTTTTGGTAAATAGAAATCAAAACAATGGTGCGTTGACCTAATTCTACAGAAAAATATTTATGTGACAAATATAACTGAAAATACTGATTTCCCACGGCATAAATCGCTATGGTATTATTGGCCAAATCTATATAGTTTTCCCCCTCTTTATGTGCTCTCATAATACATTGTGCACTTTCCTATTCTTCAGTTGCTCTGTCAGAACTTCCTCTATTGCGAACGCTCCCTAAGGCTCTTTTCCCGTGACTCAGGCTCACTCTGTAGTGACCAACAGTTCTGTCTCTTTCTCTTAAAATTTCTTTCTTTATTTGGTCTCCTCAGCCCTCGTTCTGGCTCTGCTGAGTCGTGCTTTAGTCTCAGTGTGGGAGCGTTCGTGCCTGCTCATCCGGTGCCTTTCTGAGTCACTCCTGCGGCCCCTGAATTTGTGTCACTGTGCTAGTGCATTTCTTTGCAGTAGCTGGAAGACTTCATCACTCTTAAAGCTTCAGTAAGCTGCCAGATAAAGTATATGTTGCTTAATTAAATGTTAAAAGTGGGATGTCAGATTATCTGCCAGTGTGCCGTGACCACCCATAGCCCACCAAACATAAAGAATGTAGTTGTACCACATTGACAGCTACGCACATAGTGACCTGCTAATGACCTTGTTGCATTTTCCTAATTTAATATTTTTGCTTAAAGTGTTTGGCTTTAAAAGATGCAATTCGCAACTTCCGCCTCTTTATCGCCAACTCTGTTTAAAACATAAAATTGCAGGTTACTCTACGTACTTTTCATTATGTAAGTAAAATAAAGCTAAACTGGCATTACCCAGGAATCGATTTCCTGATAGTTAAGATTATAAATCAGTAGTATAAATTTAGAAATTTAGCGTTGCACATTTGGTTACGGTACGGAGACTTTGCTGAATGCTAATTTGGCATGTGCTTGCTCAATAACTGATTTTTTTTTTAACCCAGAAAAGTTTAATATATGTAAAGTAACCTGCAATTTCGGTTCAAACATAGATGGCGATAGAGAGGCACAAGTATTTTTTGTGGATTGCAGCTTTAATTGGGTGAAAAATTGATTACAATTGATAACTTTGTTTTTATACCAAATTTGTATGGCTAACATCATTTAATGAAACTGCAAAATTTTTTTCCTGAGTTTCTTGTGTTTTTTTTAATGCAGACAAAACAACTCCACCTTTAATAACTGAAGATGGCCAATACACAGCCACAAATTTAAGCCTATGAAATCTTTTAGTTTTTTTTGTATGAATTTGAAGCCTGAAGTTTTCAGCGTTTTGGGAGATGTCACGAAGAGCAAGTGTGTGGGTGTATTTTTTGCATTATTATTTGGCCCCTATGTAAACATCTACCTCAGCAACATACCATGTTGTTCCATCTTTTGGACAGGTTTTGCTAGCTGAGCACGGAAAGGGCGGAGGGGCCGGAGGTGTTGTGTTACTAGCTGGGCTCTGACACATGAGCTTGTGCTTTTGAAGTGAGGGGCATTGAAGGGAAGCGTAGCACCAGACCGCTGGTCAGATGACTTCCAGCATGTGGAGGATTAAACAGCAGTTGAGGTGGCAGGTGTGAGCGGGAGGAACACGCTCCTGTTCCCCTGTGACCCCGCACCACTGGGCTGTCTCGGTACCCTTGGTGCTCTAATACAAAACATCTGAAATTGGGCCAAAGAAAGCTAATGAACCTCTAATGAACATATTTTCCAGGACGTTACAGGAAATTCAAGCCTGAAAATGCACGAAAAGACACCATGTCTGGCTGATAGCATTTAAAACGTATCTTGTAAATGATCGAGTTTAAAAACCAGGAAGAGCCTTAAGTCGACCAAACAGCGCTCCGCCAGAAAACGTCGCAAGTGCTGGAAAACTGCTAAAATTATGTTGTTTTCCGAGAACGATTACTCAAAGTGGTTTCAGTAACCTCTGATAATCTCTTGAAGATATATAAATCGCTCCCATAAGGGTTGTTATTTTCTGTAGGTCTTTTTAACAGCTGCAATTAAGGCTTACATGTTGTGCTGGGCTTTTGGTTTCAAATAAATAGCAGAGTATTTTTTCATTTGGTAATCAGATCTGATGGATAGACAAGTGATTGGTGAAGCCCAGGATTAAGTAGGCAACAGTTAGGGCTGGATCTCAAGAAAGGCACCAGAGAAGCACTGCTTTTCCCCCTCCATCCCAGAGGTACAGGGATTCCTGTGGATGGTGAGTGAGAGGTTATCAACTGTAAACAGCAGGAGTTAGATTTCAGGTCAGTCTGTTTGTACCATAGTGTGAAAACCACAGTGAATTGAGGACTCTCCTGGGTTACCGTTTGGTTTATAGCCAAACACTACAGGCATTTTTAACAAATGTTTTATTTATGTCTCATTTTTCCTGTTTTCGCATAGAAAATTGGTGATTTGTTTTTGTTTTGCATCTCAGCTCATAGGACCATAACCCTGCTGCTGAGTGCAGATCGTATATGTATATATACATATATATGTATGTATACACTAAAATCAGTTACTGCTACATCAGTTTGTATAAGGTAAAATTGAAATCCATTGTTCCCAATGACAGTCTTGTGAGATCTGTGAAGGTGTGGGAAAATGTATTAAATAATGATATGAATAATAATAATGAAAATATATTTCTGTAGTGTAATATTTAAAAAACGCTTGGTTTTATTTGGAAGTTGCCTATTGAGTGCTCTCCGGTTACACTTACTGGATGTTTTAGCTGTAAAATTTGACCTACTACAGCAATGCCCACATGAGAGGCCTTGCTGGGGGTGTGGATGCCTCTCTGGCTGGCTGTATTTACGGAAGTGCAGGACCTTCAGAAAAGCAATGGGAACTGAATGATCAGTCAATGTGGAGGTTAACTGGTGGGCATCCCAGCTAACAGGGAACGTTCTCAGAACATTAGCTACTGTTCTTTAAAAGATCTCTCAAAGGTATCAAAAATGTTATTGCAGTAACATTAATGGAAAGTTGTTTTTACTGTTATATATAAAAAATGTTATTAGGTTGTTAGTGGAACGTTTTAAAAAAATTACAGATTTTAAGTTTGAATAACATGCTTATAACCAAGCAATAACATTAATATAACATCCAAAACAATGGACGTTTTAAATGTTACTAGAACTTTCAAAGGAACATTTTTACTGTTTTGTTACTTAATGGAAATGTTGGGGAAACGTTCTTACAACCTAAAATTGTACGCTGGAATGTTTGTGGCAGCTGGTTGCATGCTTCATGTGTTGCAGATTCTGGAGACTTCATTGTTTTCAATTAAAATAGCAGTTATTTCAGCACCTATTGTACATATTTTCTATTCTGTTGGTGAGGCAGAAAAGGTTTTTTGGTGTGTGTGTGACAGGGTCAAAATTAACCAGGCCTCTGGGCACAGATGTCACAAAGTGACAAAAATGCCCCAGATATTTAAAAGAGGGGAGCCAAAACGGCCCTGTTTTATATTTATAAACGTTTGATGGTTTTTATTATATTCAGTCTGTCTATATTAAAATCTACTTACTCTGTAGTCACTATAGTGACCTGTAGCTGTCAGAGATCTGTATTTAATGTGGAAACGGCGATTATACCAAACTGTATCAACAGGACAGAGCTGTATAATCAAAATAGGGTCTAGACAATTATTTTATGTTTCAAATGGAGCTTTCACTTTTAATGTTTTTTCTCATGCATTATTTAAATCTGATTTTCATTTACTTCTAAAACAGCATAATTTATAGCATCAGTTTTTATATTAAGAATCTATTTTCTTTAATAATCAAATTAGTAGTAAAAGTATTTCTCATGTAAATGAATGTATGACCCCTCTCAGCTGTGTTTTTTTTTCTGGTATAGACCCTCTCTGGTCTTTTAGCCGAGATACATCATCTCTGTGTCCCCCCCATTTCTCTCTCTCTATCTCTCTTTCTGTCTCCTGCCAGAACGTCTGAATTTATTAATGGATCCAACCGGAACTAAAGACTGAAGTTTCTCTTTACCAACAAACAAATTAGTCTTTGTGTTCGAGTCACTCTAGCTCTCCTCCCTCTCGGGATTGTGGAGGGAAAAAATGCCTCAATGAAACAAAGGAGACATGCATCTCCATGACTCTCAAGTGCAGCCCTCGGGGGCTTGCCACGATACGGGACAGCAAATAGTATTTTCTCGCATGGCAATCATTTCCGATCTAAATTTGGTTGAGCGTAATACGCTGTCAGGAACAAATAAAAACCATTCATCTTATTAAACTAAACATTCACTATTTTTGGCACACCGGCTCTGGAGTAACTTGAAACGAGATTTAGATTCATGAGTCGTGTCTTTTTTTCCTCAGGAAATTAATGTCAGGAAAAGCATTTTCCTCTCCTGTCAGAATAGGCCATCTGAGATGGCGGAATGTTCCAGCGTTCCTCAAAAAGTTCACCGTCTTCAGTGACTCGCAGTGGGCTATTTTTGTCCCGGTTGTGAAAACAGATTGATAAGTTTGTTCTGCGTGTGGCCGCGTGTTTAGGCAGCTGTGCTGGAAAACATTTCCGTTAATCGCAAAGCTGAAGCTCTCTGATACTGACTGTAATGACTGTCAAAGAAGTGTCACCTAAGTTTCTCTAAGAACATAAAAGGTTTAGTCAAAGGAGCTCATTTGTCAAGACGTTTCTTCTGCTGAGGGCCTCCCATTCCAGAGCACTGCCTTAAAGTCATGGTGTAAATTGTGCCTCTCACAGTAGACAGGCTGTAATATGTAAATCCTCTTCTCCTTCACTCATGTTTTATCACAATGTCTCTTTTATTAGGCTCATGCTACTGTTTGACCGCATTATCAAGGGTTTTTACCTTTGTGTAATAGTTAAATTTTTTTTTACTAACTCAATAACATCATATTTATGCAGTTGTGCATTATATTGGTTGGTTAAGTCTAATATATCTTACAGTTCCTCTAACTAAAATAACGTCTTAGAGGTTTTGCCACACAAGTTATTATCTACAATGAATACCTTATTATTATCTTTATTAATTGAATGGGTCGATGAGCTGAAGCAACAGTGCATTATTTGATTAAATTATCCGTAAATGACGGACAATATTAGAAAATAATATATTTTTTAAAACCGCTATCTGTAACTTTTTGGTTACAGTGCCTGACAGATCAGTGTTCAAATTATCTCTTTACCTTATCCTGATTCCCAATGGTAAGCTTATAATAATGATTTATAATTTGAGCTCTCATGTCTGATTTCCCAGGAAATGCCAGTTTGGCTTCATTTGACTTCAGCATCCGACAATAAAGTACGTAAAGTTACGTGTAATTTTATGTTTCAAACAGCGATGGTGATAGAGTGGCTAAAATTACTGATTGCAGCTTTAAATGTACATTAACACTCAGGTCATGGGTTTGACTCTCAAGGGAACACACAACATGCTAAAATGTATTGAATGCGTAAAAATGGATAAATGTGGCATCTACCAAATGCATGCATGTAAATGTCTATAGAAGTGTTTGATCATATTAAGTTTCAAAGATCTAATTGGACTGCTCTCTTTCCACAGTCTGTGGTCCTCACATTGATATTCGCAATGACATCAGTGAGTTCAAAAAGCTGGAGAACTGCACGGTGGTGGAGGGCTACCTGCAGATCCTCCTCATCGGAGACAAGAACAACAACCTCAACCAGGAGCACTTCCGCACCCTGTCCTTCCCCAAGCTGACCATGGTGACGGATTACCTTCTCCTGTTCCGTGTCTCCGGCCTTGACAGCCTCAGTGTTCTCTTCCCCAACCTCAGTGTCATCCGTGGACGCAACCTGTTCTACAACTACGCCCTGGTCATCTTTGAAATGACCAGCCTGAAGGAGATCGGTCTTTACAACCTGAGGAACATCACCAGAGGGGCCATCAGAATCGAGAAGAACCCAGAGCTTTGCTACTTGGACTCAGTGGACTGGTCGCTCATAATGGATGCAGAGTTTAACAACTACATTGCCGGGAACAAGCAATCCAAGGAGTGCGGCGATGTTTGTCCAGGTATAATGGAAGATAGACCGCAGTGCATCAGGACCAGCTTCAATGACAACTATAGTTACCGCTGCTGGACGTCCAATCACTGCCAGAAGGGTAAGAACCGACCCATCAGATATTTCTCTGAACCTCACTGCTGTTTGATGTCAGTCAGATGTTATTTCTAATAGTTTTACACCAGTTTGAATTTACCTTCGTTTATTTACATGGAATCTGAATGAGTTGTAAAATAAATGAAGGCAAATTAAATGAGTATAAAATTGCATACGATCAATACTGATGGAGTAGATGTTTGCTTTTCTTAGGAGCTGGAGGAATGTTTCTCTGGCAGGGTCTTGTCAGGTCAATATTTGTTAAGTGTAATCTATGTTTTGGTGGGAGGGTTATGACTAGACTGTCTACCAGTTCATTAAGGCTTTGACATGAGGCTTAGGATGAAAGGTCCTTTATTCCGTCTCCCTTAACTGGAAAGAAAACAAAGAATATTTTGACCTGAGGTGATGTTCTTTTAGTAGTCGAACAGAGAAAATAGTTTAGGAAAATAATGACATTTATTCATTGTATAATGATGCAGAAAAATTTTCTTTTTGAAGACAAAGTTGTTTGTGCTGCAACCTTGAATACGGTATCACCGTTTTCTGCTGTTCAGCTTGATTTTTTTTTTAATTTTCTTGTTTAAAAATTTTGAGATTATCCGCAAGAACCGTTTGCGAGAACCGCTTTTCCAGTTAACGGAGGTAGTTTTGCAGTTTCAAAATGTTCAACAAACCTTGTTGAGGAATAACACCCATATTCTGTTTGTTAACATTCAATTAGTGAGTTTTAAGTTTTAAGTGTTGTACAAAAAAAATCTAAGCAATTGTATTTGTTATCATCACCAGCCTTAAAAAGCCCGGAAAAAATATTTGACCCTTATTGTAGATGTATCCTCTTGTGTTGTAGGCTCAAAGCTCTTCTGTTGTGGAGTATAGATGTTTAATGCTGGGAATTCTGGGTGTGGAAACCCCCTTTGGCTTTGTACTGTGTACTTCCAAGGTCAGATGTCTCAGTAGCACTTAGATGCACTAAAGCCTGCTGTTGTAGATAGGGTTGATGCTTTATCTCCATAGCCAGGAGGTCCATAGCTATGAATGCCAGCATATCCCTTACATCTAACTGGGAATGCCTGGGAAAGTGGACTATCCTCATGAATGTTTGCTTCAAGGCTCTTCCTCTCCCAAGCACACAAGAATGGTGGGAAAAGCATAATTAATGAGAACGCCGGAGCGCTCTCCCACCCTTGGCCTTTGGGAGACCTGCAGAACGTGAGAGTTCCAGGCTCGGGGAGGCGATCTTAGAACCGCCTTCCCTCCGCCTGAAAACAAACAAAGGAAATCAACCCTCTTTAGAAACGCGCTCGTTCCGGAGCCGGATTGTTTATTGTTGATATTGCAATTCTCTGAATTAAACAATAATGTAGAGGATGTTTGATGTGTTGGTCGTTGTGTCTCCTACCGGGAGATTTGACCTTCAGCAGTGAGTAACTTTCCAAGCGAGTGCCCTTTCTTGCAGCGAATCCCCTCTGTGTTGCTGATACAGTCTCTTTCCCGGCAGTGCCGCCCACATCGTGTTGGCACTTGCCCCCCTGCACACCTGTTCAGTATGGTAATCTGGTGTCTGAATGCTGTTTTTGACTTTGCAGAGGTGGGGAGGTGGGGGTGGTGTGAGTCACCTGTATCCAGGGCTTAGACACCTGAACAAAGATGACGACTGGCAGTCGGAGAAGAAAGGACTCAGTAATGGTCCAGCTGACTGATCTATTTTCCCCCTGAACTCACTGGAACAAACAGCAAACCGCCACCTGTCTGATTGTGTACGTTTCCCGTCAGAGTTACCACACACAACCTCAAAAAGAACGTACAATTTGTCTATGAAAATCACACCCCGGTATTTCCCTACGCTTTTACGAGCTGTCGACAGCACAGTGTGTTTGTGAAGCACATGTTGGTGAGAAGGATGGCACCTGATGAGAGCTATTGGCAAGGATAGACAGCCGAGGTGAGGGGCACCCAAACTTCCTCCGCAGACTTGTTTTCTCATGTTGAAGCTGACGGAAAGTCAAGATCATTTTAAATGCACTTCCAGCCAGTAAGAAATGGCACTGTTCACCTTCCTGTCTGTATTGTGAACGACTGGTATACATTACAAAATGTTTGTCATTTTCAGTGATTTTAGTTTTTATTCTAGTTTAATTGTAGTTTTATTAACATTTTATGTTATAAATAAATACATTTTTTAATTTATTTGATTTCGTTCAAGTTTTAGTTTTAGCTTAATTTTAGTTGTTATTAATTTCGAGAGAAGTAATTTTAATTTTTAATACAAAAAGCTCCCTTGGCAATAAACTAAAATATGTTCACAATTTTCAATTCATATTTAGGCTTATATTTTTCTTTATGTCTGCTTTTTCAGTTAGTTTCTTCAGTTTCAGTTTTAGTTAATAATAATAACCCTGGTCATTTTTAACCGAAATAGAGTCACTTGCTTGGCCCCCGAAACAACTTTGTTTTTCAGCTGATGCCACCAAGCTCTCCTCTACCCCCGTATTTACAAACCCTCTTCTTACCTGTCGTATAGAAACCACATATGTCGCATTACTAAGTAAAACTAAGTTAAAAAAGTTAAACGTTGTCGTTTGGCTTGAGGAGGAACGTTGGTGATTAAGTCGAATGATGTGTTATAAACAAAATGTTCTTTTGAATATCTGTGGGTCATGTTATAATCATCAACAATGCAAGATTTGGTGCTTTGTTTAATGTAATTAAAACAATGATAAGCAGCAGTAAACATTTATTTAACTACAAGAAATAAAACATCACTGGGGAACTACTGGGTAACCAGTACTGATGTGTCTGAACAAACTAAAATGAAATGAATCGGACGCATTGTCAGCTTGATGGTGGCGTAGCCTCAGAGAGTCACTCGGTGCAGTTTGTCGGACTGTCTTCTCCACCCTTCTCAGCATAATTGCCTTGTTTTTCTTGGGCACAGATGTTTCTTCAAGGGCACGCAGTGGTTTTGTAGTCAATTTGGATCAGTCTGCTCTCTCTAATTACAGCACCAAGAGTTGCCGTCAGCGACCAATCAGAGATCGGCTTCCGCTTGTGTGCGCCTCGGAGCAACAGCGCGTGTTTGTTATGAAATGGGGGGTCCACAGCAACGCTATTGTTTTCCTTTCTTTTCTGTAAACGTAAGACCATCAAAAGCATTCCTCGCATGTTCTTGCACGCACCTGACACCGTCACACTCTGTGTGAATGCGTTTGTCTGGAGTGGGTGGACTTTCCGTTTGTAATGCGGTTTCCATTACAATGTTGTTTGTCTTCATGGTGCCTGGACCTGTCTGATGTTTGCTGACCTGCTTAGCCTTCAGATCCTTAAACGCGGCTGATAGAGAAGTGGATGTTGATTTTATTCAGGAATAAGTGTTTTCAAAACGCTTGGAAAAGAATTATGGCTGTTTAGAGAATTACGGGGTCCAATAATCTGAGACCACTTTGCAAGTCTGGGATTTTTTTACTTTTAATTCAGGAAACAATTGTTAAACAAAAAAGGGATCGAGTACGTTGAAGAAATGGGCTACGGAAGGTTGTGCTCTTTTTCTAGGTCACTGAAAGGCAAATTTGTGACATTGACCATGTTTACGTTGTTTAACAGGTCAGATGTCCTTGCTTTCTTTAAAGTGCACAAGATGCTCTTTGGAACCGTGTCAAATCATGCTGGTATAACACGGATCGTCTGGTTTTTCATAAACTTGTTAAATGTTTGCCAGAGTATTTGTTGCCATAAAAGCTGCAATCCGTAACTTTTTTTGGGTTAAGAATAAACAGAAATCAGTTACTGAGAAATTACATAAGAGTTCTGTGTTTATATTGGTCTCATTACCTTACTCACATTCACAACAGTAAGTTTGTAATAATGATTGATCATTTGAGCTGGCAGGTACAATTTCCCAATAAAGTTTTGGCCTCGTTTGATTTCAGCATATGTAAAAAATAGTATGTAAAGTAACCTGCAATTTTATGTTTCAAACAGAGATGGCAATAGAGGGGCTAAATTTACGGATTGCGGTTTTAAATTAAAATGGGGACTCACCAAATACCAAGACATTCTGAAAGTTCCTTGTAAAATGTTCACCTGTTGATATTTATCTCCTTAATGAAGATTTGAAAAAGATTTTGAGAACAATAGACTTTGGGACCCCACTGCTTATATTGTTACCATGTTTGTTTTACATGGGCTGTTTACTGTTGAGAGTTGTTACACTGCTGTTGTAAAGTCTAAACAGTGCCCCCGGTGGTGACTGTTGGTATGATTAGCGTATGTGTGTGTGATCTGTGCGTGTGTGTTTAAGTGCGCGTCTGCTCTTTGTCTCTTAAGATGTTTTGCAACGGCAAGTTGGTGGTGGGAATGGGTGGGGGCATCTAACGGACACCCCTGGGTCCATGTGAGGCGACGCACTGAAGGAAAATGTCACACAAATGTCAAGTGTATAAGCCCAAACAAGACTCCCACTACCTCCTCTGTGAGGGGGAGCGACCGTCACCCCTCCCAAATCTCCTCCCTTCTGCCCGCCAACCTCTCCTCCTCTCCCACTTATTTTCCCTGTTGTTTTTCTCTTTACGGCTCCCTCTCAACAGTTTTGCTGCGATTTCCTGCCCTCTCTCTCTTTTCCGGGGCTCTTATCTCAGGCTGTTAACAGCTCCAGCCGTTAGATAGCTTTCCTCACTGTTTACACTGCTGGCCCGCGCCGCCCGCCCGCCTCGTACTCTAGTCACCCATCCAGTTGTTTGCTTGGTTGTGCCCTAGCTGACATTGCGTGTTTTTGCCCTTTGCATGCATATGTGTTTGTGTGTGTGGTGTGGATTTTGTTACGGTTTGAATGGGCCCCTCAGGAGGTCACTCCATACCAGACAAGCGTGTCTCTCCCGCCCCAAAAATGCTCACAAAGACCCACCCCCAACGGGAGGAGGAGAGAATTTTGGATAACAGGGTCCAGCCTGGGGTTCAAACCAGCTATACAAACACAAACAACAACACAAACTCTCATTGTTGCCCTGAAGGCTAGCTGATCTTCCGATCCTCTGTGGTCCTCATAGCTGGAATTGTTCACATTCCTTAACCGTGCCACATAATACACAGATGTATAAAGCAGAGATAAGCTCTGATATCACTCTAATGATTGTTTGTTAAACTGGTACAAACTCTCTCTGCGCGTGAAACAAAGCTGAGCTCGGTGTTTAGTAAAGAGAGAGATCTTTTTTATGTCATTTTTGTCTAAATTAGTCCAGATGGTCAGTCGGTCTGTCTGTCTCAAGTAGTTGGCTGTGTAGATTGTCCCTGTAGGTTGTGTGTGTAATCTCTGCCCCTGCCCAGACATGTGTGGGTGTCTTTACACTTTTCTTTTCCAAGCACTTTGTAAGGGAAAGCTGGAAAACAAGAACTATTCCGGTTCCATTTCCAGAGAGATGAGGGTGAAGCAAATGCTTGTGTATCACATCGGAAGACTTAGAGTGAACTTGTTGCTGGTTGTGAGGAAAACAAAAAAACTGCTAATCACTCTTAAGACAGCCCTGGTTTAATGCTAGAAAATGTTAACAGTCGATTATCATGATCTGTCTGTAGTTGCTAAGGCAAGCTAAGTGCTGGCCTTCTCTGCTCGAAACTTGGTATTCTTCTCCTCCAGATGACAAAAATCTTGTTACCCTCAGTAATCTGATCAGTTTTCCCAGAGTCTGCTATGAAGTCCATCTGAAGTCTTCAGGCAAGGTGACCACATTAGCTCAGACGCAAGTGTGTTTCCTGCTCAGTTGGTTTTTCTGGCTTTCCACAAGACGTTGAACCATGGAATAAATGATCAGCAGAAGAGCCACAGGAATATAGAAACTGAGGTGTTTGTTTCTGTGGCATCTGCTTTGTGATTCAGACAGCTGTGGAGCAATAAAACAACCATCTATACATTCATGAGTTTCCTCATATTTACAGGCTTATATACAAACATGATTCTGATTTTGTAGACTGTTAAAGCACCTCAGTAGCTGTTTGCCTCTCTACTGCCATCTCTGTTTGAAACATAAAACTGCAGGGTAATTTATGTACTTTTGTTTACATATGTTGAGTTCATATAAAGCCAAACCGACATTTCCTGGGAAATCGTATCTGACTGGGACAGCTCAAACTATAAATCATTATTATAAATTTACCATTGCGAATTGGCGTAATGCAAGTAGATTATTTTGAACAGTAATCTGTCTTGCACAATAACTGATTTTTGTTCATTTTTATCCACAAAAAGCTGCAGCTTTAAATATGTAGCAAAAAATAGGTTCGGAGATGTTTCTGGCTTATATACAGATATGTGTAGTTAGCTGAAGTTTATCTGATGGATAAGACTTTTCTTTACATCAGTGGGCATATTCATAGACTGTGGACTCTATTGTCGGCCACAAAATCCACACAGACACCCACGCACACACCCATCTGTACATCTTCCTCTTTGTCGTATGTCTCACACAGCTTTATCTTCATCCTACATGTTTTTCTGCGTGTTTGTGTGCCGTGTCTGTTGGTTTTATGCGAGGTAGGCAGACACTGTAGGCATGAACGTGTGTGTGTGTTTGTGTGTGTATGTGTGGATCTGGCTGCTGCCTTCTGGCTAACGTTGAACAGAAGTCGTGATTCATCCTCCACTCTCGACGCTCATTCATAAAAATCAGCACGATTACTACGCTTTCCTGTTGGAGCGCTCAGGGGCGCTGGCATGTCCACAACATGTCAGATTCCTCTCAGTCCAGGTTACGTGGCAGGAATGAAGAACGCTCTCCCGTCACTGTGGGTGTCCCCTCCTCTAGTTGGCAGGGCTGGCACAGTGTGGCAGTGTCAGTCTGACTACACACACTGTTTTGTGGTTTGGAATGGAGGACTGCAGTCACTGTTTGCCACAGAGATAATAGTCACATTATAGTTTTGTTATTAATCATAATTATTGATAGACTGAGTCAATATTTGCCCGTTTAAAAATGATCTGCATTAGCTGGTAATATTGTCTGTTTGGGTGATTGTGTTTTTTTTGTCAGTCCCATAACTGCTTTTGTAAATGAACAATAAACAGTTTCTGTTTTCTTCCACTAATCATAACAAGGAATGTCTTCCCAGCTAACAATTTTAGACTGTAAGAACATTTCTCTAACGTTTCCATTAAGTAACAAAAACATTTAAAATATTAGTTTGAAAATTCTAGGTGTTCAAAACATCCTTTTTATATTAATATAATATAATATTAATGTCATATTATTGTTATTGCTAACATTTTTTTAAAAATGTTCCACTAAGAACTTAAGGATAATGTTTTTGAGATATGACATATAACGTTAAAAAAAAGTTCTACTAAAGTTACTGCAAGAACGTTTTTTGATAACTTTGAGAGAACGTTCTCCAATATTTGGAGTGTTCGCTGGGTTATCCTCTCAGAATGTCTCTTAAAGGAACAGTACATAATATAACTGACATTTTATTCACTTATGTTAGTAGTAGATGGATGGAGGTGGATGGATGATGGCCACCCAGGTGATGGTTTCTGCTGCTGCCGCTAAAAAGCAAACCCTCTGCCAGTCGCTTCATTGATGGATTGCATCTTTAATGGATGTAGTGTGACCTCATGATGTCAGAGGGATGATTTATAGAGATTTGATTCCTGATAGGAAGGGCCTGTCTGCTGTAAAGGGTTTGGAGGTGGTGCTGAAGACCCGAGCAGATCGGGCGAGCAGAGCAGCTGACAGGAAGAAGTACGTGAGCAGGGCTGAAGTAACTCGCATATCAGGACTTGTGTGTGGTGCCACCTGTCTTTCACATTAGTTCCAGTGTCACCGACTGACTCCAATACAGCCAGTGTGGTATTTGGAGTCCTGCACTTTTCACGTGCCAAAAATTAGGTGACAATATTACATGTATGTGCATTTATTATATATTTCCTGTTCTTCTTAAATTTCATGTTCTTAAAACATTGCTGTCTTGCCCTACTGTGTTTAAACTCATTATTCAGCGTGTTCAGAACTTCTGAGGTCATTAGTAAAGGTTTGATTACTTTGCACTTATTTTCACAGCAAATTGGCCATGTTGTTAGCATTAAAATTTAAATAAAGTGTTATAAAAAGACTTTACAAACTGAACAGAATGTCTTAGCATTTGGATTGTAAGTTTTTTCAAAATCTGATCCAAATTTATCTCTGAATTACTTGAGAATGTTTCAGTGCATCAATGTGCTTCATTAGAAAAGAGGAAAGTAGTTAACTTAATGTTAACAAATATGTTTGTTTTATTAGTAACTTAAAAATAAATTCAATAAGATGCATTGTATCAATGTTTTGAACGTTTTACATTTTTAAATCTGAATCTTTGCATATTTCCAGCTTTACATTGGATTTTGAACAGCTTACACAAGATATGAGTTATGTTGTTTCCTGTTGTTTAGACGATATTTACAATCGCTCTGTATCCATGCAGTGCATCTGTGTATGTTTCAGGGTTTCTGCTCCTGTAGAGAATTTTGTGAATGAAGGGCGTTCCGATTCAGTGTAAATCCGATGTGGTGTGAGATCAGATTCTGTTTGTAGTCGTGTCGTGAGAATGTCCGCAGGCATTATGAGGACAGTGAGCTGAGCGATTCTGCAGGCGATTGGAGGATAAGCTCATATTTCATGCTCTGCACTTACTGACTTCTTTGTAAAACCAGAAAAAAGGATTTAGTTTTACAAGTGCTCATTCCTTGTTTTGAATGAAGTGGGCAAAAACTATTTAAATGTTTTACTGGTTAGAGCAACACTGTGCTCAGTCGCACCCCCTAAAATCTAAATATCCACGTTTAAGTGTCTTCCCAGCTAACAATTTTAGGTTGTATGAACGTTTCCCTAACATTTCCATTAAGTAACAAAAACATTATTTTGAAAAGTCTAGAAATGTTCAAAAGTGTCCATTTTTTTACGTATTAAGCGTCGACATATTAACATTTTTGCTTGGGTTTAAGAACGTTTTTTAAACTTTTTTTTAATTCTGCAATGTTTTTAAAATGTTACACTAACTATTTAAGAATAACAGTTTTGAATGTTAAAGAACGTTTTTTGATGACTTTGAGAGAACTTTCAGAGAAGTTAGTCAGCATTCTAAGAGTGTTCCCTGTTACCTAGGTTAGTTTTTGGTGCCAGTATATTTACAGCTAAAATCAAGCCATATGTTAATATCTGTGTGCATCATTTTTTTCTCTCTTTTCTCAGGAAAAGCCCACGATTGATTCATAGTATGTGTGTGTGTGTAAGAACATAAATAATGTACTTGATCTCATTATTGTGTAAGAAAGCACTGGATGTGTAACAGTTCGGTCTCCACAGGCATGTACGTGCTGTGAAGATAAAAAGCAGCCATAAAATTACAAAGGAAATCATATGCCGTTACTCAGCTCATTGAAATACCGCTCAAAAGCGTGGTTCTCATTAACCCTTTCCTGACTCACAGATGATTGGATAAAAGCCCTCTGTATTAATATCAGTACATCATAAATTAATGAAGTTTTTCTCTTAGTTGTCAAAGCTGATGATGTGGGTGGTCATATGACTCCCACGGGGTTTTTGATTGGTTAATTATTTGCTAAAGTTTGAACATTAGGAAAAGTGATGCTTGCCTTCCTTCGTTCTCCACTGCCCGGCCAAACAGAAAGTCCCGCCCCAGCCTCACATGCTTAGATGATATCGGGATATCTGTTCAAATAAATAGCACTATGGAAAGCACTACAGATGATGATGTGTACACATTTCAGAGAAATCAGCCTATGAATGATTGCTCATAGTTGTCTTTGCATATTAAACCAAGGAAGTATTTCAGCATTAAAAATATTATGCACGGCAGCTTCCGCCCCAGTATCAATACCCAGCTACCCAGCTAACAGAGAATGCTCTCAGGACACTAACTAACTTTTCTAAATGTTTTCTCAAAGTTAAAAAAATGTTCTTGCAGTAACTTAGTAGAACCTTTATATCATATATCAAAAACGTTATTCTGAAGTAGTTAGTTAAACATTTTAAAAACAGTACAGAATTTTACAATGTTTAAATAGCGTTTTTATAACCAAGCAATAATGTACAACATCTAAAAAATATTTTGAACATTCCTAGAACTTTCAAAATAACATTTTTGAATGCAAACGTACTTATAATCTAAAATTGTTAGCTGGGTATTTTTCTGTCTCGTTCTTCCTCTTTTTCTCTCTCTCTCTCTCTCTCTCTCTCTGTATTTGCTCCTATATCATTTTTAACCGGTCAGTGTCCAGCTGAATGGCCACAGGTGGCAGTGGCTGCATGGCACAGCTCCCTTCTGGCAGATGGGGACTTCCTTGGCTGAGCTGTACTTCTCGTTGGAATCACCAGTTGGCACATGAGGTTGGTTTGGTTTGCCAGGAATGAGCAGTGCCATCCATCTTTGGTCTGGGGGATGTGGATTCACCTCTTGTCTGCTGGTTTCTTCTTGAGTTTACACATTTTTATGACCCTCTCTTATCAATCAGTGACAGCCAACAGCTCTGGCTCTCTTTGACTTCAGCCCATTGTGCCAGAGAGAAGATTCTGATGGCCGCACATGACCACGTGTGCCAGATGTTAGATGCTTCATTAGAGGGCGATAATCCATGCTCACGTGCTCTCAAAGATCCTGAAGTTTGCTTTGAGGGTTCTGGAGTCTGTGCGTGTCGCATTGACGGTCAGCTGCTGATCTGTTTAGGCTAAGATGTCTGCTTCCCATGGGAGAGCAAGCGTTGAACATGGACAACCCCAACACGCGACATAAAGGTCAGGAGAAACACAGCTGTGCTCCTTTATCAGCACACACACTCCAGCCATTTACTGTGTCAGATAAATTTAGACATTTCTCGAGTGCACAACAGCACGGCTGTATCCACTGCTTGGTCAAGTGAAAGAAAGAGGGCATTGTGGGAGAGTTTTTCCCCATGTCTGCGGCCTGTGTGGTTTGCTTTCATTCATATACTCATCTATGATTTACAGAGCGATTAATGTTGAAGGATTGGAGGGATTGATTGAATAAGAATCGTTCTGCAGTCGGCTGGGATTTCTTTCATTCCACCGCTGCTGAGAGATGATCTGTGACGTAAAATATTTGGGCCAAATTGCTGTGTGCCTTGGAATAAAAACTTGTCATTCGTCTGCCAATTTGGGAAAATGTCAACTCCAGATTAAGCCAACAGACGTTAGTCAGAGTAGACGTTGTATTTAACGTGACGCAAACAAAAACGAGGCTGTGAGGGACAGAAGTCTGTCGTAGTGACATTGGGAGGTGTTCTGCAGTATGGCAAACCTATTGGATGTGGGGCCCAATGGATTTTAATGATGACCCTGTGTCTACGTGATTGTTGTTTATTTACCCAATGAAAATCCATCTTTACACATTTTCTTGGGTACAAAAATATCTAGATGTTACCTAGGACTTTGACTCGACTGTACTTTGGTCTCTCACAGCCTTGTTTTCATTTGCATGAAATTAATGAATTATTAAAAGAACATCTAAGGGGCTGTTCACACAAGATGCATTCTTGCGTGTCTCAAACGTACTGTTTTATGTACGTTTTTAACCAATCATGTACTAGACTGATGTGTGGAACCATGTGCCTCTGTTTTTCAGAAATATGCATACCTTGCAACAACTGCACCAATATTAACTGGAATTTTCCATCATTTACTCAACCTCATGTCATTCCAAACCTGTATGACCTTTTCCTCTACGGAACACAAAAGCAGATATTTTGAGAAATTTCTCAGTGGTTTCGTGTCCATTCAATAGAAGTTAATGAGTGCCACTTTGGTTACCAACTTCAAAATATCTTCTTGTGTTCCCTGAAAGCCAAAACGTCATTGGAATGACATGAGGGTGAGAAAATGATGGAAGAAGTTTCATTTTCACTTTAACCCAAACCATTAGTTTAGGAGGAATTTGAAAAACAGCAAAAGTATAGCAGTTGCCCAAAACGCAAAGATATCACAGCCAAAATAACAGAATTAACTGTGCTGGTGTTGAGGATATTTCTCTTAGAGCTGTGATATTTCATTCACAGTGTGAATTATATCACAGTTTCTACCCTTTGGGAGCTCTATCAAGCAGTTTACACATAACTCAGCTCCTGAAAAAACAATGTTATCTCAGCTTTATGATGCCGTTCTGATAGCAGTCCTGCAATCCATTTTTAGTATTGCACAGGACTGTATCAGTATGAATCTAGCAAAATATTGATTAAACCATCTCTAGACCAATAAAGTTCATGAAGCAATCTTCAGAAGCTTCTAGCTGCTGCTTTGTTCTTACCGCTGCACCCAGCATATACAAGTTGGCAGTGATTAGAAGTTCTCTTAAAACTTTTCGAGATAAGCCATGTAAAGAGACAAAGATAACACGGGTGAAGTATTCTGAAGGCCCTGTGTAGAACAACCATCCAGCCTCCTCCTGTCCATGTTTTCTGTCTAGCATTAGAGATGGCGAGGCTGGAGAGAGCTCTAGTTGATGATGGGCTGGGGGCCGGAGGTGCATTAGGCTGTCTTTCATCTTTGTTGGCACTTGTGTTTGAGGTTCGAGTACGCAGGTAGATAAACCCATGCAGACCTTTGAACCCGTCCTTCTCTCCATTATCAGTTACTAAGATGTAGTTGTGCTTGTTTGTGTGTGAACGAGTGTGTGTGTGTTCACATATAATTCCCGCAGGTAATAACAAGTGCACTGAGTTTCTTCAAAGCTTCACATTTTACCTGACTGCTTCCGATGCTCATTTTTTACTTTTATTTTAAGTCAAAAGGTAATCAGCATTGACCCTAATTACTCAGGCTCTTTGGCCTTTGTTCTTCATTGCACTTTAGGCCGAAATTATTTTCGTAATCTTTTGTCTAAAAGTTATTTTTTCTTTGTTTTGCCTTTTACTCATTCCCTGCATTCAACCTGTCATGTAGATACCCCTTTATTTATTCCCATATCTAATTTTTTACATAATTAAAAATATATAATTCATATACATTTCATCATATGATAAAGCCACAGAGTGTTTCTTATTGAATATACTGTTGTGCTCAGAAATACATTGCATGCTGTTTTATATTAACTTGAGTTGCTTCCGATTCTTGAGTGGTGAGCTTAATACTGTGGCATACACATACATACAACAGTGTTGTTGAATATCTGTTCATATATTTACTATTTTTACTGCACGAGACGCTTCCTTGTGTTATGATTTGCATGCAAACCAAGCCAAACATGTACATACTTGTAAACAAGCTCGGTTGGACATTCCTTTCCCCTTCGTTTACTTAAGAACTTACAGGCACATGTGGTAGATTAGCTCATTTGTAGCTCATTTCTCACGTAACTACTCCCATATTCCTCACATTTTATGTAATATTTAATGTTATAGAGATCGCAGATAATCATTGTCATTTTGTAAATTTTTCGTTGACTTTGTGTTAAACAGCTGCCTTAAATCACAAATATATTATTTTTATATTACTTATTTTAAAGCTGCAATCTGTAACTTTTTTGGGTGAAAATAAACATCAAACAGTTATTGAGCAAGTACATTACAGATAGGTGTTCAACACAATCTCCTTACGCTAATTCACAATGGTATGTTTATAATAATGATTTACAATTTGAACCATCGGGTCTGGTTTCCTGGGAAATGTCAGTTTGGCTTTATTTGACTCCTGCATACGTAAAAAGAAGCAAGTAAAGTAATCTGCAATTTTATGTTTCAAACAGAGATGATGGTAGGGAGGCAAAAGGTGCAAATTTTAGCTTTAATATCAATTATAAAGTTATAAAATATAAAGTTTTTAATTCGTCAAAACTATGGAACGTTTTTGTAATAATTTAACAATGTTTGCTCCTCTGAGTGTTAAAATTTGGTGCATATTAGTTAACACAAACTCCGGATATGAAACGCATCATAAACATGTCAATGCCGGGTTTAAAGACAGCCCCCCTGTTCTTGCCCTGCCTGTGGCCCGTTACAACCCAAGCACTGCTCGATCACATTTCTATTTTCATTTGTTTTGAGAGGGTAGAGAAAGGGCACACTGGCGTAAGCTCAGTCGTGCACACTGGAAGCGCTTTAGCGTGCCGTCTTCATGAGAAGTGAGGATGCCTAATTTCCTTAAAAAGTATTCTAAGTTTGTGGTCCACATGGATTTGTTTATGTCTTTTTCCCCCTCTGTGCTATTCCTTTCTCTCTCCACCATGAACTCTCACACAGAGTGGTTTACCTTTGAGCCGGCGCTTCCCCTAAATGGCATCACTGCCGCCAGAAAGTGGCAGCCATTACGGAATGTCGAATGGGAGTGTTTATACAAAAATTCCCGTAATTCCCGTCAAAAGCCCAGCCCCAGATGTAGACTGCGAGTGTACGTGCCTCTAGTTTGGGACACAGAGCCGGCTTTGTTTTAAAGGGCCGCAGCATTGTGACTCGATTTGATGTTTCCGCTCGACATACGCACAGCATTCATTTGGACCGCAGAATACGTTTTTCTCAGGCATATATTTACCCGTGTGGAGGGTCTCTCACTCCCCCCTTTCTCAGTTCATAGGTTTCTTTTTCAAATGAGTTTCTAATTTTGTTTACATCACAGTGATTAGGAGAAGGTGACTGGCTCCCAGTAGACGGCTGTGCTGTTTCCACATAAATGGGCGATTGTTGCGAGTTGATTATTAGATTAAGCCCCCCGCTGACCTTTTGCCCTCCACTGTTTCCTCTGCTTGTTAACATCGGATATGTAACAGATTTCCATCTTTCGGCCCTCGGAAGTATGTGCTACAGCATCAGCTCTCCCATATGGCCAGTTAACATCTCTGTGGAAAGTTGCTGTAGGGGCCACGTTAAATCAATCTGTCATTCACATGCGCTGTTTTACATACGGCTCTAATGTAGTTCCATAATCCTAGCTTTAACAGCCTCCAGCGAAGGACAGGAAAAGAAAAAAAAAGGATAAAAGAGAGTTGTGAGAGGAAATGACAAGACAGTGAATCAAAAAGCAGGTGTTGGACTTCAGAAGAAGTAGATCAAACTTTCCGCTGTGCAGTTTGCAAAGCAACCCAGTGTGACTCCAGGCCAATTGATTTATTTGCCCTTTTCTTTTAAGTAAAACAGAAGAGGTAATGTGCTTCTGAGTGTTACATTTACAGTGATTCTGAGACTTTGAAAACAGGATGTTTTGTGACTGACAGGCTAAGGGATGGATCACAAACCAACTAGAATCAAATAGTTGTCCAATAACCACACAGGTAACAATTTTAGGTTGTAAGAACGTTTCCCTACAGTGCTATGAAACGTTTTAGCCACTTGTTTTAAAAATGCTGGATGCTTCCAAAAATAATGTCATAAATAGATTTTATTTATCAATTAACTTCTAATAACTAAATCAAATCTCAAGTATTTTGTGTGAACACCCTTTGGTTAAAACCTCTTTTGTTCTTGGTAAACATGCACACAGCTTTTCAGGTAGATTTGCAGGCAGGTTTCTTCAAGTGTCTTGGAGACGCTGTCACAGTTCTTCTGGATTTAGTCTGTCTCAGTTTTTTCTATTGGTTCATAATGTAATCACAAACAGACTCGATGATTGTGAGATCAGATGTCTCTGTGGAGCACTGGCTGTTGTCAGTCTCCTTGTGCATACAAAAATCTCACTGGATTATTACAATTAATGGCAAAAAGAATGTTTGGAAATGTAATCTTATAATTCCTACTGACACGACAACAAAAGATATAAATAACTTGCTTAAAACTATTTTTGGGTATGAAAATACTAATGTGCCTAAGACTTTTGCACAGTACTGTATAACATTAAAAAAGTTCTTTTAATGTTACTGCTAGAATGCTTTTTGATACCTTTAAGGGGAACTTTTAGGGAATGTTAGCCAACATTCTGAGAACGTTCCCTGTTAGCTGGATGGCTAGTGGTTAGTGAGAGCCCATGTTATCCAGATGTTTTATACTATACAGTCTATATATTTTATTGGTTTAGATATTTTAAAAGCAGTGCTATAAATAACGTTCTGTTATTTAAATGCTAGTTTTTGTGGCATTTCCATCAGAAATGTCACGTTCAGCAGCACACATTCAGACAAACGTTGCGTTACACCTCGTGCTGTTTTATTGAAGCCTGTTGTCGTGAGTCGTTATTGAAAATGACGTGTTTTGCAGCTTGTGTGTGTTTAGTGATGTTTGGGGACGTGGTGTGCCTAGGGACAGTAAAGAGAGAGAAAAGATCGTTTCATGTGGAACAGTAGGGAACGGTTTCCCAGTCATAACGTTTCATCTCACTCGGTTGCCGCCTTGGGACACGAGTTTACCGTAACAGAGAGTCATGTGGTTATTTGAGGATGTAACCCAGGCCTGTGCTGATGGGGTTCGAAAATGCAGCTTGGAGTTTTCTTCTGGTCCAGCAATCATACATCAGGGTGCGTTGAGTTCTTGGTGTTCCTTGGCAGGACTTACTACTACTTTTTAGCTATTAAGACGATTTATTTAGAACGTACGTCTGTGTGTGAGCGCATGTGAATGCTTCATTCCATGGAATAAGTTGAGTAATGTGCAATAAGCCACAATTATTGCAATTCATGATTATATAGTGAACAATATTAAAGCTGCAATTCGTAACTTTGTTTTTTATTCAAATGAACCAAAATCAGTTGTTGAGCAAGTACATGACAGATCCGTGTTCAGCACGATCTCTTTACGTCTTACTCGTAACAGTAAGTTTATAATAATAATTTAAACCTGAGGGATAGGGTCCATTTTTGTTTGAATTGTTGGTTGAACAGAAAGAAGATCTGGCTATTATATCATGTTTGTAGCTAGAATTTAAACTTGTCATGCACGTTAAGAAAATAACCAATATCGTCCAATTTTATGTTTCAGAGATGGAGGTAGAGAGGTTGCTTACAGATTGCAGCTTTGAAAAAATGTATATTTTACCCTCTTCAAAGTAACTCCCCTTTCCTCTCAGTCAGAGTCAGACTGGCTCTTAGAGTCACTCTCAGTCAGTCTCAGAGTTTAGAGTCAGGTGTTTGCTAAACTCTCAGTCAGGTGTTTGCTCAGTCAACTTCACGAGGTGTCCAACTGAAATGTTTCTCAACAGAACTGAAGATGTTCCCATGTATGTTTTCCACTCACTACCTGATAATCTCCCCATTAGAAAAAAATGAGATGCAGTTTTTTGAATTAGGCAATTAATTGAATTTTGTGTTAATGCCTCATAAAAACTCATTTCAGACATTTAAGCATAAACCTTTACTTGGAGTCAGAATTCTCTTAAATTCTCCAATGGTCTGAGCAGCCTGGGAAATTGGTTTTGAGGAATGTGGAATAAAATTCTACTCCCCATGATCTCTCTCTCTCTCAGTCTCTTACTCGCTCTGTCTTTCTTCTTCATCATCTTTGAATCTAGACAAATAAAGAGTTGAGTTACGGTCATTATGACTTTAGCCTGTGTGCCCTAGGTGGCTGCCAGGGCTTGAAAAGACCCCTCCAGCCTCTATGAGGGGTCTGGTAATGCTCCTGCATGGAATGCCCTTGAAGTTTTCTTTTAATTCACTAACATGTGATACACTTGACAATGTTTTAATGAACTATAAAAGTTCACCAGCTATACCTGCTTATGCGCCGAAAATATTTCAGACCTCCTGGGATGCTATTGAGACGGGCCCGTGCTCCACTTTAAGTTCAGGATTAGAACATGCTTAGGAAACAATTGGTTAAGCATATTAAACTTCTAAGAAAGTTGTTCTGTTTTCAGGCATAAAATTGTGCATATCTCCCGCTTGAAGTTCATATGCTCAGCTAACAGGTAACAGGTTCACGGAAAATGCTCTCAGCGTTATCAAAAAATTCTTGCAGTAACAGTAGTAGAACGTTATGCATCATATATAAAAACGTTATTCTTAGAAGCTAAGGGAATGTTTCAAAAACGTTATAGAATGAAAAAAATTGTTAAATACATTTTTTATAACCAAGCACTAATGTTAATATCTAAAAATCCTGCATGTTTTTGTAAGTTCATTTGAACTTTCAAATGAACATTGAATGTTTTTGTTACTTAATGAAAATGTTAGGGAAACGTTCTTACAACCTCTGCCTATTATACATTATGAAATAATTAACTTGTGTTTAAGTTCCACCTTTTTAAGTTGCATTCCCTTAATGGCTTCGTAGTCTGCAGTCCAGCAGACAGATTTGCTGTGCATTGGGTTTGTATGGGAACCTGAGGTCTGCTCATTCGATCTCTTTCGCCTATACGTACGTGCTCCTGTGAACGCACTCTCAGCCGCTGCCATGGAAACAGACACTCGCAAACTACCGTTTTTTTTCCCAGCCGGTGTTGGGAAGTGCAGCATGCTGGCATGCTTTGGCTCTTCGCAAGCAAGTGCAGTTGGAGGAAACGTCTCTTTCGGTGGAGGGAAGAGAAGTCAGGCAGGTCCACAGCGTATTTTTAAGTCCACGCCGTCCCAGACACTGCATGTGATTTATGGAGTGAGCGCTAACTGGGCGGGTCATGTCCCGGCAGAGAGCGGAGCTACTTGAAGGCCCAAGACAGAGAGAAAGAAAGATAGATAGAGAGAGAGGAGAGAAAGAGAGGGAGGTGAAGGAAGAAGAAAGAAATGATAAAAGAGGAAGCTAGAATGTACTAGGAACATGGATAAGTGGAGAAGTAAATACATAACTTGAGCTGTGTCTGTGACAAGTCACTTGTCTATCAGTTTAAAAAACGAATAGTATGTTTATAATAATGTTGTTAAGAAGAATTAAAAATGTGTAGTTTTATCTAAACTGAATCTTAATCTATAGTTCTGTCCAATACAAAGACTTGTCACAATCATCTTTTAAACTTTGATCAGAATCTTTTGCATTATACAACTATCAGCTCAAGAAGGGATTACTTCACCAAACCCACTGGAAATATGTAATAGGTAATGCATCACCAAGAATTGTCCCACCATTTATACAGCTTACAGATCAAATAATGAACATTTTGTTTATGAACTTTAAGTCCATTGCTGTAAAGACGTTTGTTTTTATAAAGGGAGGATGTGTTAGATAAACTCCAGCGATGTGGTATTTTGCTAGCTGAGCCTCTGACATTTTCACACGTCTGACTTTTGAATCACTCTCTTGTCTGGTAGTGCAGCTTTAAATGTTGATGATTTACAAATGGGAAAGGAAAGCACCGCATTTTGACTCTAATACCAAACCAAGCCTTTTTTATGAGCCACAATGGATTTTAATGCCATTTATATGAACTTCAAAATGGTTCTCAGACTCGAACAGACATGAAGGAAGCTGCTTCTACCTTGTAATGCCACCATGATCAGGCAGTGCAGAAATACCATGTCTAAACAGGGTACAAAGAGTCTTCCTGGCTCTCTGTATTTTTAATTGCAGGCCTGGTATTGTGCTGTCTCTGAAGGAGAAGATGCGTGTGTTCATCTGTTTTTTTTTTTGGGACACACCCGACTGTGGAATCTGATGGTTTGGACCAAATTTGGCTTCCCAGAGAAATTACAATTTTGGCTTAAAGTTCACTGGAGTTGTAATGAAATGGTGTTACTGTAGTCAGAATCACAAGCATGGCATACACTATGAAGGAACCAATAAGATTGACAGTTTCATCAGGCATCTCCCCCCTGTTAAGTCGGGGTTGGAAAGAAGATGAAAGAGGCAGTGACAGCTATTGGGTTTGTCGCCCTCCTTCTTGGCCGCTTGGCAGCCAAGTTGATCAGTGAAGAAAACATGCTCTCTCTCTCTCTTTTACAATGAAGCCCTTTGTTTTCTTGTCAGCATCCGAACCGTCACCCATTTTCTAAATAGTTTCCAGGTTATTAAAACGGTTCCAGACTGTGTCTGTTGAACGAGCAAGTTTTCATTTAATTGCTTGGCATCCGTCTCCCTGATGGACTGCGGGCATCCTCGGAGGCTGGAGCTATTTATCGTTGAGGATCACAGAGGCTGATGAGGCTGGTGTTGCCTCACGCCTCCAGGTGGGACCTCCCACACAAATCCTTCAACAGATATGAGAGGCACGCTCATTTACAGCCTCATTTCCCTTATTTTTCATGTCTTGTTTATTAATCCCTGTTGGTTCCTGGTTCTTTCCTGTCCTCTCTGATTTGATGAGCCACACTGATCTTGTTTACAATCTCCTAGGCAGAAGACAGCTTTGTTAGACTACAATGTTTTACTCAGCAGAAAAAAAACCAAATACTCTGTGCCAGTCATGTATAAAGTGGAGATTAATAGGGCATTTATTTAGCTTGAAATCCCTGAAGTGTGTTAAATTCTGAGCTCTGAAGCCCAATCCAAGAGCTCTTGTTTACCAAAGAGATGAATGAACCTTAGATCAGTGTTTTTTTTACCTGCTGTATGGAAGAAACATTCAAGAAACTTGAACTCTTTCCGGCCAATGAGACTGAAGCCCTGTTTACACTGACAGCGGATAAGTCTGGAGGTTGGTTACTAATAGGCATTCATTCTCAGCTGCACTATCCTGTGTCAGACAGCAAAATGCTGTATGCACTCCCATTGGTGGTTGCCATGGCCACATCACAGCTTATTTGCATAAATTCAAACTCTGTTGAACTCTGAAAAATAATAGTATAATAGTCTCTGTGTCTTTATTCAGAACCATGTGCTAAAGCTATAGTCATTATGATGCTGTGAGTGATAAGCTGTTCTGCTCAGACCATCACAGTCTCTGCTTCTGTCTGTATAGTTTTAGCTGAGGCATAAATCTTCTGTTTAAGTTTTCAGCACCTTGTACAGGAGAAACAAGACTATGGTTATTGAGAGGAAATCCTCCTTCGCAGTTTTATTCCCTGGCATTCCTTTTTCCTGTTGTTGTTTTACACCACTTATCTACAAGTGCTCTGCAACTCAGAGCCGTCACAGGTTTGCCTTGCAGATCACATTGATTGTTGCTGGGAATTTCAATGGTCAGTCTTCACAATCAATCGAGTCATCTACTTATGTGATTTTCTTCTTTAGTATCTCTCACCCAATGAAGAGCTGCATATAGAGAGGAGATGGTTGGAGACAATGCATTTTAATTGTTAGGAGTATTGATAAATACGGGGGGGGGGGGGTTGAAAAACAGGTTGGATTCACTGATTTACTAAATATGGATCCACGCAAATTTGCTTGTGTAAATTTAATTGTGAGTGTTTATTTTGGGGAAATAGATTTTAGGGTGAATAGGAGTCATTCTTTGAGAGATGATGTCATTAAGGGATTTCATGTCATACTTTCTGTCTTTGTCCATTTTGCTCATCTTTAGATCTTTAGATGTATTTATCCATTCATTGTCCAATTGTAGCAAAACAGCTGTGCTACTAAGGACCTTTCTTTCCCCTCTAGGCTGTTCTGTACTTAGTAGTGATAAAAACCTTACACACGATTATATAAATGGCACTATTTTGAACCATGTCACTGATCATCATATTGTTTTGTTTTCCATAGTAAGAGGATAGAATAGTACGTGCTTTATGTAAGTACAGAGGACATGACCTGCATCCTGTCAGCACTCATTTTGTCGTAGTTCTGAAGATAACATTTTGTTCCTTTTAAAATGTCTTTGCAGCTAAAGGGAGCACATACAACAGCATGACATTGTATATTCATACACGTTCTAAGCATTAATATTATGGGTGGGTTCATATTATAAAGTGTGTGCGTGTTCACAACTCACTACTCCAATGTGTGTGCACTAACTGGATGGGTTAAATGCAGAGGACAATATAGTGACCCATACATTGGAGTATGGGTCACTATACTTGGCCAGCACGCAACTTCACTTCATAGGGTGAAAATTTCATTTAAAGCAGACTGTTTTTTAAACCAGACAGCCAAATGCTTTATCAGTCCCCAGTGAATGCGGAGATGTTGCATACAGTGTCTAGTCTAGGGTCAGTCCAGGGCACTGATGACTAAGCAGGTGCTGAGATGTCCAGCCACGTCCTTTCCTGCCCAACCTGCATTAAGAAGAACTGTTGGAGAATCGTGAAAAGCTGGACATAATAATCAAATTGAATTCAGTAAATCGCTCTTCAGAGTTTCCCCATCACGCTCCTCCAGTGGCTGAGATTTAAGCCCTGGGCTTTACACAAATCTGGTTATTTATGGCACATTCCTTCAATCTTATGCCTTTTTAGAGCTTTAATCACAAACACCTCTCTTTGAATGGCACCTGGGGTTGTTATTACTACCTAATTCGCATTATGCTGAAGAGGCTTTATGATGTAGAAGAGGCTTTGTGACGTAAATTCATTGTTAATGAGTAATTTCCCCGCTAACAATTTTAGGTTGTAAGAACATTTTCCTGACGTTTCCATTAAGTAACAAAAATGTTAAAAATGTTAATGACAAGGCCGAGAGGCCGTCATAAACCAGCTTCGACCACTTACACCAGCTAATACCAGCAAACAATCTTTTCCTGACAGATTAAATGTTTTTCAGGAGGATCGTATCCCCATTATAGCGCCCTCTGTGGCAGTGCTGAAAATGCAACGCATACCTTTGATTTGAATTCTGTCCCATTTCGTTTTCGAGCTTGCATAATGTTCATTTACTCGCATAGGCTATATTTCGGACCCCAGTGTCAGTGCTAACAGAATACATCCTCATGTTTAATGCTTGTGTGGGTGTGTGTGGCTAGAATTTCACTCTGTTTTCGGATCTTAGAATAGTGTAAGTGGAGATGCCCGCATACCCACTGATTGTCTCACTGGGTTTGTGCCCCTCCGCCTATGCTTGTGTGGCCCATTCAGGAAATTGGGCTGTAAATAAAGACAGCCCTACATATCTCTAACTCTGAAATAGCTCTCCAAGCATTCCAGATAAAAGCTTCTGCATCATCTGAATATCTGAGTAATAACACTCTCATGGGATGGGCGCAATTAGCGAAGTTAAATTCAACAAATATTATGCAAATGTTTGGACGACCAAGCTCTTTAAAGTGGAGGGGGAGCAAATACCAAAACTGAATTGGGTCTCAATGATGTAGATTGTTTTGAAGGATCAGTGTTGCTTTTATTAAACAGAACCAAGTGTGCACAGACGTGAGAATACCTTTCAGCAGCTCTTCAGATGAAACGAGAAGATGTAATAGTTTTTGTGTTGCGTAATGGAGTGTGCTGATGACAAGCATTAATGAATGACTTGGTATTAATAGATTGTTATGCTGTTTGTGTCTTTTTATGTGCAGTATTCCACTCTGTATTTGTGTGCGTGCGTGTGTGTGTGTGTGTGTCAGGAAACCCCATTTCCCCTTTGTGATGAAAGGGAGGAAGTTAAACTTCTCCACAACAGCTCATGCTAACAGCTGCAGCAATCTGAGAAGCCGAAGAGTTGTGTGGGAAGATATGAGCAGGCAGCGGAAGTGAGGAAGGCAGTGGTGAGGAGGACATTGTCCACCCTTGGAGCTCTGTTTCTGAGTACAGGTGTTCTCCCTCTTCCTTTGCCTCTTAGGGATGGTCTTAAGAGGCCGCTCTTACAGTTGTAACGTCTGTGTAGTCTCGCGTCTGGACTGCATTGTAGATTTCATTGGCTATAAACCACCCAAATGGCTGTTTGACCTGTGTAAAGTAACCAAATCACAAATCACTTTGTTCAGCTTTATGTTTCCAGTTTGACCTTTAATAACATGACACACGTCTCCCAGACATCCTGTAGATTTCAACCAATCAGGTGATGACTTTGAAACTCCTGAAGTGTTTCCAGTAAAGTGTGCTAAATGCACAGACCACTGACTGAATGCCTGAGGCTGACACTAGGGTGCATTGTGAGGTGAAATGCAGGAAAACAGGAGGTGGTACAAAAGATCAAGGTTTTCCAGAAGGAATTATGAAGCCAGTACTGGGAAACTGTGAAAATATATGCATGCACATGCCTGTAAATTACCTGCAGCGTCTATAAAAAGTCCCCTGTCAGGGTTCCCACGGTCAAAGAAAACCTGGAAGATCATGGAGTTTTACGATTATGATTTCCAGGCCTGGAATAGCAAGAGAAATTGATAAAATCTTAAAAGGTCTTGGAAAAATTCTGAATTTCTCTTCTGTGTGTCTATTCCAGTTATTCTCAGCTATTTTTATCAGCTATAAATTGCTGTTTATGGGTGTAATCTCTATAACATTATTGTAAAAAAATCCATATCCAGTTATCACAAATGACTAAAAAAATCCTGGCAATTGAGGGTTACATCAGTGTGGGAACCTGCCTGTTGACACGGTCCATTTTAATCCTTCAGCTGTGTGACATACTAAATTGGAAATAAAAAATAAGAAAATGAAACTTATTTACCAGATGCAAATGTGTGTTTTAGCAGGATAAGACATGAATGAGGTTGGGATAGGCATTTACTGGTCTTCTCTTGAATTGTTACTGTCCTGTGGATTGATTAAACTGTCATGCAACACATGTGTGCCTAACACGAGATCAAGCCCATATCAAATGTGGATGTAGAGATGAAGGGTATACAGCAGTAGGCGGTATGTTTAACAGATGGAGAGACTGGTGGTTGTGATGTTTTGCTTCTAAACAATCCCCCAACCAAAACACACACTTTTGGTTGGTTGAGATCTCAAGTAGCTCTTAGACAGTTGGACAGCTGGTCAAACAAGCTTAATGGAGTGGTAGTTAGTCTGGAGTACACCCTAAGCCCATTAACTCCTCTCGGGGGCTTCTCATTGGTCAGTCAGGGATCAGTCTGCTTCTGTTTTGATGCTGCCATGACCTAATGATGAGGGTGAGTGTGTTTTTAAAACAAGGAGATGTACCTAGAAATCGTAACTACATTTTGATGTAATGCTGTTGACTGTACTCCATCTGAGCTGCTTTTAAACAGAATTCTTTTATACTTTATTATGCATGTAGCTTTTATGACTACATGGAATATTTGTATTTGTTTATAAAAATGTATTGAATGCTTGTAAACAAAATATTTACCTAAAATTTATGTTACCATTCATTCCTTTTTTTAGTTTTGTAAAAATATATGTAAATTAGAAGAACGCACAATATACTGTATGAAATTTAACGTCTGTAAAATTATTTTCAAGCATTAAGGTCTTTAAAACAATTCCTGTAGCTCAATTGGTATTCAATTCCAGGGGAACATGCGTACTGATCAAATTTATAGCTTGAATGCAAGCTTCACTCAACAATTAACAGGGGTCAACTAGCGAGAGTCGTTATTATTATAGCCCCTAGCTGTTTTGTTTCTTACGATTTTGTGTACCACAAATCCAAATTTATTGTTGTGTTTGATCAGTACGATCAAATTTATAGCTTGAATGCACTGTAAGTTTCTTGGGATAAAAAAAACTGCTAAATGTATAGTGTGAACAAATATATATATATACACAACAATAAATTTGGATTTGTGGTACACAAAATTGTGAACAACAAAACAGCTAGGGGCTATAATAATAACGACTCTCGCTAGTTGGCCCCTGTTAATTGTTTCCTTGCAGGCGTGTGATGTGTTTACATGGATCTTCTGTGTGAGTGTTCCAACGTGTGAAAGAAAACCGGGGAACACAAGATGGAGCGAGCAAGAGCAGGCCTCATTCTGTTGGTCCTTTCACATCTGGATTCAATAGATGCTGTTTGGACGTATGAGGGAGGAGCATATATAAATAGAGTCACTGCCATAACCATACCAACCCTGCCGGCTCCTCCCACACATTGGGCCAGTGTTACCCCTATACCACACTAATGTCCTTTCAGCATTCCTTTAGTTTCTAACAGCCAAACAGACAATTACAGTCCTGCTGGTTCTTTTTAAATGGTGAGTGAAGCTTGTTCAGTTGTGAAAGGCTTGAAGAAGGTGATGATGGATGAGTTTGAGGATTATGTGTGCCATGTCTTGTTAGGTGGGTTGGTTCACGTGCAGCGACTTGATTAAGGCATAAAACAGTTTGAAAGCATTTTTGTTGGACTAAACATGTCCTGGACATACACAAGCAATCGCTTGGCAAAGGGAATCTAAAAAGACCCTTTTATTTGACTGTAGTCGTGTATTTTCACACACCACTTAAATGAAACCAAACGACGTTTTCAGAGCCCTAGTATAGGGTGGGGCGACGCAGGGGGGCAAGCAGAGCTGTTCTTTTTGTTGTGGCCATCTTAAGTGAAGCTCTGTCCCTAAACACATGCCCCCTTTGTGGGGCACACGTGCGTATCCCTTCCTTAGCCCCACCCTGTCCTCACTGTTGAATGAGGGTGCAAATGCAGAGGGGGTGGGTGTGGTTTAAGGGTGGGCGTGTTTGAAGTGGTGGGGGGGTCAGCCAAGCCAAGCCACGTCACATCACATCAAGCCAAGCAGACCCCTCTTGCTTGAGCAAGTTTTAATTTGTGGAGACTCAGAGATGCTGCAGCACCAGTGTGCACTCATTCACCTCACACACATGCACAAACATGTGCCTGAGGATTTGTGCACGTTTTTTTGTCGCTGTGTGTTTGCCGTCTGCTCTCACCTCTTTGATTGATCATTTCATAAGCCACTCAGCCTGGAATGAAGGTCTGTTGGGCTAGTTTTTATTGTTTTCTACTGTGTGTGTGTGTGTGTGTTTGCTTGCTTTTGTCGCAGTGGGCTCTTTTCCAAAGAAGCAAAGGAATTCTCCAAAAATCTTTCCTTATGGAACTAATAAAAGTATCAAACCAGCTTGGCATTCCAGGAGTTTTTAATACAGTTAAAGCATGCTGGGAAGGTAGATGGTTTATTCCACATTTACGCCTGACCACAAATGTACCCCTTTACCTGTCAGAGTGCTGGTGGCCTCTTGCACACATTACACTGGAGAAAAGGTATTTGGGGCCTGAAAAAATAAGCTCCGCACAGCCCCATAAACCTGCAACCTTAACAACAACAGCAACTCGGATACAAAACAAGCCAATTTGGTTTGTTGTGATACAAGTTATAACTCTTATTCAGTTGATTAGCACTCCATTCCAGTTCTTGTAATGCTTCGGAATTCCATTTCAAGCCATTATATTTTCCCTGTCCGTCTGCAAAAATGATTTTATATACAAACATCCCATGTGTGAATTGATTGCTATGAACTTCTGACCGTTACATCAAAGTCAGCTTGTGATGTTGTAAAGATGCTGAATTTAAGTTCGGATATTAAAATGCGTTTTCATGTGTTTTTTGTGGGTTTGTTTGTTTGTGGGAAGTTTTAGTAGTAACATGGAAATGCAGACACATACTGGAGAGATTCTCTTCTCTTGGGCGAACTCCAACAGAGGCACCAAGATCATTTCTGTTGTTTGAAACACACACACATATATTTACTTATCTAAATGGGATTTCCATTCTGTAAACTTCTATTGTTTTAATACACAGCTAGTTATAAACACTATAACCTAACACTGACAGAAACTTTCTGCATTCAATTTTATTAAAGCTTTATTTGCTATATTTTTATAATGTTTTTACAAATAAGGATATCCCGAAAGGTTTTGCTCAGATTTGCCAGGTTTTGCTCTTGCACTTGTGGGTGCAAATTTATCCCCAATATATGGTTTTATGGTTAAGTAAATCCACACACGCGTGTGTTGGGTTTTCATGTTTTATGGGTACATTCCATAGACATAATGGTTTTCAGACTATACAAATTGTATATTCTATACCCCTAAACCTAACCCTTACATAAGCCTTGCTGTTATTTTGATTTTCAAAATAGATCATTCTGTATGGTTTATTAGCGTGATTTCTCATGGGGACCTAAGCATGTTCCTACAAGGTCAAAATTGACTGATTTTACTATACTTGTGGGGCCATTTGATCACCATAACGTAGTGAATACCAGGACCACACACACACACACAAACAGAGAGAGACAAACAGCAGAGGTTGTCAGTGTTGAAAACAACTTGTCTGTTTATCAGAGCATGTGTGTAATTGCTCACAGAAAGAGACACTTTGAAAAGCCTGAGATGAAAAGGAAGGATAGAAAGATGAAAAAACAAAGCCAGCCCCTCTCTTCTCCCATTGGCTGTAAAAGCTGACTGCAACCCTTGGTTTATAAATCCCTTTAGCAGCAGCTGAAGAAGGGCAGAATAAAGTCTGAGAGAGAATGACGGGGTAATATATACATTTGCACATGTGTATGTAATGTACTGTGTGTATATATGTACATGAGAGGGCAAAGCATTAGAGACTCAGATCAAAGGAAGGAGGGAGAGGAGGAGACGGCCATCTCATGAATGATCGTTCAGGTTGTGAGGCGTCACAAACGGTGTAACTCTTGATTCTGTTCTTGATGATACTTGAACCGTAGGACGGGACTTGATCTATGAAAATTCACATCTACTGCTGAATCATTTAAGATCATGAATGTGTTTTAAAGTCAAATTTAAATGTAAATTCTATACTGTACATTTAGAAATTAAATTCAGGCTTGCTTTAAGTTTCAGAAACAACCCAGTTTTTACAATTTTTGGTTGTAAGAATGTTTCCCTAACATCTCCATTAAGAAACACAAATGTTAAAAATGTTATTTTTGAAAGTTACAGGAACGTCCTTTAGACTTTGTATTAATGTTATTGCTTGGTTATAGAAACATTATTCAAGCAATTTTTAATTCTGTAACGTTTTTAAATTGATCCACTAACTACTTCAGAATAACTTTTTTGATAAATGTGATATATAACGTTCTATATAAAATTCTGTATAAAACGTTACTGCTAGAACATTTTGTGATTACTTGGCAAACAGTGTTAGCCAACATTCTAAGAACGTTCCCTGTTAGCTGAGAAGACTGGTCAGATCTTTCTCTCTAACCATCATGGCCGTTTTACTCATAAGATTTACTCATACGCTCATCCAGCCGTGTACAGGATCTGAATTCGTTCCCCACTGCTTGATTTTATTCTGTTTCTGGCTTTGATTAAGCGCTGAAGTCAATTTTCTCTGTTGTCTTCTCTCTGTACTCATGGGATGAATGGCCAGATTTATAGGCAGTATATCATCACAATTCGGGCTTTGTCTTCTGAGCCAGATTTGCTGGTAGAAAACCTACTCTGTGGATCTGGAGCCAGTGAAGACTGCTGTGCTGAAGCGCTTGTGTTCACTCTGTGTTTGTCACACGTTTTGTCTGCATTTCTTTACGTGGTGCAGTGGCCCAGGGCCATATGTAATGTTAGCTTAACAAAAGCAAACACATTCACACCTACAGTCAACATCAGTAGATGTGTTAATTATAGTTTTTCATTTATTTTGTCAATTTGCCATACCCTTTTTGTTTAGATTTCCACGACAATCGTTTAATTTTCGTTTAAGTTTTTTGTTTGTTTGTTTGTTTGTTTCTGTATTTTTAGGGCTGGCAAAGTGCATGAACCTTTAGTTTTCTAAAGAAAACAAGGCTGAAGAGTTAGTAAACTGTTACCATTGTGCCTTTAAGGAACTTTTTTTGTTTTTAGTTTGCTGTTATAAATTAAAGAAGAGTTGCATTGACACTCTGTAAAACCTTTCCTTTTGTCTTCCAAGGGAAAAAATGGGGGGGGGGGTATACGGGTTTGAACATGAGGGTGTATTAAAGATGATGGAGTTATTATTTTTCGGGTGAACTGTATCTTTAAACAGGAAGCATTTTTAAAGCCAGTGGACAGCGAGTGATGCACCCCACTATAAATTATCCAGCAATCTGACGTTTTAAGTTAGAACATGACTTTTACTGGTTGTATTTTATGCTTGAAATGAAGAGGAAAACAGGACGGTGGTGTGGGCTGGTAAATATGTCATTCCTGAGCTGTGGGAGCTTGCAGACAGGTGAGTCTGCTTCAGGTTGAGCCGGAGATGAGGAAAGACGTGCAGTCATAAAGGGTTTCAGGTGTGGCTGGTGATCCGCACACCCGGCTACAAGAATGTCAGCCCACAGGCACTATGAGCTGTTGTGGAATTTGCTTTTAAGCTGTTGGTCTGGACTGTGTCTTGCAGCTTTTAAACACACACAGACATGCACACACAGATAGTGGAATGGACGTTGAATGTTTGACTTGCGTTATAGCTGGACATTATTTTCACAAACTCGAAGAGGCAGTATCAAGCTCAACAATAAAGAAGTGTGAGACAGTTGCCCTAAAGTGCCAGATCCAAAATGCCTAAAACTTTGTGTTTTAAACATTTTGCTAATGTAAATATGGCACCAAAGTAATGTTATTTAGCTGGATAACATAGATGTGGTTGTATTGAAACACAACCGTAATTTGAGCGAATGCCGTAAATTGGGATAGTATTGAAAACATCATTTTTAATGGGTTGAAAAATATGAACAGATATTTCTTTTGGCCATCATTTTCTAGTGGAAGTTTATGATGTAACTGTAAAGTTCTCCTCTGTTATGTAATTTAAATGTAATTTTAAAAAGAAAGAAAACACAATATAAAATTGTAATACATTTTCATAAAGTTACCAGAAAAAGTAAAATAGACGACTTATCGTTTTTTTTGTAATGGGGACATTTGTGGTATGGCAGGTTAAAAAATATCTGAACAACTATCCTTACTAGCCAGCTGACAAAATATCATTACTTACAATATGGTGACTAAGTCTGGAGGTTCTTGGTTTAGTAAGATCTTATCTACACCCTGTTAAACACAGCAATCTATCTTCATGTCATCAAATGTTAATGCTAGTTTCACCGTATCAGTAATTTTGATTGATGGTTCATTGATACAGGATCACACACGCTATCTCTGAATCTGTGCTCCATTACTGTAAGTCTGTTTATAAGAGATGGATGGAAGTGACATCACCAATCCCGTTTAATTTTTCTTTCACCACCTGTTTCTGTATCTATAATGGACAGATAACAAATGACTCAGTGTAGTACTGCGGATTGAAAACAAACAGTCATAAATATATAAAAACCCTGACTGACTTTATCATACCTGCGTTGTGTGAGGTTTTATCTTTTCATTGTCAGCTTCTATTGTTGCTGTTTAATGGCGGCAGATGAGTTTTTTCACAAGGTTTGACTGCAGATGGTTTAATTTTTCTCACATGGCTTGGTGCCAGTGTAAACTATGATAAATTTCATCAACTGTGACTTCATTGTTTGCTGTCAGAATTTTAGTCAGTGTCTACAAACTGGAGTTGCTTTCAGAAATCTGGCTGTGCTGTCAGCGAAGGCCTGACCTGTTATGTTTGATGAAGCATAACCAATTGTTTTAGTTCTAGCTCAAATCCTGTTATCGGAACTGTGCGTTCTGTAATTTATTTGCAATATAGCTGATATTTGACAAGGAACGTTTAGGTTTGGACACGGCACATGGAAAGTATTCTGGAAAATTCAGCCGTGGCACTGCTGACGAACCAATCCGTGAACAAGTCATTTCTGAATATTGAAAAGAATTGAAAGGATTCCCAGCTAACAGGGAACATTCTGAGAACATCGGCTAACATTCTACAAGTTCTCAAAGTTATCAAACCGTTCATGCAGTAACGTTAGTAGAACTTTAACTTTATTCAGCGTTTATCAAAAACAGTTCTTAAGTTGTTAGAGGTACATTTTAAAAATGTTATAGAACATTCTTATTAACCAAGCAATAATGTTAATACAATGTCTAAAAAACTGGGCGCTTTAAATGTTCCAAGAACTTTAAAAACAACATTTTTTACAATTTTGTTACTTAATGGAAATGTTAGGGAAATGTTCTAACAACCTAAACTTGTTAGCTGGGTTGACACATGCTTTCTCTTGCTCTCTCAGTCTCTCAGTTTTATTTCCCAGTCTTCATTTGAGACAGACAGAGCAATTTGATTGTGTGTCATTTCCACATGCACGCTCATCCAAAAATCAAAGGCATCACTGTGTGTCCTTGTGGGATGAAAGAGGACCAATCCGACTGGTTGTATAATTAAACCCCACCTTCTCTCTGTGCATTTTAGGGACACGTACCGAGTACAGGAAGATACATTACTATTAAAAGAGCTGTTGTAAGGGAGATGTGCATATGTGTGTGTATGTGTATGTGTGTGTTGAGTGAAGCCATTGATCATAAAGCATGAATGACTGTGTGGATGGCTGCAGGCAGTGAGCTGTGTTCAGTGTTTCAGTGGATTCCCAGAGGAGATGACTGGTCTGCCTTTACAGTGAGTGCAGATAAACAGTCGCTGTAAGACACACTAACACATGCTCTGGTTTGATTTCACTGTGGAGTAGAGCTGGGCGTCAGTGGGTGATACAGCTAAAACAATTACATTCATTATGTATTATTTTCAGCCTTTACGAGGTATATGAGATACATTTCTTTTTTTGCATAATCATTACAAATATTAAATATATCACGCGCAACTTTAAGTTTAGACAGCTTGATGTGGCAAACTAATAAAAGGTTGGTTAAGGATTGTAGTTTAGAATAATTTTAGCTGTTTGTACAGAAAGGACAGACATAAACAATCCTGGGGAGATCTGCGTAGGCTTGGCATAAACAACTTGAGTCATAAGCGTTTTTGTTATATCTTACTTCACGCTGTACTGTCTGTATAATGATATGGTACAGTTGCCCAAAGCATTGTTTTTTGTGTTTTAAACATGCTGGCAAGTAACTCCGTCCCCCCTCTGGCCATCTCAGGTAGTGCGCTTCATTCCCTCCAGCCGAGCTGTGTGTGAGGTCTCAGTCTACAGGGAGACAAAGGGCATATTTTTCAGTTTGGAGGCCCTGCAGTGGACTGGAGCTCTGTTGTGCTGCCTTGCCTTGTCAGTGTCACAGTTGGGAAGGGAGCAGAGGGGTTGGGGGGGTTACGCCATGCTTTTTCACTGCTCCTATGTTTCCCCTAGCTGTGTTCATGTCACAACATTGCACAATGGGGACTTTTGTTTGTTGGGGGTGGAAGCGGAGGCTATTCTGTTTCAATCATTTCTGGAAGTCCTGTGTTTGCAATGTGGTGGGGGCTTAATGCTTTCCTGTGGCTGTCTGTTGTTCCCTCTTTTTCCAATCCTTCTTTCTTTTTCTAAGCTCTCTCCATCTCTCTTGCTCTCTCTCTCTCTCTCTCTCTCTCTCTCTCTCTCTCTCTCTCTCTCTCTTCTCTCTCAGTCTTTGTGTTGCTTCTTGCTTGTCTGTCTACTCCTTAGAAGTCTTTGCCTTAAAGTGATACTTCAATCTGAAATTAAAATGAATTTTTCATTTTGTTAACCTCATATTGTCTCAGACCCACATGACTTCCTTTTTATCAGTGGAGCACAAAGATACATTTTTGAAAGATGTTCTTGCTGCTCTTTCACATATAATGGATGTGAATGGGGACTGGGGCTCATAGGCTAACAAATCACATAAAGCACATACAACTATCATAAAAGTAACACAGGACTTGTGTGTATATTCCAAGTTTTCTAAAGGCATACAATGGCTTTGCATAAGAAACAGAGCAAAATTTAAGGAAATATTCTCCAATAGTCTAAATAGTTAATAATAGACAGAGGTTTCATTGCTGTGTAAACCATTACTTAAATTTTTTTTGCTATATTTTTGCTATATTTATATTAATGTCAGTCTAAGATAATGCAACATGTTAGGGGTCTTCTGGGGGAGGGGCATGAGTGAGAGAAGATATCCATCTGCCTTGCTTTGCATATCTGCGCATAAGCCCTGCCCCCTGCCCAGCCGTGTGCTTCTAACCCCCTTGATTTTTCCTGTCGTGCTCCGAGCACATTTCACCTCTTCCCTACGCTGAGCTCTCGCAAATGCTCCTTCCTAATCTGACTAAGAGCTAATCTGTTTTGGGGTCAGGGGGCAGACAAGGCTTAGAGCCACCAGACTGGCTGACTCACTCCATCAAACACTTGCCTACCCTCCCTTCATTTATCCATCATGGTGCCTCCATTGCCAGACGAGGGCCACCTGTCTGCTTTAAAGATCAATGCTGCCAGTGGTGGATGCCTGACTAAATCGACCAGTGATTACCCTCTCTCCCCCTCTCTCTCTCTCTCTCTCTCTCTCTCTCTCTCTCTCTCTCTCTTTCTCAAATGAATCTATAATTTTTAAACAAATGGATCTATATCCTACTGGATCTCTCTGTTATTTCTGCACTGTTTATTAAGTTAGTCTCTCTCTTGGTCTTTCTGGCCCCCCAGAATGGTGTGACTTCTGATAAACAGGCTCTGAAATGAGAATGAGAGAGATATTGAGTGAGAGAGGCAAACAAACTCTGAAAAGAGGAGGTGAAAGAGGAGAATAATGATGTCACCGTCAACCAATGAGCAGCGGGCACCAGAGAGCATTTAAGGGCTGTCAGCTGTCCTGTTTTATCCTCATCACAGTGCACACACACACACACACACAGTGGCCATGTTCGGAATGGAATACTACCCTGCTCTGTACTGTGCAGTATGCAGTGGTGATGTCACATTACCTTGTGTTGCATACTGTACACATAGCACCCGCTCAGACTGGAAATAAACAAAGTTTTACTTAAATATATTTGGCTAATCTAATGAAATAATAATGTCTTTAGATAGTGGCTGTAAATACATTCAGTTCATTGATTGTGCAATGCAGTATTCCCTGCAGTGTGCTTCCTCTGTATGTATTGCACATTTTGGCAAATGAGGTCATTTGCACTTTGTGTGTAGTATGCATACTTTAAAAATATTAAGACTAGTATGTTAGTGTGCTATCCCGAACCTGGCTATTCATTTAGCAAATCATTTAAATATGAAGTCTTTTTAAATGGTTTATTTATTTGTCTTGACGCATTTAAAATTGATACCTTTTATTAGAGTGATTAGGTTTAGTTTCTTGTATTTAGCAGATACAGTGAGAAGGTTTGACATAGTAGTATAACTCGTCCGGACCATTTTTCACACTTGAGTGCATGTGTGCGACTGTATTGCCTTATTTAGCCATGAAGTTAATGAAGACAATCTATTACAAGTCATTGTTTACCCCTCTAAAACAGCTGCTTAGTGTAATCAAATCTATTTAATCCAATCTCTAGCCTTGTGGGCTACTCAATGGTCCTTCGTAACAACAGGGGGTAATAACAGAGTATTACGCTTGCGGCTTCCCTGCTGTTTACACTGGTATGCATGTGGGTGACTCTCCCATAATGCATTTCACCCCATAATCAGAAGAAATTACATTTTGCATCATTCTTATGACCAATAATTTTTTTGTGTTGTGATGACATTTTTAGGACTGTTTCCCCAAGATCATGTCACCATAATGCAAACAAATGTCATTACCTTAATGTGTAAAAGAAAAATTGTATATATTAAAAATATATTATTAAAATATATATGGAACATGTAATCTATACATCATTGTGTAAATGTATGCTGATAAATGCTGATATTAAACAATTTTACAGTAATGAGAATCACAATGGAGAATAATGGAAATTAAAAAAACAACTAAAAGAAAACTAAAAGAAAACTTGAACAAATTAAACAAATTGTAATTAAAATAACATCACAATGAAAACTAATCTTGATGTATTATGCTTTGTTTCGTATTTGTTTACCTTTCTTTTGAATTGCTGATCATATATGTCATGGTCAGAGATATCAGATATATCTATTTGACATTAATACGCAAACACTTTTTGAATATCACGCTGTACCTTTTGTATATCATAGTGTCCGTGACATAACGTATATAAATAACATTTTAGAGAAACGGAAGCTTTTAAACGGTTTGTTACACCTCGAAATAAGATGGCTGTCTGCTTTCATGAAATTGAGCCCGTGGCGTTTGGCTCTGGGTTTGAACCGGCGGTTCTGTGTCCCACTTATCAATAAAGACAGAATCTCATCAGTTCATTTCACATGAAAGCTGAGAAAAACAAAGCTTTGAAAGGAAGAGGAGAGGGCGCGCTCGCTCAGCTCGCTTAAACCAGCTGCTGCCTCTGAGGGCGATTGTACCGCGGGTCTTGTCCCTCTCAGAGAACAGAAAGGGCCACACACGCAAGCTCTCTGCTCCTCTCCCAAAATAAATAGAGGAAGGGAGCAGAGGAGTCTGTATATGTGTGCAGTGCCAGATGCTGAATGATAAGTGGCCACCAGTCGCTCTCTTCAAGTTAGGGATGCTAGCCAGACCAGTAGCAGACACGCGCACGCTATGCGACAACCCAAAACTAGAAGGGCAGGGCGGTTTCAGGGAGCGCCGTAGAGAAATACAGCCGCCCTAGGCCCTGTCAGCATGTTTTTTGCTAATAAACAGAGAGTCGCTGCGGAGGGTGTTTGGCTAAGTTCGCCCTTGACAAACCTAGCTTACGGTTCACCTGAAACCACAGCGCAGTTGTCCAGGCTCTCTTAATATTGATGAGTGTCTCCCTCAAGAGTTTTCTGTCTTGTTCCTGTTCCCACGCGATTGTAGGTGTCGCACGGCGCTTTCCATGAACAGAATGCTAATTAAAGCGCAAAGCTGAAAAATGGTTAATAAAAGGATGTGCTGAACCTATTCATTTGATTTGTGATTGTAACTTGTAGAATGATTAGTGGTTTTTTTTGAGCAAGTCAACACTAAATCGAAACGTCAAATTCATAAAATCAGATTCATTTTTCTTGCAATTATTTCGTTAAATGGTTAAGCTTGACAAAAACATTACGTTTTTTCTGTTAGGTTAATGTTATATTTCTAGCAACAAAAATCATGGGATTTGTGCGTCTGATACTTTTTAAAAAACATTAGATGCACATTCTGACATCCACAACCATTTAAACACAATTTGAAGAGTTTTACCCTCTGCCATCTGTCAGATTAGCAGGTCGCTAATGACCTTGTCCGTTTTTGAGGGTAAAGCTGCCGCAGTGTTTTATCTAGGTTCAAGGAAGGTACACGACTACCGCCATCACTTTAAAAGTCAGGCTGAATATTTATGTGCTCATAGTTGGATTACTGTCTCCTTCAAGTAAATGTAAAATGTAGACGTGCTGCTTACACTCCAGATGTTATGCTAGAAAAACTGTGTGTGTGCGTTCTCTCTGTGCCAGAATGACGAGTGTGCCAGTGGTATTGAAGTTGTTCCACAAAGCTACTGATGACTGTCCGCAGAAACAGGGCCTGACAGAGGCAATCCGCTAAACCTGAAGACTTTTGATTGAGCCTGAGAGGAGACGAGACTCATGCTGTGACTGTGTACATGAGAGGGAGAGTGTGTGTGTGATGTGCCTCTGCTTGCATAAGATACATTTTGATGGTTCCCAGCTATCTGGGAACATTTTTAGAACGTTGGCAAAGTTATCAAAAATGTTCTTCCAGAAACATTAGTAGAACATTTTTAATATATCATATCAAAAAACATTAAAAACGTTACAGATTAAAATGTTTGAATAGGTTATAATCAAACAGTAGCGTTAATACAATGTACCAATAATCTGTCCAAAAAACGTTAAGGGAAATGTTAGGGAAAAAACCTAAAGTTCTTAGGTGGGCTGATATAGTAAATCCAAATCCCACATGCCAGATTTGCAAGCACAGGTATTTAATAATATGTATATGAAATACATGCATAAATGCCTGCATACAAATTGATATATCATTGCAATGCGTGCAGACTGAAGCAGGTCTGTGTGTGTTTCTGTATGAGAAGTGTGTTGATTTGTAAAGTGAGTCTGTGGCTCTCAGACAGGAGTGGGGTATTTTCTATAACCCCCCATCAGCCAGGCAGCGAGCAAGCCTGGGGCTGCCAGGAAACACAGCGCATTTAATGAAGCAGATCTGGGAAGTGAAGTATTTTTAGCAAACTCTTTTGCTCAGAGGAAACACCTCCAAAGCAGTGGAAAACCAAAATAAAACCTCCCGCCTGCCTCTCTTTCTGAATCAGCCCGTGGCCCGTGTCTTTTCGATTTTCGAGAACTGACTGGTTTGTGGGAGCCTTTGCTGGCACTGAACACAGTCTGAGTGCATGTTTATATAAAACTACACAGGCTGTACAAAGATTTGAATACTTTGCTCAGCATACCACTGTTTCCTACACAGATTTTCAGGAGTAGTGCCGAATCTGAAGTGGCATGTTGTATATTTATATATAAAAGTCTGAACCAGACATAGGTGACATCAGTCTGAATCAGTCAGCACTCACAACTCACTTCCTGAATGAATCAGCTTGAATAACTTGCTTGTTCACTAAGGTTATATAATTACAAGGTTATATAAGGCCCATAATATATATCTGTGTGTGTGTGTCTGTCTGTCTGTGTGTGTGTAAACACTTCTATCCTATGTATTTTTTAAATATTATTTCATTTGATTAAGGTCATTGACTACTTAAGGTGTTTTGAAATTGGTAAAACCCAAAAAGATTAAAAATATGGATTTTATTTTCATTTAAATCATTCATGTAAATATAATGTTTTTGAAAACATTTAAAATTAATTCTTTTACATCATGACTTTCCTGTAGGATTCTGAGTCATTGGACGTCTAGGTCACTAGTCAAATGTAAGCAAATCTGTGACATTGACCATGTTAACTCCCCTGAACAAAAGGTTGGACGTCCTTGCTTCCCTGACGCACACATTATGCTCATGATTTGGAGTGTTCTCAAATCATGCTGGGATAACATGGATCATCAGCATTCGTCCATGCCAGAGATCTAGCGCAAGTCGCCATTGAAGCCAAAAGGGTGGCATGCCAAATACTACCAAATACTTTTAAAAATAAATAGGAGATTCCTGTTAATTTTTGAAAATTTTATTCTGATTGATATTGTAATAATATTTGTAACGTTAAATTAAGTTACAACAATGCAAAACAGAACTTTTGGTATTGTCTTAGACTTTTGAGTCTTTTAGCATCCTGTGTGGTTAGTTTGAATATCAGCCACTTATGTTGGAAAGTTTTGCATTGTCTTCTAAGGAATTTTCATGCTATTTTGTAAATGATGTAGTTCATCCCATATATGGACTTCCTTCCTTCAGTGAGAAGGGTGTTGGGTGTGTATGGTATTACACTGCACCATGCGATCTGAAATGGAGAATTTCTCTCTCTCGTTCTCTCTCACTCTCTCACGTTTTCTGTAGGAAAGGGAAAGAATAGATATTATTCATATAAGTAAGGTGGCAGGAAAAAGAGCATGCATACTTGAACAGAGACAAGTTCATGCCTCACAAAATGACTTTTCTTGCCTAATCTGTGTTGAAGCTCAGAGACTCAGTGCCATTAAAGAGTAAGACAGGTGTATCTATCAGTACACAAACAAAATAAGACTGAAAGAAAAGAAATGTACTGTATGTGCATTTTGGTTTAGATCCGTTTGTCCATTGTAGATGAGTGCTGGATATTGAAACCATTGCCATACAAGCTTCAGTGTTTAAATGCGCACCCTGTGTACTGAATAAAGGATTCGTTTATGGCTAATCAGCCATCATCAGCAGCTTTAATGATCTGTTCTCATGACATAAGAAGTCTGTGCTGAATTATATAAAAATAAAGTAGCCTGTCTGTACACTTTAAAATGTTCTCAGGCAGGCTCAAACAATTTTTGTTCTGCGCATAGCGCTTTTCACAATACATTTTGTTCCAGTGAATTGCTTTATAAAGAACAGTGCCGTACAAATCCCTCAGTGAGCAAGCAGAAGGTGACAACGGAAAGAAAAATAAAGATTTTAAGTGCGTGAGCAAAAAACCTTAGAAAGAACCAATCACGGAAGCAGACAGCAGACCGGTTATCCAGCACTCGCACCTGCCTAAATCATCATGCATGTGGTTTTGAGTGGAGGAAACGTCCACCTCTGTGTGTAATGTTGTGGTTTCTCAGAGTGTCTAGAACAATCTGCCCTGGGCTCCCCTGTCGGGTCGTGTTGCCGGATAAGGATGTGGCTTGATGGAGCCAGGGGTCCGACCGCAGGTCCGTTTAGGGTCCTGTGGAGAATAAGACTAACAAGCTGTTCCTCAGAGCACTGTGTCTGTGGTAACCTGAGAGTGGTTGAGTACTCATACACACGTAAGCGCTCATAAACAATCACACACAGTCTTAAGTGGGCATGTATTGGACATGGTTCGTGGCACATCTATGCACGTGCTATTATGTTTTTATGTTGCAAGCATCTCTAAATATCTCGTTTTTGATAAATATGGTACTGTTATACAGTGGGATCATACTGATTGTCCTGAAAATCACTTTATACTAAATCATTACTAAGTGATTTAAGCAGCAAATTTTGTTTTGCAAACATTTTGTAGCTTTTGGCATAAAGCGCAATGAAAGCACAAAACAAAATTAGTTTTTTTATTTGACATGATATGTATATAACTGATAATGTAAGTCAGTTTCAATGTCAGTATGTATTAAAGATTAGTTTGCATAAGAATTATGATTAATTAATGTAAAATGCAGGTCTACATCTCCATTAGTGGGTGATTTGTTCTCCTGTAGTGGATTATTTTTGTTTTTTACACTGCGTGGAAAAAGTGCATATGTTATTGCCATGGTTACAGCACCGCCCTCCCCTCACCAGGGAGGACTTGTTTACCACTTCTCTACGCCAATCATTGCGGACCTCCCCCTCCGCCCTCCAATTGGCTTATTCCTTCACCTCTTAGTCCCGCCCCTTCAGGATTTACTATAAAAGCGCAGATTGCCGGAGTTCAGAGCCGTGCGCACGGTGCGTCACGTTTGATGGAGATCATTTATTTTCTAATACTACTTTTAATGTTATTTATGCATATTTATCAGCCTATATAAGCCATCCGTAACACATCTACAGAGTGCACATTAAACGAATTACAAACCAAACGGTGCAATCATTTTGTGCTCTTACAGAAGTTGCATTATGAACGCTTAAAGTAAACGTACAGGCTGATGTACATTCGTACTCGTTTCTGTATGCTTTCACAACTAATCTTTTTATTTGTGCTGCTTCTCAGTCATGCAACATCGGCGCCTGCAGAAAAGCGACACATTGGTAGTAATAACGGGGGGAAAGCAATATGCATCCACGCTTCGTCGCGAAACGGGGACGTGAGTAAAGGCGTCTGTCTGCATCGTATCGTGCTTCCTAGGGAGGTTGCATTCGCTATGCTGCCTACTCAGGGGCCTCTCACTGGGTCACGTTATCCCAAATCTAAGATTACAAGCATCTCTCGGTCGTCTGCGCCTGCGCCTGCGTCTGCGTGCGCGCTGAGACTGCAGCAGATGCGCATCACTCCGGCGCGTAACCTACATCGCATACAGCACGATGATGATGATGATGATGATGGTGGTGGTGGTTTGGTGAGGTTGAGGTCTTTGTGATGGTATGCAGTGTGATGCAGGGGATGCATGTTTTAGGAATCAAGATGCTTCGCCTTTTTTTCCCCCACATGCGCATTTGCTATTACACGGTGACGCACGGGCGTTATGCGGGGCAGTTACGTTTCGTGTTGTTTTCAGCTTTAGGAAAACGCAAGATAATAGATTTGAGGCCAACAACAGCACATAACGCACCAATGGAAAAAAAACCTTGCATTGTTAAAACAAATCAAACTCTTGAAAATCTTGCTTGAGTCGTATCATTCTTTAGGCATCACATTTTGCTTGCATCTAGGTGCCATGCGCGGTATTTTCTTCCCTGACCAGGGTCCCAAAATGTGTTTTGGTGGTTGGAGCAAAGCCCAAGAGGATTAACATTCTGCTCCCTGTTTTGAACATTTTAGTTATTCTTCACTGAGCTAAGGCTTTAAGACGGTACGGCATCCAAGTGTGTCAGTGGGTTTGTACGAGAATAACAATGTTTTTATGACATTATTTACTGCATCAATCCAGAAAAATAATGCATTTAACCTTTTATATAATAAACCATGTGTCACTTCAGTTCTCAGTGGTGCATCTCATCGCTGTGGACCGGCAATGTCTGTTCGGCGTCTCCAGTCAGCTTTACAGACAGGCTGGGCTGTTCGGCTCAGTGTGTATTTGTTTGTGTGCGTTCTCTGCAGAGCTGGCCAGAGAAGTCAGCAAGCGAGTCTTCTCCCTCATGACTGCTTAAAGAAGCAGACAGGGTTAGTCACATCAGGACCATCATGCCACAGGGCCCCATGCATCTGGCTGCATGGTTCCTTCATGCACATGACCATCAGAAGTTTACAATTAACACTAAATGACACAAACCACAAAGTGGATAATAATGGGTACTTCTGCTGGCATTTTTGTCTTGTGGAGTGAGATAAGTTGCGTGTTTTAAAAAATAAAATCTATAATTTTTTTTACATATTATGATAGGGCTGGTTATAAAGATCAATTCTTAGATTTTAAACAATCTTAAGTTTGATGAAACAATATCGATTCAGAAAATTACCAAATCAATTCTTAATGTCCGTGCTTTGCCTGAGAGGATGTGAAAATGATCTGTGCTTTGCCTCTTGTCCTGTGTGGGCCTGTTGTTAATGTAAATGCATATTGCAGTAATATAGTTTTAGTTAGAAGTAGTTTCAGTAGAAGGGTTTTAGGGTTTTATATTGAAATACGGATTCCATGTCTGCAAAACTAACATTTTTGACTACCATTTATATTTTGAATGATATTGAATTCAGTAACCATTAGTGACTGGTTCAAAATCAAATCCAGTTGAAACCATATAAACAAGAATCAAACCGAATCACCAAATTGGGTACAATACCCGGCCCTATATTATAAGCTTTTAAGCATCTGGATCTGTTTCTTGAACCTCTGTGTACTTCCTTGTTAGGTCGTATGGCCATTTTATGAAGTGATGGAAACCCACCATGCCTGGCATAGCTGACCGCCGAGCCCATCAGTGTGGAAATAGGTGCTGCCCTCCCACAGACTATAAATAAAAACCACATCCGTGATACTGTCAGATTGTTTAGTCACTATGAGGAAAAAAGAGTCGGTGTACAGATTGCCGAAGGTGTATTTATGTTCTTTTTCCTCTTTAGTTTTTCCTTTCGCAGCCCGAATTGTCCTTATTTTCCAGTAGAAGAACTACATGTCTAAAATGTCTGAAACCTTGTGGAGGAATCTTTGGATGTGGAGAGCTGTAGTGTGGGATGAAAAGGAGTTTGCCTGGGGTGCCCCCTTTTGGTGGCATTCCAAGAAATGAATAACTTCCTGATTCCGCTCCCCCACTGGCTACAGCTGTATAAGGATTAGAGAGCTCTACCACTAGGAATGCTTGTGTTTAGGTTTAGCTTTTGAGAGCTTGAACGTAATTCAATTCTGAACTAGTTAGAGAACGGAGAGATATTTAAAGAGACATGAGCAAGTCGTTTAGGGTTGGAATTAGAGCTGGAAAGTGTGCTGCTATTATTAGGCCATAAAAGGGCCATGTGGCTATTTAAGGAAGTGCAGGTCTACATTATACATTTACAGGTCTACATTATACTCTGTTGAATGTATGTGATAGAATATATCTAATATTATGGCATAAGATCACAGTTTGAAAAATTAGTGGCATTATGGGTAATCCGAGTAGAGAAAAAATGAGCAGATGACGATATTTTCATTGTCATAAACTGCAGATGTCTGCATATGCCTTGCAGCTTAATAATATTCAGTTTGTTGTTTTTCTCTTACCAAACGTAGGAATTAAACTAAAGAATGTTCTGGTCATTTCATCAGGGTAGTCAAATGATGTGGCTGAATGTGTGGAAGAATGCTAAGCATTTCAGCTGGCTGGAGTAGGAAAATTTTCTACACCCAAGTCCAGTTAGAGTCCCTGCTGATGTCTGCTCCGGCACGGAGAGCTGGGAGTGCGTAAAATCACATCCCATTGCTGCTGGATCTTCCCTGCAAACCTCTTTCATTTGTAGTCAGATGAGGCAACTGAGCAAGCAAACGTGCTGTGACGAGGGCGAGGACAGACACTGTAAAATTAGTGGCGATGTGCCTCTGAGTAGCTTTTGTTTAAATAAAAATTCAAACAAGAAAGGGAGAGAGTGTCCCTGTGATGAAAAGGGACATGGTGTTCTCACTGTGGTGTCAGTGGTTGGGGTGTGCAGAGTGGCGGTAGGGCTGCAGGCATGGTGCCGAGCTGTCACAGGGGCCCTGCGGCGTCTTACTGACTGATTCCATAGTCGACTTCGTAGAAAACATTGTAATGCTGGATTTACGGCAACAAAGACAGGACACAATAAGCATCAGGTGTGCCTTGTCATGTGCTGCCAGGAGAGCTCCATCGTCATGCCTTTCCTATTGTCATGAGACTGGAGCAGGGCCAGTTGTTGGAGAGTTGTTAGGTTTGATGATTTGAGGGCATGTATATTTCCATCACATGAACAGGCTGAATTCCAGCTAATTTGATGTTATGGTTCATGTCATGAGCAGTTAATTTCGCAAATAAACAAAATGCCTATATTTCCCCATGTAATGTCATGCTGCGTGATGCGAGCCCATAAATTAAAGAGGAAAATTCCCATGTAGACATTTCTTTGGCCGTGCCCCCGTGCCTGCCAGGCGTCGAGCCAGGAGTCTGTTGCTGGGCGACCAGGAGTGCCGTGCCATGAGGCTTATTTGCCTCTTCATGTTGAGCCGATGGCGCTGGCTGTCTGGTTATTCCCACATCAGGCGGCCACCTACCCAAGCAGTTCCTTCAACAGTGTCTGCACGTATGCTTTTTATAGACCTGACAGCTTGTGATTCCTAAAAAGTTCCTTTGCACTGTGAAAGTGGACTTGATTATCTTTATGATCCACTATTACTCTGCCCTCTTTGGAATAGTTTGTGCCGAAATTAGGTTAGGGTTTCTGTCCTATTGTACTTACTTTTGAAAATATTAAAGAAATTCAAATAAAATCAAATTTGGTTCTTCAAGTGAGTGTATTTGTCAAATATCAGTGTGAGATGTCTTTCTTATGGTTGTCCCTCATTGGTGTCACAATCACAGGCTTTAAATTTGAATAAAGTTTTTACTGGGCTTTTTATTTGACTTTTGATCAAAATCAGGTTGTCTCTAACTACAGCTAACAATTTTAAGTTGTAAGAACATTTCCCTAACGTTTCCATTAAGTAACAAAACGTGAATTGTGAAAAATGTGATCTAGGAATGTGTTTCTAGACATTGTATTAACGTTATCCAGACGTTTCTGTAACAGTTTCAAATGCTCCACTAACAACTTTTCTGCTATATATGATCAACAACTTTAGTTCTACTAACATTACTGCAAAACATTTTTGATAACTTTGTTAGGCAACATTCTGAGAACATTCCCTTTTAGCTGGGTATCAGGTTGTCTCCCCTCTTTGATTCCTTCCTCACCTTTGCTCTCTCCTGTGCCTCTCTTATGAGCCTGTTTCCTATTGTGCGCTCAAGTCAAGTGATTCCATCGGAATTCTTATTGATCCCACATTTGTCAACAATGTGGAAGGATCCCTCGACTCTCTTTAGCAAACACAGAGTGCGTTCAACATGGCTTGTTGCTGAAAGCCTAATTTGAAACACGCTCCTGTTATTTTATCTTCCTTTTACACGGCACAAAAGTTGTACTTTCTCACGCTTTTAACAGAAGCCGATCTCTCTTGGAAACAGGCATATGGAACGTTTCTGGTTGCATCACGATGCCGGTAACCTTTCCGCAATGGAACACAATTGTTTTTCAGAGCCTGATTACAGAATGGCTCCAAACAGATCTGTTTGTTTGTCTGAAACGACAGTTCAAAGGCTTTGTTTGAAAGGACAAGCTGAACGTTTTAAGACTTGATGTAGACAAAGCAATTACAAGCACATCAGTTAAGAAATCGTTTATGCCATGTACAATACCTCTGAAAATCAATCGCCATGTGTTCTTGCTGTACCAGGCTCTGTGCGTTGTATGTTTGTTCATTGTGGAGCAGATTATGCAGTTATTTGATGGAAGTATCTGTTGTATAGTTCGTATTTTCTCATGACCCAACCCAGCTCAGTTAAAGCACACCACAAATGTTCTTTAAAGTTCTCAAAATAAAAAGTTCTACTAACATTACTGAAAGAACTATTTTTTAATGTTATGTCATATGTATCACAAACATTCTTAAGTAGTTAGTGGAGCGTTTTAAAAAGTTACAGAATTTTAAAAAAGTTTGGATATCATTATTATAACCAGGCAATAATGTTAACTAGAATGTCTGAAAACTGGACTGTTGAATTTTCCTAGAACATTTCAATGTTTTCCTTGTTTAATGGAACGTTCATACAACCTAAAATTGTAAGCTGGGTAGTTGGGCCCAGCCTGACTAATGTTTCCCAAGCTAATAGTTCAAACTTCAATCCATCTGCTAGCTAGACTTTTTGGCTTCATTCCTGTCTCCACTCCTCTGATTCCCCCCTCCCACCCTTCCCTCTAAATTCCCTTAACAGTCTCTAACAGTAATAATATTTATCTGTAGTGAGTCCAGAACTGCAGTTTACCAACAAGGCTGGCACACAGCAGCGCCAGGCCCTGCCCGCTTCCGTCCTCTCCACGCTCTACTGCTTAGCCGTCCTCAGCCACTTTTCATTTTACAATCAAATGATCCTAACGCTGGCTCTCTTCTTACTTCAGAACACACACAGAGAGAGTTACAGAGATGAATATAAAGAAGAACACACACACAGACGTGGCATAGAGTCTGATCCCCCATACTGGGCCTCAGATTGCACCATGAATAAACTAATGTCATTACCCATCCATCCATCACATAAAACTGTTATATAATAAACTACGCATACGGTCTCCTTTAGAGTAGTTATAGTTTTGATTTTAGTTTTATTCATATTTTGAAAATACTTTTATTTTTATAGGTTTTGTCAATTTTAGATATTTTTAGTTTTATTTACGTTATGGAGTATCTTGTTATGTGCTTTTGTCGTTTTATTTATTTGTTATGATATGGCTACATAAGATAAATTAATTTTTGTTTCAGTTTGTTTTATTTTCTGTTAATAATTTTAGTGCCTCAGGTTACACTTATTTCTATTTATTGCTAAGGCATTTCTAATTTTGTTTAGTTAGTTTTTAAAAACAATATTTATGCCTGTATTTTATTTGATTTCAGTTAACAGGAATTTATAATAGTTTTTGTTTTAGTAAACTATAATAACTTGTCTGTCCTGCTGAATAAGAGTTTTAGCTAGTTTAGCAGAGTGGTTTTAGTGGGGTTTTGGCCACTTTTTTAGCTGGTGAAGCTGGTCTTAGCTGGTCAGACTGGAAGACCAGCTGACCTACTAGCTAAAACCAACTTGAACAGCTTTGCCAGTCTGGGAGACCCAGCTTAAACCAGCTAACTAGCTTAGCCTTGTTCTAGTTGTCTTTTCAGCAGTGTAGGACCCAATAGTGTTGCCCTTTACACTGAGACTCACTTTTCCTTTGTCACTGCCACTGATCTACAATATATTTGTGTTTTTCTCTTCCAGTGTGTCCAGAGAAGTGTGAGAAGAGGGCGTGCACAGACTCGGGCGAGTGTTGTCACCCCCAGTGCCTAGGCAGCTGCACGGCACCCAATGACGATACGGCGTGTGCCGCCTGCCAGCATTACTTTCACGAGGGTCACTGTGTTGAGGACTGCCCACCAGAAACCTACAAGTTTGAAGGCTGGCGCTGCATCACCATGGACACATGTTCCCACATTCATCTGCCCAGCGAGGTGGACTTCGTCATCCACAACGGAGAGTGCATGCCAGACTGCCCACCCGGATTCACCCGGAATAAGACTCAAAAGTATGCTGCAGAGACGGGGTGGGTGTAGGGCCTCCTCCAGATTCTGTTATGAAGATAAATGTCACACATAACATTTCTTGATTAGGAGATGATGAAAGCAATGACTTGCGGTCCAGTGAGTGAGTCAGATGTTAGTTCAGCGATAGCTCGAACTGATTGCGTGAGTCACGAGAGGGACCCAAACAGATAGCTCATGAGATCAGACCTCATACATCAGACCTGATTTATAAGCAACATCCAGCAAGACTTTATGGACAGACTGCTTTTTAGATCTGGAACTGTCCATAAAATAATATAAAGTTCAGATTCTAGAGCTGTTCACTTACAGATTGTGACCCTGCTGGCACCATTTTTGGAAGCTATAACAAAGTCATAATAGAAATATGGATTTAAACTGGTTAGAGAAGATTATAAGTAACCTACCTTGAACTTTACTCTTCTTTGGCACTTTTGAAGTGAATTATTAACAGAGAAACTGTCGTTGACTTATCACTTCGTTTAGTTTTCCGTGGCACATTTTACGTGCTTCTGTTGGTAACGTGGTTTGTTTTCGGTTTCAAACTGGCCAGACCTTGTTTTGACTCAGTGCTGATTTAATGATTCTCCTTTCACATAAAACCCAGGGTTCGAGCGAGGACGTCGTTAAGCATAAACACTCATAAAACAGTGACCTTGCATTTGTCAAAAACAAGTCTAAATATACTTCATGTTTTGGTGAGACACAATAATCCAGTCACGGTTCACTGGCATTTGCCTACTTGGAGAGTGTGTTGTTTTGGTCTGTCCTTGACATACTCTTTCTCTCTCTCTTTTTCTCTCTCGATCTCCACCTGCAGTATGTTTTGTAGAGCATGTGATGGAGTGTGTGATAAGTTCTGCGAATCTAAAACAATTGACTCGGTGGATGCTGCTCAGTCCCTGCAGGGCTGTACGGTCATCAGGGGCAACCTGCACATCAACATTCGACGGGGCAGTAAGTACCTACAACATCCCCTTCCTCACCCACAACCCCCCAGAGATAAAAGCAGAGTTTCACAAGCTGTAGATGAATGACAGATTCAGACACTAGTCACTGCATTCACGCCTTACCCTGTTTACTGATGATTCAGGTTGTGGAAAACCCAGAAAAATGAAAATGATGATTTCCAGGCCTGGACGAAGTAATGGAAATGATTAAAATCTAAAAATGTTTTTCTAGTCCTGCTCTGATCTATTACACACCTGCAGATCATACTGAGTTCTGCTGCCAGGTTTCTGACTATTTACATTACATATTACATTTATGTATTTGGCAGACGCTTTTATCCAGAGCGACTTACATTTGATCAGTATGTGTGTTCCCTGGAAATCGAACCCATGACCTTTGTGTTGCTAGCACAATGTTCTACCATTGAGTTACAGGAACACTTCAGGTTTTGGGTCTCTACACTGGCTTCGTTTAATATCAAGGAGGTCTACACGCCTTTATCCAATGAATAGGTCACAGAAGCTCATTGGTCAAAAATTGTGTTATATTAAAATGGGGTTTGTTTTCCTTGAGTGACACAGTAAGGCTCAGGAGCCGCCAACACTCTTAGCTGTTCGAAATGAAACAGTTGCTGCCGCCCATGTATCAGTCACGCCGTGATGAAGTGATGAGTTAGTGCAGACACTGTTTGTCCTGAGGGATTTGGTTTGTGTTGCTCCAGTGTCATCTCTCTCTCTCTTTCTCTCTCTCTCTCTCTCTCTCTCTCTGTTCCCGCAGATAACATTGCATCAGAGCTGGAGAGTTTTATGGGTTTGATCCAAACCGTCACTGGATACGTGAGGATCAGACACTCGCACACTCTGGGCTCGCTGTCCTTCCTCAAGAGTCTGCGATACATTAATGGGGAAGAGCTCACTGAACAGTAAGACTCTGAGCACTTGAAAATACCAGCTGCACACTTGAGCCGTTTATGAAGATTAATGATTGATAATGTCTGATATATATGCTACATGTCTCGCTAAACACCGCCGTTGTTTGTCTGTCTGTGAGGTTGCACGTCATTGGTGAGACACATACTCTGACATCATTCTGTAACATTGCGGGCAACCCGAGGCTGAGCCCCAAGCTCAAGGTCCTTTCCCTGTCCCTTTTGGCACCAGGAGAGCGTGCCGACTCTTTTATATATTTTTTTATTTCTGATTGGCTGTGATTTTATTTCATCATGCTGCTTTCACTTTCACTGTAGACAGAAAAATTGTTGCAGAAACCGGTCACATCGCGTTCAGTTAAGACACAGTATTTGTGGCATGTCTGAGGAGAACAGAACATAAATGTTTCTTGTCCTTCACAGTTCTTTCATTGTAAAACATTTTTTTCAAGGGTTTCCATAGAAATGAGGGAAAGCAAAGCGTCAGCTTCGATGGGATGTACAGCTTAGAGAACTCTGCATTGTACAGGTTCGACTGGCTACAAATTGAAGATTTAACTATAATACCCAGCCAACAATGTTAGGCTGTTAGAATGTTTCCATTGCATGACAAAAACGTTTTTTGAACATTCCTTGTTAGCTTTATATATACACACACTCACAAATGCACAGGAAGTGATTTAACCCTAATGGGTTTGATCCAGAAGTTCAGTACCATCAAGAACCAAAGAACTGTAAGGGAGCTGGTGGGGGGAAGTGTGGGAACCTTCTATGGCCCTCTTGTTTTGGTCTTACTGGGGTTGAGTTTCATCTAGAGGAATGCTTGTAAGCAGCACAGACATTCTTCACGTTCCTGAGATGTTTGGTGGAGCTCAGTTGGGTGCAGCTGTAGAAACCTTCTGAACTCTCTTCTGAGCCCTGATCTCCATGTGTGTTCATGAAACACGATCTGCACACAGACTTCAGTTGTTTTTTCCACAGATATCACATTCGTCATGTGTACAACCAGATCAGATTGTTCTCATTCCACTCTCGGGTTAAGTTCTACTTACATGATAAATAATAAATACACGAGAAGTAGTTCTCTAAAAAAGTTCTCTGTTTTGTTTGTGTTTTTTTCAAACTGCAGGATGTATGCGTTCTCCGCAGTGGACAACCAAAACCTGCAGTATCTGTGGGACTGGAGCCAGCACAATCTGACCATTAGAGCTGGAAAATTGTTTTTCCGCTTCAATCCCAAACTTTGCATGTCTGAGATCCAGAAAATGAGTGAGAAAACAGGTGTCAAGGAAAAGATGGAAGAGGATGACATTCGCAGCAACGGAGAGCGAGCGAGTTGTGAGTAGACGCTGTTCGCCAAATCTACAGTGTGCCACAGTGAAAAAATATTTTACCCGATTTGTGAGCCTGCAGTTTGATTTAAATGTGATAATGATAATGTCCAACCAAATAATGCCAAGATAATATGTCCTTATTGGGCTGTTTCACTGTTGCATGCAAAAAACAAACATACAGCGTGTCCAGTGTGTGTAGTCCAGTTCAAAATCACATTCGGTTCTTTCAATAATCCAGTTAAAAAGAGTCAAGATGCATTTCAGCCACTTAAAATCTTAGAAGCTCATGACGAAGCCTTATTTCAGCAGAAGATCTCTTACGGGTGCTTTTACTGAAATCTCTTTACGACCCCTCTTCTAGGTGAGAGTTATATTCTAAAGTTCAAGTCCAACCACACTCAGAGCACTCGGATAAAGCTCACCTGGGAGCGATATCGACCTCCAGACTACAGAGACCTCATCAGCTTCATAGTCTATTACAAGGAGGCGTAAGTGTCGCTCTGCTGGAACTTATTCTTAAACACACAGATGTGTTATTGACATTGACTATGTTTACAATTGCGTATTACATTTATGCATTTGGCAGACACTTTTATCAAAAGCGACTAACAGTGCTTTTAAGGTATACATTTTATCAGTATCTGTTTTCCCTGGGAGTCGAACCCGCAACCTTTGCGCTGCTAACACAATGCTCTACAACTGAGCTACAGCAACACAACATTTCAAAGATGTGTCATATCCATCTGCCTATAAAAATATATAAACTGTGTGTATTGTGTGTATACTAAAATTATTAAAAATGCTTTGGTTTTTTTTTCACACAGACCCTTCCAGAACATCACAGAATTTGATGGACAAGATGGATGTGGCTCTAACAGCTGGAACATGGTGGATGTGGACCTCCCTCAGGACAAATCCTTAGACCCAGGGGTGCTTCTATCCGGTCTGAAGCCCTGGACGCAGTACGCCATCTTTGTGAAAGCCGTCATTTTAGTTGTGGAGGACAAGCACATGCTGGGCGCCAAGAGTGAGGTGGTCTACATTCGCACCAATGCCTCAGGTAGTCTTTACCACCCTCCTTCCAATTTCTTAAACTTCTTATGTCAGCTAATGTTCAGTTCTTATGGTGCAATGAAAAATTAAAATACCCTGTTTGTTTCACAGCGCCATCTATGCCTCTGGATGCACGAGCGTACGCCAACTCCTCCTCTTCTTTGGTGGTGAAGTGGTCTCCACCCATCTCACCCAATGGAAACAAAACCTTCTACCTCCTCCGCTGGCAACAGCAGACAGAGGATCGTGAACTCTACCAGCATAACTATTGTTCTAAAGGTACGTATGCACTTTGAACGTACCTTGTCTCTTGTGTTTACTAATCACCCCACTCTTTACCTTTTGACCTCCTCTTCCTCTTTATTTAAGAGACATACAGACGCTGATATAAAGAATGGCGCGCAGTGGCCATATGTTTCTACTTACTACACATCTACTTAGCAAATAAATAAATAAATGGACATGAAGTATTGATTTTAGTTTAAATGATTTTATTATACGAGAAGCAAGAGAGCGCCAAGTGATACGAGAGCCTGAAACTAGTGCAGCTAGGTCGGAAATTGGTTGCCCAGGACAACAGCCAATTGCATGGTCTGGCGGTCATTATACAAAAATATTGACCACAGAAAGCCAATCATAATTCCAGAGAGGCGTGTAATAACCACATTTAGGTCTAGACACAGACATGAGTAGTTTTTGTTTATGCCGTTCGAACATCTCACCATGTGTCATATTTCGGAATGCAGAGCTGAAGATCCCAATCCGCATCTCAGCTACGGCTTTGTCAGACATGGAGGGAGACACGAAGCCAACCAAATCGGATGCGGGCGGCAGTGAGAAAGGCCCGTGCTGCCCCTGCCCGAAAACCAAGGAGGACTTGAAGGCCGAGGCAGAAGACCGCTCCTACCGCAAAGTCTTCGAGAACTTCCTCCACAACTCCATCTTCACACCCCGGTATGATGCGTGCACACACAGCACTCTCTGAAGTTAAATCAGCTCTTAGATCATATCTAGCCAGGATCTAGAGTAATGGAAGGGCTGGGTCCATTCTTGGTAGCAAGGAACCGAGGTTGGGTTTCTTCCACAGTTTACAACTGTGGTCTGAAGCCCTTCATTTGTTCAGTCTTCCTGGAGAGTGATTATCAAAGTGGGGCTGAGCTCATAGTCTTGAGGCTGCTTTATTTAATAGAATCAAAACCAGAATTTTGGAGGACCTGACTGGTGGCCTAATTATTTCAACATGGGGCTGACAGGATCAGAACATGAGGTTTTGGAAGGAGTAGGTGCCAGCAGCCTAAGCTGGACTGGAATCAGATGGCAAGGGGAAAGGTACAGGGCTAAAAACTCTGGGGCTGTGCGGCTACATCATTGCCGGGGCGTCAGTGGCAGTTGTGTATTAAGACTTCAGCAGGCTGTAATTTGGGATGCACGAACAGAGGGTGGGGGCGGGGGGAAGAGACTGGATTAATGAGGTTGGAGAGCAGCCTCGGGCTGAGGGCTCGCTCCATGTTAGGCTTTTGTTTGCTGAAATAAGGAGTGACATCTGCATTGTGTTATCTGTTTACCTTGCTTGTGGCATCGGATGTTTTCTTGTCGAAGTCCTTCGTGTGCTAGAGAATAACGCACATGCTCAGACACACGTGCTTTGAGACTTTCGAAGGGTTAAATCAGGACATATGCCCTGAGTACTGTAAATCTGGCTTTTTAGTGGGTTGTTTGTTTGGTTCAGAGTGTGTATATGTGTGTTTTGGGGTGGGCCTGAGATGTTGAGTCATGAGATGAGTATCGATGCCCGAACTGATGTCGCCAAACATCTACCATTTAGCTCTTCCAAACTCCTGCCTTTGGAGCTCTGTTTTCATCACGGTAATGGTTTGCGGTTCAGTCGGGGACAGCGTGATGCACCCGTCCGTCTGAAATCGATGGAAAAAGAGATTTTCTAAATGTAAATATGCTTTCCCTCAGCAGCTGGAATGCTTATGAAGTCTCTTGTCTGCAGCATTGATGATTCTATTTTCATCCTGCTTTTTCCTCACCATGTTTCCTTTCCCCAGGGTCATTTTTCTCCAAGTTGGATGGTTGTTATGGCTGCTTTGGAAGAAGGGTGACACATTTGTCATCACAGTCCTCTGTTGCCCATTTTCACTGATGTTTTGCTGGGCCCCCTAAAACCTGCTGGTCTCGAACCAGGAACCCAGTCTCTTCCCATCCATCTAAAATAAAATGCTTAGGGCTGTCAATCAAATCAAATATTTAATTGCAATAAATCGTTCCAAGGGAGCTAAATGCTTGCACAGCGCCTCTAATCAGTTCAAATCAGCTCCAGAGTTTCCAATCAGAATAAAATATTTATAATGTCAAATTGAATAAATGCAGAATAAAAACAGAAGGCAAAACGAAAGCTTTAAACATTTTAAAAAGTTGACACATTAACTTTGACAGCTCTGAAAAACTTTTATTACACAAATATTACATACTGTATATTTTTGATTGCTTTAAATTTAATTTATTGCGTAACTTTACTGGCTTCTTATTTAGAAATTGATTATGAATTTTATGTAACACGTTTCCCAGCACCTGCCATCATGTGCGTTCATCCACACTGAGCAAACCTCATCGCTAACAGTGAGACTTCCGGAACAAGGCCTCTGAAATGCTTCAAGTCGGAGAAAAATTGAGGATGCTGTGCGCTTGAGGGAGGCGGAGAGGGAATTAAACGAATATGTTTTTCCATTTAATGGTCCCTTACTCCTTTCCTCTCCCTTCCTCCCTCCCTCCACTGCCTCACACACTCTCTTTGTCTGGCCATGTTTTGCTTGGAGTGTCCGGCTCCCAGGAAATGTACAGCAAACCTATTTAGAATGTTAATGAATTCTAAAGGAAGATCTCTTTTGAGAGGAGTGGAAGAGGTGTGGGCGCGTGGTCCTCTCTTTTAGACTCCCACACAGCTTCTCGGACACTGTGGGAGACGGAAGGCTCTTTAATGGAAGCCCGCGTCATTCTTGGACCCTGTGCATCCGTGATGACTTGAGTTTCAGCCAAGGGGCATGAAGCGTTGCCTATGAATCAATAGGACACTTGCACATAATCCTTCCTGCCTGGGAAGAGTGGACACGATGTGCCTCTGTTGTCGTTGCTATGTTAGCCTGGAACAACACCTGCTGTTACGCCTTTGGAGACTGTCTGAGGTCTGCAGGTGTGAAATCTTCCCTCAGGCCCCATGAGACTGCACGTCTCTTTCAATCCCTCAACAGAGTTCTTCATGTGAGCTTGACCTTTTCCTCAATCTGCAGTTTGTGCCAGGAGTGTTAGGTTGAGATCTGCTTTCACGGTCGTAGACGACAGGCCGCTCCTGTCCATACGTGAGTCTGACTTTGTTAAAGGTTATAAATTAAATAGGATTTTCTTTTGATGGAGCATTACAGCAGTAAAAGTTGGTCACGGGGTCATACTCTGACGTTATCTGCTGGTCAGATGAGGACAGTCTTTTGCGTGGCCAAATGGCACGCACACGTACACATACGTCCTACAAGTACACACACACACACACAGCCTTAACTGAAATGATTCACATTATTAAGACTATAAATGAATCAGTTGCTGGAATACTATGTGAACCTGTAAATTTATGAATTTTCTTGGTAGCTGGTCATAAAATTTGATCTGATCTTGCAATAATAGAAAAATACAATCCGCCTAAATAATACACAAGCACCGACAAAGTGTACAGGTTAGTTTATTCCTGATTCACACATTCGGTATATTCACTCTGCACTGTGAATGTTTATATATGGGAAGTAAGTTATTTGACATAGCTGAAGATCAGATCTAATTCTATGACCTGTGTGCAGTAATTCCAAAGCTCAGTTACTTTTTCTTCAACTGTACATCTGGTTTTCTTTGAAAGGTGTGATTAGCACCTTTCAGCAGTGCTGATTAACCTTCAGCACTGTGTTCATGTGACAATGCAGATTGAGTTTTACAGTAAATACCCTAAAGGCTGATCTGAATCCCTGGTTAGTGTGTATTAAATCGTGTCAAATTTCAGAATCCCTACTTGCAAGTCATAGAAATCTGTTCACCTGAAGTGACATTGGTATGTGGTTACAATTGATTTATTTGCCTTATAGCATTTTGCGTTGACATTTAATTAAACGTTTTCACACACACATGCATGGACACTTATTCACACATGTGCAAAAATAATCGTATAACTTTGTTGATTAATTAAAAGTGGCAGGAAAAGTCTTGCAGAGCTTATATTACTATGCCCCAGAATGTTTAAACATTCATAATGATTCATAATTGCTCATACAAACATTGAATCCAAGACTCTGCCTGGGAAAGAAAGACATGATGTGTCTTTTGTTGCTATGTCAGCCTGGAAAAACACCCTCTGTTATGCCTTTAAGCAAAATACTCCTTTATTGCACATGCAACAGGATATATTGTATAGCTGACCCAAATCTGTCTCCATTTAGGTCAACGTATTTCATTCATTCTCAAATCAGATCATGATTCAAGTTGATACTGTTCTTTAAATACTAGTAGCCCTGTCTAATGTACATGGGTCATTTACATACTGTACATTGGCCAAAGCCACACTGTACTTGGCCAATCTACTCTATCAGATTACTTTCAGCTGGTCATTTATACATACATATATACATACACACACACACACACACACACACACACACACAATATATATATATATGTGTGTGTGTCTAAATATATATATATATATATATATGTGTGTATATATATTATATATATATATATATATATATATATATATATATATATATATATATATATATATATATATATATATATATATATAGTGTATATAGTGTATATATATATATATAGTGTATATATACATATATATAGTGTATATTTTATTATCGTATTTGTAGAGATTGTGGAGTGATATGAGAAAGGGAATAAAAGCACAGCTCTTTAGGAAACATACCGTACTGTGTTGCTATGGGCAGTGGTCGTTATTCTGAAATATTTGACTATTAAATGTCATAATTGGCCAATCAAATTTAAGTATTCCAGAGAGTCATGTAATCATTTTGAAAGGAGAGCGAAACATCTGCTCTCCCTCACAATACCTAACAAGATTGTTAGCATGAAACAGTTATTTACATTGCCACTGAAAGTCAAAGAAAGCAGGAGAGCTGAAAAATAATGTTGTTTGTCAGTCTTGTGTGTTGGTCACATTGTTGCCATTTTCCTCTCTGTATTTGTTTGGCACTCTGTGGTTTTTCCCACATCAATCTCAAACCATCCTGTCACACTCCCATCTGCGGTGGATCCTGTTGTTTGGTCTGACTATTGAATCTTTACAGAGATCCCGAGCGAGCAAATCGTAACACGTCTCCTAAAACTGACTCTAGGTAAGGCTGTGGCCCTGCCCTGCTCATATGTGTGACGTGGCAGTGGTCCGAGTGTCTGGTAAGCTCTTGTGGTGTGCATGTCTACAGTGGCGGCAGGGTTAACTTGTAGCCAGCGGCTTAGTTTGCTTATTGTCTTACGCACTGTCTCTACCATCAGAGGCAGAGTCGGTCATATCACTGTTATGGGTGTTCGATATTTGTTCCAAATATGCCTATCCATTTCATATTGCCATCTGCAGAAGTGTTCATTGTTTGTTTATTGCTTTATTTGCAAGTATATATTATGTAATACACAGTTATATATAGTGCAGATTAGTGCTTTGGGAATACAAATACAAAAATGTCGACTTAGAATGCGTATAATTCATTTTATCATGTAAAGAAACAAGAATCACAAGGAGAGGAAAAAGGGCAGAAGCGAGAGAGTTAATAATTCCTGGATGTCAGCTCTCATTTCTTTTTAAACTGCAAATTTCCACAAGGGAACAATCTCAGCCCTGCTGGATACATCACAGTCATAAGAATTTAAAAGATCTCATCGCTCAGGGTGATAAATGATGGATAAGATTTAGGAGACAAGAAAGGAGCTCTGTATGTTGAAGAGTATTTCCAGTGTCCTCCCTGTTACTAAGAGACCTATTAAGACAGAATTAGGAGAGGCTTTTGGCTTTCTCTGACAGTGGTGAAGTGGTTAATTGTGCACAGTAATTGGCTTGTATGCTTTTTCAGCCAGTGTAGATTCTGCTGATGCTGGCTGACTGTACTACATCTTTCTGTCTCTTCCTTTTGCTTTCCTTCTTTTTAACTTTTATCTTTTCTTTTTTTTCCCTTTCTTTCTATTTCCCCTCACCCCTCTGTTTATCCCTCATATCTCTTTATCATGTCCCTTAGACCCCCCGACAGAAAGCGGCGAGACCTGTTCGGAGTGGCCAATGGTACGCTGGTGCAAGGTGCGAGCAGAAACGTCACAGGCCCGGAGAGCAACATCACTGACCCGGAGCTGCAGGAGAAAGAGTATCCTTTCTCCGAGGGCAGAGTCCACACAGAGTTCATGGAGATCTCGAACCTGCAGCCCTTCACCGTGTACCGTATCGACATTCACGCCTGTAACTACAAAGTCGACCGTTGCAGCGCAGCGGCTTTTGTTTTCTCCAGAACCAAACCTGCAGGTCAGCAAAGCCAACAAACCAGATTCTCAACCACATATTCAGGCCAGCAAACTACTGTTTTTTCAGAAATTATTCCTTAAATTCCAGTCTTTCTTCACTTTACCTTAAGCATAGTTTTTATTACTGTTCCTGTAATAAAGCTTAACTGGTAGAGCATTGCGTTAGCAATGCAAAGGTCAAAGGTTAGATTCCCAAGGAACACATACTGATCAAATGCACTGTATTTTGCTTTGGATAAAGGCGTCTGCTAAATGCATAAGTGTAAATGTTATGCTCAAGGTTACAGCCAATAAAACAGAACTGAAGTTGAAATTTTATTGAATTATGATAAGAGAGCGCAGGCCTTGAGCAGTTCTGTCTTTCACCAGACAAAGCGGATGATATTCCCAGCAGCGTCACTCAGGAGAGGGATGAGAAGGAAGAGGGATCGGTCCGACTCCGCTGGCCCGAACCGCTTCATCCCAATGGACTGATCCTGATGTACGAAATCAAATACCGTCTGGGAACCGAGGTCAGTGTTACAAATAACTCACATTCCATTAAGAAACACTTAAAACAGCAGCCAAGGTCATAAACCGGTTATGTGTGTGTGTTACAGCCTGAGAAACATGAGTGTGTATCACGCCAGCAGTATCGAGTGCTGCGAGGAGCACATCTTAGCAATCTGGCACCTGGAAATTATTCTGCCCGAGTCAGGGCCACTTCTTTGGCCGGAAACGGGTCATGGACTGAACCTGTGTCCTTTTATGTGGCACCTCTCAAAAGTAAGGAGCACACATTAATAAAATATTTCTGATTTTAGGTTTGGGGTAAAATCAGTATGCTCCTTTAATAGAGTATTTTTTTTAGTCTATTGTTTTGTAGCTGGTAATTTTGCATGTTTATGCTTCTTTCTCTCACAGAAAATGATGATAGCGCCTTTTATCTGGCCATCATCATCCCCATTATTGTGCTAGTGTTGCTTTTCGCAGTGATCACTGTGGTCATCTTAGTCACCAAAAAAAGGTAATGTCCTGTGTATTAAACAAACACAAAGCTTTTAGTGTGTGGTAGTTTTTCATGTATTTTTCCTCTGACCTGCAGGAATAGTGACAGATTGGGAAATGGAGTCCTCTACGCTTCTGTGAACCCAGAGTACTTCAGTCCCTTTGAAAGTGAGTACTGTGTGACTTTTTAAGGGGGTTACTTCATCAATATTATTGTGTTGTTCTCTAACAAATACATCTGAACATCCTTAAAGCACGACACATTTACTTTGGACAAAAACCGTAAGACTTTTTAAGAGAATATATCTTCAATTACGTTTACTTTTCTTGCCCTATTGGCATTTTTTCTTGTTTTAAATACAAATGTAAACAAAACTTATAGAGGTTTATGGTTTACGCAAGAAAAAATAAAGTAGCCATTGGGGTAAAAAATTAAACTCAATTTAAAATCAGTGTTTTCTGAAAACAAGTCTTAACATTTTGCCTCAGATAACAATATCTTGTTTCTATGCCATTTATGTATTTTTACTAATACACACAACAAAAATATGGTTTACTACATTCATGATTTGCGCCTCCTGAGGATCAGTATTTGTCATAATATTTGCCATAATAGGGATCATTTGCCTAGTTTACTTCACTCAAGAAGTTATCATATCATTTTTGGCTCATTAAGAGTTTGTTACAGCTGTACAATATGATTGGCCACTGCACAACATGTACAATATGATTGGCCACTGCACGACATGTATAATATGATTGGCTATTACCAATGTGTGTGCTGCACTGAACAATCTGCTCACATATGTTAATCCTGCTCTTCTTCTGCACTCTCAGTGTATGTACCGGATGAATGGGAAGTGGCTCGGGAGAAAATCACCATGTGTCGTGAGTTGGGCCAGGGCTCATTTGGTATGGTGTACGAGGGCATCGCAAAAGGCGTCGTGAAAGATGAACCTGAGACCAGAGTGGCCATTAAGACCGTAAATGAATCAGCGAGTATGCGTGAACGCATTGAGTTTTTGAACGAAGCCTCTGTCATGAAGGAATTCAACTGTCACCATGTGGTAAGAAAAGAGGGCAGAATCGCGACCAGTTTACAAACAAGTTAAACATTCACTATGATCAGTTAAGCTGGTAAAGGAGTGACCATAAGAATACCTCAAATAACTCAGCTATTTAGAAATTCTAGGACCATTCATAAAATTAGTTTGTAAACCAAAATGAATTAGCCAGTCATGTACTTCCTAAGAGAAAGTTGTAGCCCAACTACAAAACAAAATGAAAAACATTTACCGTCTAGATACCAGACTGTCTTTAGAGCGATTTTACTTATTCTTTGTGTCCTGATTGGTGTAGGTGCGACTGCTGGGTGTGGTTTCACAAGGCCAGCCCACTCTAGTTATAATGGAGCTGATGACACGGGGCGACCTGAAGAGCTACTTGCGTTCGCTTCGTTCCAAAGAGGTACTCAAAACATAACTTCGTATCATCTTCATTAAAGCCTGCACAAGCCACTAACTCAAAGCATCCAGTGCTTGTAGTTCATCACCATCATCTTCATCTCTGTTCTGCTCAGATCTGTCGTCACACTTTATAGTAAATGTTCACAGCTCAATGAAGCTGCTGGATATTTCAGTCAGTAGATGTGGGGTTACAGTAGAGACATTGCACTGAATGCAGCACTTACGTTCTTATTTTGTCATGTAGCAGGGATCTAGCAGTAACGTTCTGCCCCCACTGAAGAAGATGATTCAGATGGCTGGTGAGATAGCAGATGGGATGGCGTACCTCAACGCCAATAAGTTCGTCCATCGAGACCTGGCAGCCAGGAACTGCATGGTTGCTGAGGACTTCACTGTTAAAATCGGAGGTAATTCTCAGTGCTTGTTTGAAGCCAAACACACAAACCTACAGGTTGTTTTCTTGTAATTGTTTAAAGGCAGTTGATTATGCCTAAGGATTTATGAATCTGTTTGAAACAACAATTGATTAAGAGGTGTGACTAATCTTGCTTAGCCAGACCTTGGACAAGAACCGCCCACTTAGACAGGAAGAGCCATTTGACTGGCATGTAACATGATCAATCACAGGTTGTTCTGGTTGTATGTGCCATTTAGGGGCGGGGCTATCAGAGATTCATTATACCACAATAATAGACTGCCATAATACATTTAATTAATGACACAACAACCTTCACAAATGATTGTACAAAAACACGCACTTTAAAATCTGAAAACAGGCAGATTGTCTAAATACAGTACATTAAAAAACCTATGTGCCCCCTACTTACAGAAGCTATGTATGGTCAGCCAATCAGATTAGTTCTTACTAGATTGAGAAAGACTTTTTTAGTTCTGTGTGTAATGTATTTCAGACAGTGGGCGTGTCTGCCGAGACCAAGGTGTGACTGACCTTTCATAACACTGAAACACAATCTGTGCTTTCCTCTTGTGTTTAGACTTTGGCATGACCCGAGACATCTACGAGACTGATTACTATCGGAAAGGGGGGAAAGGGCTGCTGCCAGTTCGCTGGATGTCTCCGGAATCTTTGAAAGACGGCGTTTTCACCACAAATTCTGATGTCTGGTATGAGCTGTCTGTCCTCGCAGACTTATCTTTTCATACACATACCTTGCAAGACTCTCTGCACAATTTGTGTGAATTTATGTGATACACAACAAGTCAAACATTTTAGAATAATAGTGAAGTCATCAAAATGATGAAATAACACAAATGAAAGTATGGGAATTATGTGGTGACATTGTAGTAATTTCTGTGGTCGCTACACTATATTCTGACATTACAGCCCAGCACACTCTAAAGTAACCTGAGATGCTCATTAAATAATATTAAAGGAGTTCCCGTACATGCTGGGGACTCATTGGCTGCTTTTCATTCACTATCCGGTCAAAAATAAAATGGTTTTGTAAAGAAATTCATATGTAGGCACAATTTATTTTTTTATAAATGTGTATATACTACAAAACTTTATTACTTTACTACAGAAAAGTACTACAAAAGTGTTTGGGCATAAGCCTTTAGACTTTAAAACTATGTAAATTAAGATTACGTTTAAATTAAGAAAACCTAATTTACATAATTAGATCTTTCTGTAAATTAAGCCACCAAACTTGACTGGTAGTATGTGCTTGTGTTTGTGCTTGTGTGTGTTTGCATGTGCTACTGTAACACTGATATTTGTCCATCTGAGCAACAGGATGTCCCATCAGAGATCTCTAGACACAAACACAGCAGCCTCTCCAAACTTCTGCATGCTCTCCTTCTCATCAACTGGCCAAAAAGCATTTAAACTCTGTCTTTATTTTTCTTAATTCACTTGACAGCAGGAAGCCTGTACAGGGTGAACGCGCTCTAATGATTTTTTTCCACTGATCTTCTGTGTCAAGGGAGAAAAAGCATCACTTCCAGACATTCTTACAATCCCAGCCAGCAGAGACGTGTCCAAACACATTGTCTGTTTGTCTCAGACAGACTGTCTCTCCACACCACGGCTTTAGTCCCAGCAGTGGTGGCTCGGCAAAACAGAGCAACGGCACTGTAGACCGACTCCTCCAATTCTGTTTCCCAATCGCCAGCGTCCCACGGCTCTGTCGCTCCGTGTGCTCCTAACCTCCTCCAGATGTTTGGTAATGATGGGGTCGGTGTGCCAGCGCGGTCCCGCCTCCCGTCCCTCTTTCCGTATCTGCCGCTTTTGAAGTCTCTGAGATGAAAAGAGCCTCCCATCTCTTACTCCCATAAACCTCGCCGTTAGGTGTCTTTATTTGTTTCCTTTCGCAAAAAAACGAGCCGCTCTTAATGCGGTTTTGTCTTTCAACACGCAGATGTTGCAGCCAATTAGATGCAAGTCACTGTTGTAATAGTCCTGTTTTAAAGGGTGTTGAGCTTCGCGTCAGATCCCCGGCCAATGTAGAAAATTTGTCCTCGGAGAGCTAATGAATGATGACTGGCAACAGTGTGCTCTTTGTGTGGTTTTTATTGAGGGTTTCTGAGTTTCTGCTCCTTTGCTGCACTTTCTCACCGGCCGCCGGATAATATATGGACTCATTTTCATTAATGAGGAACACAGGGCTAACAAAAACACCACACTAAAGGAAAAAGTTCAGGTCAGCGGCTTGTGTTGGGGTTTTCGCGCATTGTTTTGACTTGGGTTTTGAAACGAGCATTTTGTTGTTTCAGGCTACAAGTAAAAAAGTAGCTGAATAACAATGAAGAGAAGAAATCTGCCCAATCAGGAGGGATGTGGCAACATATATTTTATATATATTAACCAAGATTATTAAATGCTATAAAAATATCATTTAATTCATATCATAGGGGTTATATATATTTATTATGACCAGTCAGAGTCAGGGGAACCTGAAACCAGCCCTAATATACAGCACTTCTTTAAGACAATTAGCCAGCCAGAGGTACAGGCAACCCAATGGCCAGTTGACGCACAAAACGTACATCCCGCATCCCCACCACAGAGATGCAGCCGCAGCCTTTTGATGGGATTAGACCTCCACTTTTAGACCCTGCGTAACTGCAGCTGCTTCAAACCCAGCTAACAATTTTAGGTTGTAAGAATGTTTCCCTAACATTTCCATTAAGTAACAAAAACTTTAAAACGTTATTTTGAGTGTTCTAATAACATTCAAAATATCGAGTTTTTTAGACATTGCATTAACATTATTGCTTGGCTATAAGAAAGTTATTCTAACATTGAAAAATTCCACTAACTACTTAGTAATAAAGTTTTGATATATATGATATATAACATTAAAAAACGCTACAGAACTTAGAAAACGTTTTGAGAACGTTCCCTGTTAGCTGAGAAGCAGCTCTTCTTGTTTCCTCCCCTCTGTTTTGTCTTGACCTTAAATGGCCTCATTCCTTTCCTCTCTGTCCTCATCCAACTGTATTGAGTTACCGCGTGTGCATGGTCACTGGCGTAATTGGAGAAATGGGTTTTGTGACATTTAGCAAGATTTGCATTTTGGATGCAATGACTGCCTTTGTGTTGCTGTTGGAGAGTTATTCTTTTAACCAGTTCCTCTTTCTCCAGGTCATTCGGAGTGGTTTTATGGGAGATTGCCACTTTAGCCGAGCAGCCGTACCAGGGCATGTCCAACGAGCAGGTACTGCGCTTCGTCATGGAAGGTGGACTGCTGGACAAACCAGACAACTGCCCAGACATGCTGTGAGTCTTTTGATGCTTGATCTTCTGTCTTGTGCAACACACACATGGAGTCCTCAAATTATTTTTTTACAGAGCCCGCACCAGCTGCTTTCTCAACATACACAAGCCATTGGCTTCTAAAGCCAGGCATTTGCCACTGTGTTTGTGTGTTAACCCTTTGTCCTCTAGCTGGCCCTTTTCTATTTAAGGATGCAGGATCATGCTAAAGTGTCAATAGTATGTCACCAGATGCTTCTGCTAACGTCAGACCAAGCTAAGGCCTGACTGGTGACATTTGCGTCATGGGTTAAAAGCAGACAGGTGACATCATGTTGTCAGGGCGCTTCCTCCTCAGCAGTAAAGTGAACTCCATAGAAGGGCCACTATTCGATTCCCAGAGGTGATTTGGTAACTGTGACCCGTGCTGCTCTAGTTTTATGAAGAGCTTCTCGCACCACTCAGTCCTAGACAATCTCTTCTCATCTTCTGCTGAGTGCTCTGTCTGCGTCACCAATCTGATGTTCTGTGACGCTCTCCTTTTCTGGACTGATGTCAGTAATGAAGCATTTCATCTATCCCTCCATATCCCTCCATTTTCCCTGACCCCTTTCTCCCTCTGTGTCTCTCTGTGTCTCTTTCTTGTCTCAACTGTTATGGAAACACAAACCCCCGTTTCCATGGCAGCTACAACGGGGTGTCCTGATTGCATGAGAGAGGAGTTACAAAGGAAGGAGGAACATATGTTACACCGCGCTACATAGCCAGCTCTATAAAAATGAAGACTTTCAAAGTTTGTCATCTGTATCTCATCATTACATTAAGCTGAACGTCATGTCAGGCTTTCTGTCACATCTGTGTGATGTCATGAGAATTCAAGCAATACTTGGCTAAAGTACAAGGGCACAAATCCAGAAATAGTGTGTAAGGTTTTAAACAAAGAGCGGTTTCATTGCACTTCATGTTGAGATTCTTTTCAGGAGTTTCTATGCTAGAACTAATCAGTCATGATGATTTTTGTTGTTATTCCAAGTAGTCAGTAGTCCTGTCACAGAAACATCAGTTTATCTTTCTGTCTTTGCTGTCAGACAAAGGCAATTTTTTTAATCTCCTTTTTGATGGACAGTACCTTTGTTGCAGACCTGCCTACCTAGACATCATTTTGAAGCATCATATGATCCCAGCATAAAGTGAGGCAATATCTTACATATTGCTCACAGATGAGGCAATCCCAGAATGCTTTGGGACCCTTTTGAAAATTAGCCATGGTTTTTCGGGGCATCGATTACCATTTCTATAACCATAGTTTTACTACAAATACCTTAAATTATGGTTGCTGTAGCAAAACCATGGTTAGTGTGCGGTTACCATGTTTTTCTGGTTTAAACCGTAGTAAAACCATGGTTAATTTTCATAAGGGCATAAGTTCAATGGAAAACACGTTAGATGTTGGACAAGGAAAATGTTAGAAATTAATTATTAATTATAATGAGTTAATTATAAATACACTGATTTCATTTAGTATCAAATTTACTGTGTTATTTCTATGGTTAGCTTACCAGCATGCAATTGTCGGACTATCAAAATGTGTAGCACACAAAGTTGCTGCCTTTGTAGAGCATTCTAAATCAGTAGCTTAAAAGATTCCCTTTCAGTTAGGAATGCTGCCGCTGTAGACAGCAGACAGCATATCAGCTCGCTAGATTACAGCAGCTATAGCTTGCGCTTTAGAGGGCAGGACTTTTACCACATTTTTTGATTCGGTTTGAATTCACTTCACTGAGTAAAGACAGATGGCCTCTGTTATGAATTTGTAATCCAGTAAACGGCAAACAGACTTGTGAACACAGGCCTGTGCCCAAAAAACTCTCAGTTGTTTTGAGGGAAGGTCTCGGAAGTTTAAACCACAGGAAAGTTGCCTTTTTATTGGTTCCTCATGCCCAGCAGAAAAAGGTTCCGCCCTCTCCTCTTCCAGCGCATTATCTGAGGCACATACGCCTTGCGAGTTATTGCGAGCAGGCCTCTGTGTTGTGCAGCTGAGGCGCCCGGCTGGGTTGCCCGCTCTAAACCCGTGACTGAAGGTCACTGCAAACATCCAAGCATTTATTTCAGTACGCCAGTGAGCGCAAAGAGTATTCTTAGCTTGTTTATGTGTTTTACTGTACCAAGATGGGTGAGACAGTACCACAGCAAACTGTTATGATGATGGGTTTTTACTTTTCTACTGAATCTTCTACTTCTATGTATCCTTAGTGGTTCCACATAGAACAGATTTGTGAAGTATTTGTGAAGAACAGTAGTGCACCCTGATCTACAGAATTGTGTGACTACAGAATGTTCTAGAAGTTGCTCTATGACATATCAGTGTACTTTATAGCTCTGGTGAATACTGCCACCTGTTGATAGGTGAGGACTTTAAGTAGCACTCCAAAACACCTGGATTTATAAGACTGTATGACCATTATATTGTTTGTTTCTAATATATATTTACAAATATATAACAGAAAATTTAATTCCAGGGGGTTTCCTACCGGCCAGATCTAGACAGTCCAATCTCAAGTCGCAAGTCATATTTTTCTTCCTAGATATGTCTAGGGTCCCTTTTCAGTGTGAGCTTTTGGGCATTTAGTAGGCAAAAATTGAAGCTGTGGAAACCACAAACAGTATAAAAACAGTTACTTATCCCTTTAAACCCTGCACCACTAATTATTACTGCACGCGAGACTTAATACTGCAGTCTATAGCTTTTCTGGTTAAAAATAAACAAAACTCAGTTATTGAGCAAGTACGTTACAGATACAGTGTTTAAAACAGTCTTCTCACTATACCCCGATAATGATTTGTAATTTCAGCTGTCAGATTTTGTGACGTTTCAGTTTAACTTCATTTGACTTAATATTTGACATACGTGAACATAGAGTAACCTGCAATGATACAGTTCAGACAGAGATGGTGATAGAGAGGCATAAGTTATGGATTGCAGCTTTAAACATATATTAAGAACAATATTAAAGTAACCTGCAATTTTATGGTTCAATCAAAGATGGCGATAGAGAAGTTATGGATTGTAGCATTATATTCAAACTTTAATGCTTTTGTGTATGTTCCTCTGGTTTACAGGTTTGAACTGATGCGAATGTGCTGGCAGTACAATCCTAAGATGCGTCCGTCTTTTCTGGAGATCATCAGCAGCATAAAGGAGGAGCTGGAGCCATCCTTCCGGGAGGTCAGCTTTTTCTACAGTGAGGAGAACAAGCCGCCTGACACTGAGGAACTGGACATGGAGGTCGAAAACATGGAGAACGTTCCACTGGATCCTGCTTCCACGCTGGTCCCCTCCTCTCAGGGGAGCACAGGGGCTCAGGCCCAAAGTCCACAGCCGCTCTCCCCGGCTCAGGGGCCAGGGACACCGATGGGGTCTGCCCCGACCCCTTCCACCTCACCCCCCTCCTCTTCAGCCTCTCCTGGTCTGGCTTTAGAGAAGCACTCAGGACAGGTAGCGGCAAATGGGCCAGTGGTGCTGCTGGGACCCACATTTGATGAGGCGCAACCCTATGCACACATGAACGGGGGACGGAAGAACGAGCGAGCGCTTCCACTGCCTCAGTCATCGGCCTGCTGATCGTTACTTTCTGACGCCCTCAAACTCCCTCTGCTCCTCGCACAGGGTACCCACCCTTCCCTCGCCCTTTTGTTTATGTGGTCATATGTGTTTCCTTTTGTTTATGAGGAGTCAAAACCCAGGACTGACCGAGGAGTTGCTAACCTTCCTGGACGTCAGTAGATCATTATTATTTAAATGATTTCAAATGATGGAGGATGTTTTTGGGCGACCGGTGATACAAAAAGCCTACAAAATACTCTTGCAATATTTAAGATTATAGAACAATCACCACACTGGAGAGCCCTGGCTTTCACTTGTGCGATAAAAAACCTGTTTTAATATTTTCTAAAGGAAGAAAACCTGCCAGTTAATTGTGAAACAAGAGACAAGCATATTAGCTAGCAAGCCCAGCCCATGAACACTATACAGATGTGTGTGTGTGCTTACGAGTGTGTTTTTATACAAAAATACACATTCCCTTTCTCAGCGCAGTACATTTCTTCCTCTAAGGCTTGTGTCCTTGTGTCATCACATTTCTCTTTTAAACTGGAGCAGAGACTGTCTGAGCTAAGATCGCTTGCTCTCTGTCAGTGGGCGAGAACTACCGCGTGATCGATCACAATACTGGTTGTGCCACCCTCCGGCTTAATCCAATTTAAGGGGGTCGGTTAGAAAGGCCGGTGGACTTTTTTGAAACTGCCAAATTTTTGCCAAATCAAATTTCCTTTAACAAAAATAAAGAAAAAGGTATTTATCATTACATAACCCAGATCCCCATCCCTCCCACAGCCGATCTTCTAGGTTGCACTTTGAAGTAGCGCAATCATGGGACTAAACTCTCATTCTGTCTTTTGATGGGGGATTTTTGGGCCTCGTCTTTTACAATCAGCTTGAGTTTGTAAATCCTTTCCCTTTTTTATATGGCTCTGATCTTCGACTATTGCATGGCAGTTTCCTGCTGCACACACCATCTGTGAGCTGAGCCTCTGTCAGAGCGACGTCTCAAGTCAAAAGAAAAGAGCGCGGTGCTAATCGCGAAGGTGAAGAGATCGAAGCATCGCGGAGGAGGGGCAGATATGTAATATAAGGGATTGGCTCAGTTATGAAGCTAACCCGAATACAGGGGCTTCATCTGTTTTGACATCTGTTTGCTGAGACAAGCGAGGCATTGTACACAGCAGGTATTTTTGTTAGACTAGTCATTAGTCTCTCTGTACAATTCATATGATTCTACAAAGGGTCTTACAGTTGTATGTTAGGCCTCCAGATCATTTACACACAGATCATTGGTTTGAGTCACTTTTGATAACTTTTTTACAGTTCTGATGTTCACCTCTTTGTCTGTACAGAAAGAAGCTGCTATTTTGTTTTTCTTTTGTGGGTGTTATACATATATAAATCCTTCAGGTTTAATATTTTATGATATCTCCACTACAGTCCATTTTCTTATGCTTTGTACTCTTCTTGCAAAAAAAGACAAAAAAAAAAAACAAAAAACTGAAAATAGCCTTTCAGATTTTTTTCTCTCCCCAGATGTTTGTCTGCATTGCCACATGTTCATTGCCTTTTTTTACACTTCTGTTATTATTATTATTATAATTGTTATTATTATGACTAAACTCTTTAGCTCTACATGTGAACTTTAGGCACCCGTGAAACAGTCGTCTACCATTCATTGCATCTGTCCATAAGGTGCAACTCAATCTCAGGTTAATGTTACAGTTTTGTTCTCCAAACATTCTCATCGGAGCTTGTTCCACCCACCTGTGTTTTAGCTCTCGCTCCTTACAGTTCATCCTTAGTAAACGGTACAGTATATAAGTGTCCACTCCAAGCCTACTGCTTACATCATAAAAGGTTTCTTTCCTTTACCTTCACAGACCATTCTGTAACCCATCGTGCAACTTCTACCAACTGACAGGGCTAATTGGATGATTTTGATTTGTTTTTCAATACCCCAACCCACCTGTATCACCTCCAGAAACGGCTCAGTTACGTGCAATGCACCTCGATCTTATAAACGCATGCAATGAGCGCTAAACTTCCTAATGATATGAGGCATCTGTAACCAAATAAGGATGGCTTCGAAAAGTCCAGAAAAGTTATCAGTTTGGATTACTTCAAGGTATGCTAAAGAAAAGTAGGTTTCTTTAGCTAGTTGGCTTTAAATGTTTCATTTAGAAGGATTTCTCCATGTCCAGTTGGGATTGTGTCCCAGGACCTATTTTTTCTGTCTTAGAAGGTTTATTCCCCCCTCTGATGGGGTAGTTATTTCCTGTTTTTGTGATCCCAGTTAAAATCACTGTACAACTGCCCTGATGATTTAGTATAAAGTCTGAGTTCTACACGCGTTCTCCATGATGTCATGACTGGGGGCGTTTCTTTTTCATTTCCTCCAGCATCTATCTACCTCATTCTCTTTTATTTTAAATGTGTACGTACATGATAAAATACATCTCACTTCTCTTCTCACCAGTCTGTAGAAGACACCTTATCCTCCATTGCGTCTCTGATTTAAAACTCTCTTAAACCGCAGAGAAGCACCACATGCCCCCAATATTGAAGAGAGAAGGTTATAGTGTGGTTTAACAACTATGGGGTTCCTTTCTATTGAATCCCTTATATATGTCCAGTGTCACAAAAATCCCAGTTACATTGCAATATTTTCATATAAAAGCATTATCCAGAAATCTTTGTGATTAACCTTAGAGATAAAAACAATGTTCTTTATATAAAAAGTAAAATTTCAGTGTTTTGCATTTCACATGTTCTTAATTGACCATCCCTACTGTCCATCATGGTTTAGAAGATCATATCTTAAGCCAGTGATTCTCATGTCTAAAGCCCCACAGCTCTGCACATACTGCAGTTCTCCTTTATTTAACACACCTGATTTACATTAGCAGCTCATTAGCAGAGAGATCCATGAACTGAAAGGTCAGATAAGAGAGACATACAAATTGTGCTGAGCTGTGGGTCTCCAGGACCTTAGTTGAGAATCATCTTCTCCACCTTCTAGCCCTGCATGTGCTGGCAGAAATCCTCAGACTGTGCATCTGAATATGAGATCTTGGCTTCAAAGTTATCCTATAATTATAATGTCCTATATGTCCTATAATCTGTAGATCTGTAACTAATGTCTTACTCTTCTGGTTTAAGTTTCAAAATAGGTGTGAAGCAGGACAAAAATACAAGTCACATTTAGAATAACTCATGAGATTTACATAAGCTGAGTCATCTGCTATTTGCTCAGTCTAGCTGGGTTGTAAGGGACTGATTGGTAAACAGTCAAAAATGTAATTTGACATCAGCATAACTAATGCAAACTGATATGACCTCCCTATTAACTAGTGCCAACAATACACTAGTACTTACACCACTGTATTGCTTCACCTATTATATTTGAATTCTTTTCCCTTTCCCTACTGTTATGTCTGGTCAGAGCAGCTAAAGATCTGATGTATATTGTGGATTTCACTAGATTTTCTCACAACAAACCAGTGGATATTTTCCCTGCTCATAAACCTACCTGGAAAACATTCCAACTGATTTGTTACATCCACTCCACAAGTCTAACCAGTACCATATAAGAAGGGCCAATTGTCACCATTCATTGACATTCTCTAGAGGGAGAAAGGGCTGTAGTTTTGCCTCTCTTTCTACTGCTGCTGACAACATGCTGCTTTATGAGGACTACATACAGTCTGGCCAATAGCATTGGGTGGGTGGTGGATCCAAGCGAAATACTTCTCTCTCCAAATAACCATTACAAATGGACAGATCAGACAATTCAAACACAGAGTGGATCAGAAAAAAATCATTTGAGGAAAAAACTGAAGCCCTGAATCTTACAACTCCTGGCCGTTCTGTTTTATGGCACTTAAAATATTCTTTAACTTCAGAATTTTTGTAGAGGAACTCCAGGGGTTGGAAATGAGGGCAGGAAGACTTGGTTGGGATGCAGAGTGGCATGTTGCTAGAGAAGATTATTCTGTGTGGTACAAAACGATCTAAATAACCATTCTATAAAAGCCCTTGTGCTTGTATTGTTGCGTATGTATATGGGTGGGACTGTATCACATATAGATGTAGTGATTAAGATTTTGATGTGTTTATAATGGGAAGATAATAGATATCACTATTTATTTCTGTTTCTTTTTCTCTTTCTGTACTGAAGATGGACAAAAGCATTGGCCTGTTGCAAAGTGAATGTCAGTTTTCTTTGAATGCCGCCAAGGTTTCTTAGTTACAAGTAGGTTACAAATCTACAACAGAAATACACACACACAGACACACACAGGACAGTGATGTCCAGTAGATTACGGGTAGACATGACACAGAGAGAAAGAACATGACTAGAATTTAAAGAGAGACCAGTTTACAGTAGAAATATAGCTTATGTTGCAATGCAGGTTTTCTGCAGGCAAGAAGGTAGATTGACTGAAAGATTTCCTCCTCCAACTATCATAATAACTATTGTTATTTTATTATATTTCTTCATAAACCTGCTAAACCTCAGGTTTAGAAAAGATCCATGGATGCATTCTGTTCGCAATAATCAGCTTGAGGTTTCCCAGACTTCGTTTCCCAGGCACTGCTTTTTTTGCTTGGCATTCCGAAAAATTTCAAAAGGGGCCTTGATCTACTGTACTGAAAAGAGTTTAATAACACTTTATTTTCCTTTCACAAAGAAAAAGGAAAAACAAATCTCTGTGTCATTGCGTTGACTGGTAAAAACTGAGGGTGAAACATCTTGGCTGTTACTCTTATCTTGTAAGTTATGTATCTAAGGCCTCCGGTTTTTATTTCTGTTTTCTCCTCAACTCCGGATGGTAGACTTTTACATGCCATTGGCTTAATGTATATCTGAAGAATTTTCATGTATTTTCTTTTTTTTCCTAAATTTTGAATTAAAAAAAAATGAATGAGTCTGAAGGCTTGTCGACTGTCACTCTTTGCATTTCTGTATAATCTGTATTTCTATATAATCATCACAGGATTATGTTTTGTCATGTAAACTCTCTTTCGAATGTTCCACCTCTGTGCAGCCCGCATGTCCTGCGGTTGTGTATGCAGGGGTGTCCAGCTGCCGTAGCAGAACCTGGATGATGGTCTGAAGTTGTGGTACCAGTCTGTCTAGGTCTGTAAGGCTGCCTGAGGCAGGCACATGGATCAGGGCAGCTTTTCCCAGTCCGCGGTACAATGAATAATAGTACACAAAATCACAGAGGTACCTGCAAAATGGTAACTTACTGTCAATTACCTGATACAGTAATGCTTCATGTACATAATCGGAAAAATTGAACTTTCACTATAATTTTCTCTAATTACCAATTATATAGTACTGGACATGAAAATGTCAGTTGTTACCTTCCAGCATCCCTGGAGTAGATGACATCAAATCCCATCCTTTTTAATTGTTTGCTGAGAAACCTCATGTCTATGATGGAGTCCAGCCATTCTGGTCCTCCCTCAATGCAGCAGTGATTGACAGGGTAACGGCCACTCACGTCTTTGTCCTTGTAACAGCGGTTCTTCCCTGTTTGCTCCAGTGTGATGCCTTTGGCTCCTGGAGCAATGCCCAAATGGATCAGAACCTGCCCATCATAGACAGAGAGTGTGAAGTCTTGTTGCATCATGATTGCATCATCAAATACAAACGATCAGCTCTCATGATGTTGTAAGCTTTGCTTTTATTCACAATATTTAACAAAGCATCTCTTCATCTCTTAAGTGTCCCATTAAGGCATGATCAATATATCAGTGCGATTAGGCTATTACCTTTGGAGTCATGTTCTTCCAGATGTCATTAAGAACTTGTTGAGATTTTGCATAACTGACGGGGATCTCCTTAATATGAACCTCTACACCGACTCCAAGTCCCACCATCTTCAGACCCTTCAAAACAAGCATTCACAGCCATGAAGTGCTTTCATTTGTTAAATTCAACCTCGAAATGCTTTAATTTTACTAGCAGGAACCTTCGCTGCCTCCCAGCTTGAATTCACCACATACTGTCGAAAAGGCCCAAAACCTGAATACATGACAAAATTAAATAAAGTTATGCAAACTTATGTGAGAAATAATACTAAACTATTTCTAGCGTGTCCTTTATGGTTTTAACTTTCGGTTCACGTTAAAGAAAGCAGATAATAAACCATAAATAAACCATCTACCTGTTACAACCACAACATCACGAGAAGCGTCCATGTTGATGAGATATTTAAACGCACAGGCTTGCATGGGTTAAATGGCACCTAATTCACTGCAGTGTTGTTATATATATAATATGGGACTATTAGCGAAAGAGAAACCGTGTTAAATGTGCCTAAATGAGACTGCAGAATTGCATTGTCCATTTTTCTCCACATGGGAGAGCCATCTCCTATCCCATCATAGAGAGAAGGACGCGCTTCTCCAAACATCTCCGACTGAACAGGACGCGGCGTGTACATCCTACTATGACAAAGGACGTGCTTATGAATATTAAATAGGTTGTCAAGACGTCACCCTAATTCACAGTCGGCCGTCTCGCGCGCGTTTGTCCGTTTCAGCCAATCACATGACGCGACGTCACGGCATGTTTTAATATTAATAAGCCAGGCTACGGGACGGGGGAGCAGCTTATTAGCGGCCGTCGCTCCTCCGCGCTCGCTCGCCTCCGCCCCGCCGCGCTCCTCACCGACCCGCGACGCGGATGACAGCGGAAAAATTGAGCTCGCGTTACCGGTCTCACCTCAAAACAAGCCCTTAATTCACCACAAACATCGAGAAGAACAATGTTCCGCATGAGGGAGCCGTTCGAGAGCGAAACGCTTCAGCTCCAGGAGCTCAACCACAGGCTCGGTCAGTACCTGCTGCGCGCCAAACAGTTGGAGCAGGAAAATGGCTGTTTGGTCCGCGAAATCAATTCAGTCAGACGGAGCAGGTCCGGAGAAACGGACGGCAAGCGGATGTCCGAGTTACGAGAAATGCGAAGCCTCCTGCAGCGCTTATCTTGCGAGAAAAGCGGAGCGGAGATGGAGCGAGAGAAGCTGCGCGGCGAACTGGAGACGCTCCGTGCCGTGCGCTCGGAGGAGACGTCGGTGACCAAAGGCGTGGAAAGCGAGCTTCAGGGCTGCGAACGGCATCTCCATCGGGCTCTCCAGACCAACAGCGCGCTGGAGGACCGTCTCATCCAGCTCGAAAACGAATATAAGTTTCTGGAAGATGCCCACAGAAAAGAAGTGGCCCACCTGAGGGACAAGCTGCACCCACGGGCTGTACGTGTGGTCACTCGGACCCATCCAGCTCCTCCAGCAGTTACGATGGAGGAGATGCAGCGGTTCTCGTCCAGCTTCACCGAAAGCTGGAGGGAGACTTTGGACGTGTACCGTCTGAAGGTGGCGGAGATCGAAGAGTCTATGAAAGCAGACCAGGCGAGGCTGGAAGACCTTCAGAGGGAGAAGCAGGAATACGCAGCACACTTCCACAGGCTGCGGGACGAGATTGAGAAGCAAAGTCAAGTACAGCTGAACCTTGAGGAGCAGCTCATGAACATGCAAGACCATTTCAGAGCTGAAATTAATCAGTATCAGGTGGGTTGAAAAAAGACGACGAAGAAGAAATAAGCGGTTCTCATCATCTTCAGGCAGGGTGCCACACCCACTGTTCCAGCTAACGCAACGTTCTCACAACGTTGGCAAACGCTGTATACACATTTTCTCAGTTATCAAAAACAAACGTCCTTCTGTGTTAGCAGAAGGTTATTAACGTTGCAAATCAAAAATGTTATTCTTGAGTTTTGCAGTAACGTTAATGCAACATTTAAAACTTTCCCAGTGCATTCAAAACAACGTTGTCAAGTTCTTCCTAACAGAGAGTAACAGATTACGAAACACAATATGGAAGCCAAGCAGCCATCAGCTTCTAGTTCGGCACCTGTTCTTCAAATGGTCCCTCAGGAGCTGAAGTGAGAAGCCAATATCCATGTTTACCATCTCCAGCTAAATGTGCTTAAGAAAAACTGGGCGTCAATGTTTCATCCCAGGATTGCTCCTCTCCAGGGAAAAGACAAATGAGTAGTTATTGAAGCAGAGTGCCAGCATCACAAGTGCTGTGTCACTGGAACAAATTGATTGAGCTGTATAGAGGAAGTCGGTCTTAACGTATTACCGCAGTTTGTCCAACCAGCCTATTAAGTGCCAAATGTCCTGTCCAGCATCCGAGACAATGGCTTCTAATATATGTATTCAATAAGTAGACGAGATGAGGCAGGGTTGTAATGAACACTATGATGCATGATACATTTATTTAAGTCAGGACTAATGTAGCTAATATTTTAAAGGGTTGACATTTATAACATCACCAGACAGTACACCGAATGTAAAGTGATGGAGTTTTTGGAACCAACAAAGGAGGACTATTTAAAACTGCAATCTGTAACTCTGTCACCATCTCTGTTCTAAACATAGAAGTACAGGTTTCTTTGAATATTGTTTTTTTTTACATGTGTAGAAAACAAATGAAGCCAAACTGACTTCCTGAGAAATTATTATAAGCTTACTAATAAGGAGAGAGTTTTGAAGGAGTGACACTGATCTTTAATGTACTTGCTCAATAACTGATTTTTGTCTAATTTTAATCAAAAAAGTTACAGACTGCAGCTTTAAAGGAGAATAAAGGCTGGACATATAAGAGGAGATTGTTATTTGTATAACACCGGTGAACTGAGCATCACAGAACAGGTCCATCACAGAAACAGAAGCACTCAGAATCTACCGTGATCAATAGGATGAAAGTGGACCCCTTTCTGAATGAGTGATGAGATACAAATAAGCTTTATAGTTTTAATGGTGTACTATATTCAGTACACTGAAAATGCATTTGGTAATTGATTTGGAAAATATCTCTAACTAAATTTATTTTTAAAGATTGTTTTGCTCTTACCACTGGATTTCTAATCACTCTTGACATATTCCAAAATGCTTTCAGAATAAAATCACAAGCTTGATCATTTTAAATTCCTAATTTATTTTTTTGTATTTATTGTTAAATTTATCAAAGATCGAACTGTCTAACTATTCTCCTGTCATACAGGTTATTGTTGAGGATCTGGAGCATGAGCGCAGATTGCTGTCCAACACTATATCAGAGAAGCTGAAGGACCATCAGGAGCTCCTGCAGGTCAAGATGGGCCTGGCTCTGGAAGTGGCTGCATACAGGTAGATCTGTACAATGAGATGGTACAAGTTCAAATGGAAGCGCACAACACTAACAATGTAAATGTTGGGGGTTCAGTTCCCAGAGCGCACATATACTCAAAATCTATACTGCATTTTAACTAGAGCTGCAAGCATCTGTATCAATGAAATTTGTTCATTCATCTCAGGCACCTTCTGATAGGACTTCATGCCTTCACTGTTTACCCAGCCAACAGGGAACGTTCTAAGAATGTTGGCTAACGTTCTCTAAACTGTTCTTTTAAAGTGATCAAAAATGTTCTTGCAATAACATTAGCAGATTCTTAACGTTATATATCATATGTCAAGAATGTTATTCTTAAGTTGTTAAAAATTAAAAAATTGTATAATTTAAAATACTTTAAAAAATTGTTACAGAATTAGGAAAATTGAATAATGTTTGTATAACCAAGCAATGATGTTAATACAATATCTTAAAAAACTGGATGTTTTGAACATTCTTAAAATGTTAATTTTTAAGTTTTGTTACCTAAGGGAAACATTACAGAAACATTCCTACAACCTAAAATTGTTAGCTGGGTAGACAGTTCCCTCAAACTCCTGTTTGTTCCTACCTTTGGTCTGATGCCAGTTCGAGCACGGTGGGAATGACCTTTTTTGTGTCCTAAAGTGAAACTGTCTCCTCCTACATCCTCTTATGACATTTAATATTAATATTGAAATTACTTCTGCTTCATAAACTACAGAAGCAGGGCAGGATATCTGCAAGTCCTTGAAAAATATTAAAGAATCTTAAATATCATTTCTGGAGGTTTTAAATTTTTCTTCATTTTCATTTAAAGCTGCTTTTAAAAAATCTTAGTGGGATAATTTTAAGAGGAAACATGTTTTTTGCAGTTATTGAGAGATGGAACAGTTAAAGGTGAATTGCCAAATTAATGACTGTTTTCAAGCAGGTTTCACGCACTCTCCCTAAATTTAATCACTCAGAAAGTACAGGCAGCCTTCCCCAAACTCACTTAAACAGATTGCAATTCTGTTTAGTGCTGACAAGGGTGCAGAAATGACAATTCATGTTTGAAAATTATACTGGTGAAACAGCACATCTACACTGTATGTAAGTCTACAGTGACTGGCGTTTACCGAGACGTTATAAAGTATCAGCAGCAACAAACCATCCATCAAATATAAATGGTAGAAGGTTTATGATAAACTCCACTATGGTCTCTATGGTAAGTAATGTTAATATTTTTGTCTGTTATCTGTAACTTAAGAGTATTTAGAGATTTGTTGGAGCAGTGGAGTTGCACAGAGCCACCACCCTTAACATGAGCCTTTGCAGATGTTGAAATGTATTTATAGTTACTGCAGCAACAGAACCACTAAAGCCCACCCACTTGGCATGTCTGCTTATGACCCCTCCCCTCTTTCCCTGGTAAACTTGTGTTTTTATGTTTACCCAGTTACTGTGTATGAGTAAGCATTAACATCTGATTTATGACTACTTTGTGAAGATTCAACCCTGTGTACTGCATATTATAATAGCATGAAGGTTATAATACATTTGAAGGTTGAACATGTGAGTCTCATTTCAAAATATATTCAGGATTCTTTTCTCTGACCATTTCCAATCCGTTATTTATTCTATGCATCACAAGACAGGCTAGACTCTTCTGTCTGGAGATGCTCGGTCTGAACAGTGTGTCGTTTAGGATGTTTTGAATGTCTTCAGAGTCACGATGATGCTGAAGTGTCTTTCCATTCGTCTGTTTTAAACTGCATGGCATTCTAAGCCATAATGAAAACAGACGGGTGCATTGTGGCAGTTATTTTTAGTGCAGTCGTTCAGAAGAATCACAGGGGATTGCATAGAGATACTGAACTATAGCTCCAGAAAACCTGCTTCGCTTTTGTTCTCCACCACAATTTCCATATAATAACATTGGAAAGGTAGGTTCAAAGTGCTCAGGAACGTGTCTGACTAATTCAACACAATGATGGAGGAAAGACTGCTTAGTGACCTTCACTGTGTTTCTGTTTAGGACAAGGTTCATGGGCTTGGTAGGTTTTCTGGTTGACCATACTATTGTTTGAGGTTTTGCTTGGTGATGGCAGAGCATGAGGGTAGTCAGAGCTACCCAAAGAGGTGAAGAACTAGCCGCTGTTTTGCTAGCTGTGTTATTTTGGACTGACCTTTGTTTATGTGTATGTTTATGGTTATTATATTTTGCCCTTGTCTTGCTCATCAGGGCACTATTGGAAGAAGAAGGAAGACATACTCAAATGTGGTCCAAGCAGCATTCACGAGAAAGAATAATAGGTACAGTTTGCATCTTAATCAAATTATGAAAACATGAAACTGTTACAGTAATTCTAAGATTCTAAAAATCTAATAAAATATCTTAAATTTGTATAAATATACATCATATTTTTTGTCTGTTTAACATATCTCTATGTTGTATATCTAGACATAAAAATGCCACCACAGCCTTACACTCCAAGAGTCTCCACCACCCCAGCAAGTCGCCTAGATACAAGAAAACCATTCACAACATATGATGTTAAATATATGGAGCCCATATCCAGCATGAGAACTTCAGCTACATCAAGTCAGTTTCATTCTCATGCACCCTCCAGGATAGTGCCCATCAGTGTATCAAATCGAGCCCAGCAAAGTCCTGCTTCCAGAAGGGACATGATTTCCTTCACCAAAGCAGCACAGGCAGCTGCTGCCAGTAGTCCAAGACCTGGTGTCTCATCTCCTGAGACGAAGAGAGAGACGACTGAGACAATAAGGAGAAAAGATGTTTCACAGCGCACCTCAGAGGGCTCAGCTTATCATCCTCCAACCAAAACTGAAAGTGTATCCGGCTCTGCAGCCTCACAAATAGCACAACCAAAGCCAGTGAAAGTCGCATCACCTCCTTTGAGCTTAAGCAAAGCCACCATTGAAGAAAGCCACCAGAAAGATGCTAAAGCAGCAGAAAAGAGAACGGAATCCAAACAAGATACATACAGATCAAAGGCAACGATGAAAGAAGAGAAACAGTATGTCAAAGAGTCAGTAGCTAAAGATAAGAGAGTTTCTGAAAGCCACCAGAAAGATGCTACAGATACAGTCAGTGCCAAACCAACAATGAAAGAAGAAACACCTTTTATTTTGACATGTCAAAATAAAAGAATCCAAAGCTGTAGATGAGAGAGAGCCTGAAAAGGTAGAACCTAAGGTATTAGTATGTGAGGAAAAGGTGTTAGATACAGTTTCTATGGAAGAATTAATTCAGCAGGTCATGAAACCTGCTGGTTTGGATCCTAAGGTCAGCTCATCCCCTGACTCAAAAATCACATACCACGTGGAGAAAACAGAGCAAGAGGATGGAACAACCAAAACTCAGATTGTCTTACAATCTAAAGTGGAGGAAGAGCTGGACCTGGAGGAAGATTCTGCCCTGGAGGAACTTCTTAGCAAGGGAGTCAAGAAGATCACCTTAGAGAACATCAAAGGAACCCCAACAGGAAAAATGATCGAGAACCTGTTGAGTCTCGGCCTTGAAGGTGAGAGTTTGGAAAATAGGTCTGTGAATGTGGAGATAATAGAGGAACCTGTGGAGTCTCAAAGTGATGGGGAGGGGGAGTTGGAAATAGAGGAGACTGTGAAGATTACATCTAAACAACCAAACAGCAAACCCTCATCAATGTTCTACCAAATTGAGGAGCTAGAGAGTGACCCAAAGCCCTACGAGGCTAGAACTGAGAACGTTGAAGCCTCACATCATGAGAAGATCAGCTCTGTGCAGGTTCAAGAAGTAACCAGAGATGAATGTTCACCCTACTTCTCCCATGAGCAAGAGTCACAAGAATACTTTGTCTCCACTCCTGAGGATAATTTGTCTGAATCAGAGGAGGGTGGAAGGTTTATGTCTTATACCCATTATGGAGTTGTGGATGATCTGTCTGATGAAAGATATTACCAGGAAGAGGAGCCCAAAAGGCCCAGTGCTGAAGGTCACAGTTACAGAGATTCACCAGAATATGATGACCACTCATTTGTGAGAGATAGTATCCCAGAGTGCATCATTGAGGAGGAGGTGCGCGTCTCTCCAATGCTGCAAAAGTCCATAGTGGAGATCCTGAGGGAAGATTCACTAGATCCAGAACAGCAGCTTAGAGGAGCTTTGGAGCAAATTCAAGATACCGTTTCTGGAGCTCTGAAGGAAGAACTTGCATTTTTTACAAAAGGCAGGGAGACACCAGAAAATGTCTCAGTGGATATTAAGAAAGTGGAACAAGTTGCAGACAATGGAACCATGACTATTGTGGCGGAGCTTAACGTATCTCAGACGCTGGAGGAGTCTGGGCTGCTGGAAGAACAAGGAGATGATCCATCTGAAGAGCAGATATTAGCAGCACTGAGCTCATCACATCCAGAACTCCAGCAGGCCCTCAGTGGTGGAGCAGGAAAGAAATACACCATGAAAGTTTCCAGAGAGGAGTTTCAAACAGAGGAAATGCCATGGATGAAAGATGATGAAGAGGTTAGACAATGGAGCCCGACTGATGAGGTCAGCATGACAGAGAAACACATCAAGCTGGGCCCTAGTGAGAGATCCTTCACTTTTCAAATGGATGTGAACAACAGCTCTTCTGCATCAGCCAGTGGAGGAGTCCATGAAGCTGAAGAACAAAGAGGAGCTGCTGAGTTCTTGCAGACCCAGATGGTTGATCCCCACCTGAAGGTCTGTCACGAGAAAAGAATCGCAACTGTTTATCTTGAAAGCCCCAAAGATGACTAAATGACGGAAGTATATTTGAAATGACACATTATATAACTCAAATGATCAATTACGTCAATTACAAAAAGCAATCAAAATTGACAGAATTCAAAAATCTATAATCCATCACTGATTTCCTGTTCTATCTGACAATGGGCAATAGCTTTAACTATTCAATGTCTTTTGGTATATTTTTTTCATTTGTATTTACTTTCTGGACATTTTATTTGGCTTTCATATACAGTGTTGCTTGAAGTACAGAAGGTTAGATACAGTGTTCTCTTTTCACGTCATTACATTATGTATAATGTTTTCATGACCCTGATAAAACAAGCTTGGTATGTTCTAAAGTGTTTTGGTCAAACAAAAAGACGTACAAGATGACAGCATGACAGTGATCTTAGGTCTTCAGTCACAGATATTTTGGGTTACACCCATTAAAATCAACTTGTGAAGCATAATCTGCTTTTGGCCACAGTCACCGTGTCTAGCTCTGCTCTGGGTGGTAAATACTAGACTGTCCTTCCTGTCTCCTAGAGATCTCTTAATCCTTAAATGACATTAGACCAGCGGTGACTAATCTACCATCATGCACTGTTCCACACTTTCAGGATGACATTTTTCATAGCTCTGGTTACATACAGAGAAAGTGAGAGAGAGAGAGAACTGGAGAGTAACTGTAATAACCTCACATTAAAATAAGTGCTACACCGAAATGTGTAAGAGCTTCAGGAATAGCTGGTCGAGTGCCGTTAAGTCTGTGTCACAGCCTATTACTCAAAATGAGGATTCACCTCCATTAAAGAGAGTGTCTAATGAGTGTCTATTTTTAGTCTTAAAACCTTTCATATACACCTCACAGCGAAGCGGCGTAGCTGGTTTAGACTGAAGACTTAAGAAGCTTTAATCACAAAATGCCATTTCCTGTATTTTTGTAATACCTTTGTATACAAAAATACATTGTGTGACATCATTTGATAAATATGAATCATATTTCAATTCATGTTAACATTATGTTTATGTAATGGTGATCATAGAGGGAATAAATGTATGTATAATAAGAATATAACAGAATGAGAACGTATGTAATGCTATTTTACAATGTGCTTGTTACTCTCATTTAATCTCATTTAACGTTTTTGCATTCTCATAAACTAGAAGAAATCTAGAAAATCCTGAATACACATATACAGTATGTTAACAAGGTAAAAAAAAAGCTTCACAACTGATACAACATGCATATGGATATAATTGACAGATGAGAGCAATGCTTCCGTATTCAGACATTTATTAGCATCATTCAGTTCATCTTGAATCTATGCACAGGGTTCTAAGACTCAACAAACACTGTGTGAATGCTGCTTATGTCCATATACTGCCAGGACAAACATATACAGTATGCTGTACAACTTGTGTTGCCATAGCAATGATTGTTCTGAGTTGGCACACTACAGATATTATTTTTTGAGAAATCTGGATTCACAAAAGAAATGTTCTGTGCGCTGTTTGACTGTTCTGTCCACTCGCTGTCTGAAGAATGATTCACATGCAAATACAATAAACAAGCTCCTACAGAGTTCATTTGTGACTCCTGCTTAATTCTGAAACAGCGTACACAAAAGCAATAAGAAAGTTTCCATCCCAGCTAACAGGGAACATTCTCAGAATGTTGGCTAAAGTTCTTAAAAGTTCTCTCAAAGTTCTCAGTGCAGTGATGTTAGTAGGTTTTTTTAAACATCATATATCATATATATATATATATATCACAAATCAAAACATTATTCTTAAGTAGTTACTGAAACATACAGAAGAATGTTTGAAGAACGTTCTTACAATCAAACAATAATGTTAATACCATGTCTAAAAACTGGACGTTCCTGGAACTTTCAAAATAGCATTTTTAACCTTGTTACTTAATGAAAACATTAGGGGAACGTTCTTACAACCTAAAATTGTTAGCTGGGGTGTTGGTATGTTGAGTGTATTAGCTCACTGTTGGACTGTTTTAAGAGGTGGTCACCTTGCCAACCACTGAGTCTTGGCAACCGAGGGATTAAAGGCACAGTGGAGCCTGACTACAGTTCTAGAAATATTGCCTTGTTTTTCTCCAATCCACAGATTTCCCTTGGTGAAATCGGAGATAGTCAAACATTCCTGACAGTCCAAATCACATTTATTAGATAGGCCTGGAGTTCAGTGCTCTTATGAGTTAGAGAAACTAGATTTTAGCTCAGTTGGAGTTGATACAACTGCACAGAAAGGAGGTCTTGTTTCAAGACGACTTTCTCTCTTGTGGCTCCTACAAACCTCTGGTGATCTAAAACAAGATACAAAAGGCACCAAAAAGCGTTAATCTATAAATATTAGTCATCTAAAATGATATTCGTGTTTACTTACACGCTATATTCAGGTAAAATATGTGGAGTGCATTTGAAAGTATTAAGAGTATTAGCATTTTCAGTGTGACTTCCTGTTGTATCAGGTAATGTCTATCATTGTTTAACTAGCTTCATACATCATTGAGTAAGAAACTCACTGAAACAGCATGTCCACAGTTCTTTGTGTGGCTTTGGTTTTCTTGTGCTGAGGACCATACAGCATAATCTGGATATCCAGACACTAAAAGAGAGAGAGAAAACAAAAAACTGTTGAAAAGTTAAGAAAACTGAGAAAATGGTTGTGAAGAGAATGGCTTGCTCTTTAAATCCAGCCAGAACTGCATTCTGTTGGCTGAAAAAACTCCTAATTCTGTACAGTGTTGCCTGTGAATCCATTAAACCAAGATTATTATGGGATATTCAGTAGGTACTCTATGCAGTGCCTGATTAGAAATGCTATAGTATTATATTGCTTTTATACCCACTAGCTTATACCTTATGCAAATCACTTACCCTACAAGTATTCAACAAACAAACCCAATGATTCATGACACGGTCCTCTAATTTGATCTACAGCCAAATCACTGTTGATATTCAGCACAACAGCACTCTTGCTCATGTAATAAAGTTTGAATAGTTGGTATACAGCCTCATATGATTAATGTTCATCGATTTAACAGTGATTATTATTATCACTTTCATACAGGATGAGCCGTTCTGGTAACTTAATAAGAAAGCTCAATAAAATGTGTTCATATTTATAACATTTTTTCTACAGCTCATAATTCACAATCACACTGAAAACAAAGCCCATATGCTACAGAAAAGGCTTTAACTAAAGGTTATGCAATTGTTAATTCATGGGCTAGTGGACAGCTTGGCTCTGAGTTCACAGACATAGTAGAGAAGTGTTTTTGGCATACATGTCCCGTATTACAGCATACGCAAGTAGCTCACTTTCCTCAAATAAACCCTCTCTCGTTCACTCCACAACGTTCTCGAAACAACAGCAACAGTGTGGAAAAAACATTATGAAATACAACATGACAGCGGTGCTTTCATAAACGCACAGGAAAATAGCTGTTCAAAGTTTCCTTGATGTTTGAAAACCTCCAGTCCAAGTTTTCAGCACTTTCCATTATACTGTAGGCAACAGTGATGTCATAGAGGCCCACTGCAACAATAACAATCACAACCCCTCTCAGAAATGTGTGTGTGTGTCTTTATAAAAGTCTACTTTAAAGAAAGACTGACTGCATATGTATCCTCCCAGCAATTTTAGGTTGTACGTCTTGTAAATTTTTAAGTTAGGCTGTATTATGTAAATTCATCTTTATTATTCTTTATTTCTCTGTGTGAACTGGTGTGAAACCACTGGCTTTGATCCAAAGTCTAAACTGGGGACGTGTTGCTTTGCACTGCAGCTGCCATCATGAGTGCAGCAGAAGAACTTGATATGAGCCCATCATATCTGTCAGAGGTAACAGGGAAAGGTTACTAGCCTGAGGAAGTGCAGAGCTTGGGTCCCACAGCCTCACTACTGGAGCCCTTCCACACAACAACAAAGAAACATAGCAACAGTGTTTACTTATAGACAAGTGGGTACAGGTTTCCTGAAATGAAGTCACACCAGGGGTTTTTAGTGACCTTTGAGGGAAAAAAAACTGACTTCACTTTAAAAATATTCAGGACATACTTAATACACTGCAAATAAATGTTTGACACTTCCAATAACAGCTCAGGTTTCTCATCTCCGTTTTGCATCAGATCAACATCAGATTTGTTTGTGCTTTGTTTACTAATTTATTATTTTCTAGGACATTGAGACAGAACAGAAAAATAGGGTTGAAAACAAGGGTGTGTCTCCTGAAGGACATACTGTATTAAGAGAGGAACAGCTTGTCCAAGAATATTATTGTACAGCTAAAAATAATTCAGTTTTAAAATTGAAGTGTGTAACTTCTGTGGGACGAGCAGCACTAAATGGAATTGTGAAAAAAACGATGATTGGTTTCAAGCAAATTCCCAACACTCCATTGTCTTCCATTGCTCCAAATATCATGTCCCCAAATCCACACCATTGGTTGAGCCATTGTTGTTATAGCAACCCCAGTTGGCGGCTAAAACAAACAGATCAACTTCTATTTGTTGCTAACAGTGGTGCAGAAATTACACACTTCACCTTTTAATAGTGCTCAAAGGTGATTTAAATAAAAATTTCCAAAACACTCTCTCTAAAATACATACATGTCCATTCCATGTGTTATATAAGTGTTATATCCACCTGTTATATAAGTTCAGAGAAATCTACTTTTCTTCATGTACAGTAAGTCTAGTGGATTTGTCCTTTAAATTGGATTCAGTGCCCTTCTAACTGATGGCAAACTTCCAACAGCCATCAAAATGTCTGCCAGCATTCAGAAGGACTAAGAACACAATCTTATTTCTTGGGACATTTAATATGAGGAAAAGTATCCAGTCCAAGGAGAAATATCTTGTATTCTCCCCTCCAAGATTAGAGCATAGCTCTGTGGACATAAGGCCCTGAGAGACCTTGGTCAAAATAGCTGTTGCACAGCAGCCTCCATGGCGACTTTGTTGGAATTAGCAAAGAAAATTGTACCAATTTTCCTGGCGTAATTCTATTTGAAGTCAGAAAGGCTGCATCAAATGTGTGATTTTTGATTCACCTTCTTGAGGGTTCTGTGGGCATGTCTCATCCGACCCTGTGTCATCTCCACTCCACCAATCAGCTGCAGCGTTTCTGCCACCTCTGCACTCAGCTCACTGAAGGTGCTCTTTTTCAAATCTAATGACTCTCTTTGAATCTGAGCACATCTCTGACAGGCCAAAAACACACAGACATTCTTCTTATAAAACATACACATTTTCAAAACAATAAATACCTCTGACTTCATTTGACGGCTGCAAGATAGTTTCTATTGTATTTGTATCACACAACACTGTAAGAACTGATTTAATATTAAAATAAATCTGTACAGCATATCAGAGTTGTTTAGGAACTGACCTCCTCTTGTCCTGTGAGTAGGAGGAAGTGACTGTAGTCATCTTGGACCGATAAGGTGAGCGCGTCCTGTGGGCCTAGTGCACTCCTGAATGCGCTTATGCTGTCCTCAAAAAACTGTGCCGCAGAATCTTCAAGCACACATAGATGCACATAGTCACGATCTGTCTTCTGCTGTTTCCACTAACATTATTTTCACACAATGTGCATCTTACAAATCATGTTTCACTTTATTAGCAGAGGGTCGACTCTACTGCTATACTTATTATGCCGTGCAGCGAACACAATAACTCACAACCCAATAAACACATGAATTCAATAGCACAGAACATGATTCACTGCAAACTCAAACTGCTGTATGTTCCTGTAGTTAATGCTAATACAATGTAGAAAAACCTGAACACTTTGGACATTCCTAGAACTTTAAAAATAACATTTTTAACGTTTTTGTTACTAATGGAAATGTTACGGATACATTACAACCTAAAATTGCTAGCTGGGTAGCACTAAGAGATTTTTTTTAAAAAAAGCTACATGGGACAACAGAATGACTATTGCTCTATTACAATAGTGCTGACTTTGTCTTCTGAGATATAAGATTTACATAATCAAGGCTATTAATACCACTGACTACATAACACAACTCATTTCTTTGTGGTGCTCCAGGCCTAATGGAATCAATTATACAGACTATTGTGAATGCAGTCACCATTGTGATGAGGCTCTGAAGTGGAGGAGTAGGCCAGCGCCAAGCTGTGAGTGATGTGGGCCCCCTCTAGACCCCCAGGACTCTGACTAAGAGCAATGGAATGAGCCTTCAGATGAGAGAGAAAGAGAGAGACAGACTTGAATACAGATATATCACATTCAAACCCGACATACTGAAAGAGGGGGAACAATAGAGAGTTCCTGGTTTGCTCAAGTCCCAGGAAGCCTGTTGGAAAACAACTGTTCATGTGATTCTGTTTGGAAATGACACACTTTATGTTTGAAGCATGTAAAGGTTCAGTTGTAGAAACTAGATCTTCCTTGACTTCAATGTGATTTTAAAGGTATAGTTCATCCATAAATGCTTTTTTCCATCATTTACTCACTCTCGTCATTCCAAACCTATATTACTTTTTCTTTTGTGGCACACCAAGTAAGATATTTTGAGAAATGTCTCAGTGGTTTTGTGTCCATACAATGGAAGTCAATGGGTGCCTTTGTTGTTTGGTTACTTCATTTGGTTTGGAATGACATGACAGAAGAATTTTCATTTTGGGGTGAACTATCCCTAACTAAACAGTGTAATTCCCATGAGAAAAAAAGGAAGACTCTCCACAGTGTTTACCTGTAGAAGATGCTCTATGGCTGTGTCTAGGTGTCCCTGTGCCTGTTCAATGGCCGCCATGTTCCTGTAAATGAAGCAGATCTGACTGAGCTGACCTCCTTCTTGCAGCACCTCCAGAGCTTTTTCACATTGACTCAGAGCCATCTCAGCCCTCCCCTGGCGCTGGTACACTCTATAACACAACACAAGCATATGGAGACAAACACACATATAACACACATACATATGGAGACAAAGATGACATTTATCATGTAATACACCCACATTGTTCATATGCACATTGTGGACCCTGTACATGTCATCACCATAAGAATGCCCCATCTGTAATGCCAACCATGGGCAAAAACACCAGCACACAAAGCAAGGAAGATGCTAAAGACGTCTTGTTCCAGCAGCCTGTTCATGAATACTGGTTCTAAACAGGAAGTACTGCTGTATTTTGCTCTGCTTAGGACTGTACAGGTCTTTCTCTTTGTGGTCCCAGCACCTTCAAGAAGACTACCTAGCTAACAATTTTAGGTTGTAAGAATGTTTCCCTAATGTTTCCTTTACGTAACAAAAATGTTAAAAATGTTATTTTGAAAGTTGTAGGAACATTCAGAAGATCCAGTTTTTACACATATTAATGGTATTGTTTGGCTATACGTACGTTATTCAAATTTATTTTAAATAAATTTAAAAACGTTCCATTAACAACTTAGTAACGTTTTTAATATATGATATATATATATATATATAGTATTAAAAACGCTCAGCTAACATACCTGCAAGAACATTTTTGACAACCGAGAGAACTTTTAGAGAACATTCTAAGAACATTTCCTGTTAACTGGAACGCATCCTTTTATTAGGATGTGGAGTGCAGCAAATCTCAACATTCCGTGCAGTACTGAACTCAATACACAAGAGCTCATGTCTTTATTAGGTCTGATTCTCCACTCTCAAAATATCAGCCTGGAGGCATCCAGTCTCACTCCTGAACAAAGCACAGAGGACTGACTCACAGCACTCACTGTTGACTGTAATCTGTGAAGAAATGAGATTCAGAACAGATGATTCTGTTTCTGAAACCCTATTCAGTTCAAATTGCCAAATAGATCCTAATTTAGTCAATTAAGTTATTTGGAATGTTTTGCATTTTCAATATAACTCACTTTTGGACCCCACTGTACGTGTTTCTCTCTAGTGTGAGCACCTTTATAGCATGTAGAGACCAGAGGCAGACATGACCACAGGGAGAGCCCATGTTCCATTAATCTGTCTTTCCTCAAGTCTTACTGGATTCATCCACACTAATGGATCACTAACTCAATTCCCCTTTCTCTGAGAGCAGCCTGCTCATGCAACGTCTTTGCCCTCATCAATACAAGGACAGTGAATTACTGACTGCAGCTTTGCAGAAGCTGGAAATCCCAGGATACAGCTGTATACTGGCTAGTAAGTAGCCTTACTTGAGGTACAGCATGTGGGTAAGTATATTGATTTGATGGCACAGATTAATCAGAAAAATCAGTTATTGAGCAAGTACATAACAGATCAGTGTTCAAACTTGTGTCCTTACCTTAGTCCAATTGGCAAAAGTACACTTATAATATTGATTTATAATTTGACCTATTGGGTACTAATAATAGGGTATGATTTCCCGAGAAATGTCCGTTTGGCTTTATTATGTTTGACTTCAACATACATAATAAAAAGTATGTAAAGTAACCTGCAATTTGATGTTTTAAACAAAGATGGCGGTAGAGAGGCAAAAGTTACAGACTGCAGCTTTAAATATTGAATATCTTCTAGCAGTGAACTGCCAACATTAAAGGTACACCATCATACAGATGATCTCAACGCTAACACACACGGACAAATTTTCTAAACTCTTTTCTAAATTTTTAATAAAAATTAGAGTTAGGTACTTTAACTGCCACTGTTAGCCCCTTTGTGGTTTACAATATACAATTTGCCAGTAATCCCCCATACGTGTGTAATTTCACCTACTTTTACTACAAACATCTCTTTTTTGACTGTATGGTGCATATTTTGTAAATGTATATATTGTGTGCAATATACATTTAATGTTTCCCAACAACAGAAGACTTCTAATGAAATTATAACCTTAATTTCAGCGTGCTATCTGGTTTCCTTTAATCAGTAAAGCACACCCAAGGGAGACTTTCGCAAAATGGCAAATATGTGCTTTTAAACCCGACTCCACTGAGCTTTCTCACAGTAGCCAGTGTGTAAGCTGGAACATCCTGGCACCATCTCAAGCCTGCATCACAAATTCCAAACTCTGGGCCTCCATTTAGGGGCAGCTGGGAAAGCAGGACACTGCAGTGTGTGTGTGCCAACTCTACTGCCTCGCTGCCTGGGTACACAAACCTAAACACATCATGTATTATGCCACACAGCGCCAATGTAATACCAGCTGCTCTCACAGGGATCCTCTGTGGGAGGAGAGATATAATCTGTGTAGAGAAATCTGATTTAATGTCCGTTGTGCAGGGGCGTAATGCAATTAGGGATTTTTACATGAACTGCCAAGTAGTCCCCCAAGCCTTCTGCTTAGTAATTGTTAACAGACCAATACTGACGTAGAGCGTGTAAGAACGATTCTGCCTCGATAAATGGCACTGTTATAAGAGAGCCAGACAAAACAGGAAAAAACAGAAATGGAGCAACAGATAAAGGACGTTGCCTTTAAAAGTGAAAGAAACACTTGATTACATCATACTTGCATAACAGTCTTTTGTCTTGCTGTCAAGTTGTTTGGTCAAGTTAAGTTTAACTTGATTACAATCACAAAAAACTGTTAAGCGTTTAAAGCTATTGTTCTCCTTTTGTACGACAGTGTTTTCAAAGGTGTAGTGTGTAATTTCTATATCACTGGCAGCTCCAAACAGAACTGTTCCAAATTCTGGCACCAGTTCTTACAGTCTTTCTTTGAATCTGCGTCCATTTAGTGATGTAATGCCGCACTGAATGCTGGGTACTTTTCTGCCGTGAAGTCTGAACCAATGTAGGCTACATAAAAGAGTGTATCAATAAGCCAAACAGTGCCTAACAGGACACCCAAAAGGGTTTGGGGACCTCACGAAATTCAAATTAAGTGTGTCGTTTGAGACAGAGCCGTTGTTTCATTAGAGATTTGCCAGGCACTTCTACTTCAGACAAACAGGTGGCACCATCCCAAACACATAACATGCTAACATGTAAAAAAGTGCTCAATAAAACAGTGCACGCACTCCTCAGGGAATCACCTATAAACTGTTATAAATTGTTTGTTAATTTATCTCTGCACATCAAATTTGTATGTACACGTCACCTTTGAGTGACGTGTGTACATAGCCATACGTAACTATTTTGCCAATTTAAGTGTCAAGACCATTTAACAAGAACAAATGTAAAATATGTGTAAAATATGTTTGTATGCTCATGGCCGGTGGGGAACGACTCCGCCCACCTGAAATAGCTGTACGCTTGTTTCATTGTTTCTGGGTTTTGTGGAGGTATGTGTTGGTTGTACAGGCTCGCTCATTTCAGATACTTCAACACAAGCGTTACAGTCAGCCTCCAACAAAGAAAGGTTTCACCACAACTCATACTGTAGGCACAGTGCCCCTGTACCACAAAACCCCAAAATCAGAACACACAAACTTCTCTATGCATGATCCGTAAATTACCATTTTGTGTAGTACTTCACTGGCTCAGATGGTGCATGCCCTTTACTGACATATCAACGATCAACAGTAATGAAACCTGAAATGGTCTTACAGTTGCTCTCAACACAACATAAACATAGCAAACAAACCACAGACATTCATTGTCACAGTCAGGCCCGGTGAGACCAGCCATGACAAACTGAGATCAATACAAACTATTGAACAAGCTAATCTGGTCTTCCTGTTGGACAAAACAACAGATCTTTAAATAATGTTGCCCTTCAAATCCAAACCCACATTATTTCCTATAAAAATAATAACAACAGCCTAAAACATTTGAACATGAGAATGTACAGTAACAGATTTACTGTATTTCTGCATAGCAACACTGTGGTTTGCTTATGGCTGATTTATTGACGCAGGTGACCTTGAGTTTAGAGTTGCAGGTTATGATGTAGAACAAATCTCATGAAAAATGTATACAGATGCTGAGGGTTGCTGCTCTGAATGTGACCAACCACTATCAGAGAGAAATAGCAAACCCCAAACACACAAACACACATACCTGTATATGTGGTTTACAAGGACTCTTCATAGATGCTATGATTTTTATACCGAGCTAATCATAATTTCTATCCACTTCCCCGATCCCCAACCCTAAACCTAACCTCACACAAAACTCTTGCCATTTTTTAATTAAAATAAAAACACCATTTAGTGTGTTTTTTAAGCCATTTGGTTTATGAGGACACAGGAAATGTCCTCGTAAACCATGTTTACGTTGTTATACATATGCCATTATACATATTTGTGTCATTTGTACACACACACATACATTTAGCAGTCTATCTAGGTAAAAGCCACAGGCATAAATAACACTGGGTTCTGTGTTTGATTCCCAGGGAACACATACTGATAAATTTTATACTTTGAATGCACTGTAAGCCACTTTGGATTAAAGCGTCTGCCAAATGCATAAATGTAAATGTTAAATTATATGTGCCCACTTTTACAGGAACTCTAAAACATGATCACCTCAAATAAAAGATTCTGAACTTTTTATATGTGCTTTTCAAAACAAGCAGGGGCAAAGAAACAGAGAAGCATGTAAAATTGATCATGCTTTAGATACATTAAAAAGCTACCAAAAACGTGTTGTGGATCAGGAGCACCACCTTGTGGTAAAGAGATCCCCTGATATCTTCTTGATTTCCCAAATTTTTGGGAGATCATGTAATCATTCTGCTGCTTTGCCAAAGCCCCTGAGGAGGCCAATACCTAACTAAATTTAGTGTAAACAAATAGCAAAGTACACATAGAAGCACTTTTGTGTTCACTCTGTTAATCTGGAGTGATGCCAGAAAAACATGCATCTAAACTTGAACCTGATATTTGAAACCGCAGAAGGGGAACGAAATAAATAGACCACAGCATGTGATTCACTGTTGTGTGAATATCAAACTGAACTCGGCCGTCGTGTCATATCTGAAGCCTTTAAACAGTGAATAATCTGTTGTTTATAAAACATAAGTCACTGAAAAACCTGGAGGTTAGGACAGACAAATCTTGAAAAATCTTTAATCGTAGATGAAAAGTGAAAATGTAAACCAACAATGCCTGTTAACAGTGTAATTTAGTCTAGGGTTGAAAAAAGGCAGTAACTGGTACAGCGGCCATTTCCAGAGATCATTTGTTCTGGTCTTTGTTTCTTATTACTCTGTTGCAACAATTAAGATAAAAAATGTACCTGTACCTTACTAAATTTGTAGATATCTCATACTCAGTGTCAACTCTGTCCTCTTTCTCCATGGCTTCCTGTGCCACAATGTCTCCCATCATTATCCCTGCCTTCTGGAAGCTTGACTCGGCCTCTGCCAGAGTTCTCATCCATGTTAAAGAACAAACCAAACCTAAATATTTGTTACAATTGTTTGTTTAAGGATACAATGCTTCTGCAGATGAGATGAGACACTATGGAATTTAATAGTGTCACATTTACACACAATTATATATTCATCAACAGACTCAAGGATATTTTCCCAGAAGCAGATAGGCACTTCCTAGAGTTTGATGTAAACTAAGGCAGCAGTTCAGGTAGCTCGCTGTCTCCTCCTGCTGGCTGGAACTGAGTACTTCAAGCGCTTTGGACGCATGTTCTTTTGCCTGATGTGCCCACCCTGCAAAATGGAAGGTCATAGGGGGGTTTTGTATATTTTAAGAGACATGAAGGCAAGTAAATAATGGAAGATTTTTATTTTCTTGGGTGAAATCTACCTGTTCAACAATTTGAATTTTAAATAATAATTTTACCTTTGTACTCCAAGTAGGCTTTAGCCAGCTTAGATTGTGCTTGTGCCACTGCAAAATGCCCATTTCCATAAACCAGCCTGCTCAGTGCCAGGCATCGCACAAGCTCCTGGATACAGGCGTCAAACTGCAAAAGTCAAACAATCACCCAGTTACAACATTAAACTAGTAAAATAAACAAAACAAAGCATGATTACTTTATAAGTATCTTGATATATTTTTAAAATGAGACCACCAGCTTTTACTTTAGTGGTAATTAACATTGCAGGTTACTTTACGTACTTTTCTTTACGTGTGTGAAGTCAAACTTACATTACAAACTGACATTTCCCGGGAAATCGGACCAGCTCAAATTATAAATCATTATTATAAGTGTACTGCTGCGAATCAGGGCATGGTAATAAAACCATTTTGAACACTGATCTGTTATGCACTTTGTCCATAAGTGATTTCTGTTTTGGATTGCAGCTTTACTTGTGTAATTTGGTATTTGATGTAATGATAATGACAACTGATGAAATGTTGGGACAGAATTTTGTTTTCACGTATAAACAGGAGAGTATGAGTGTATAAAATAAGAGCAGGAAGATATGGGATGTGGGGTATAGATGTATGACGGTATTATTCAGCTGTACCTGTCTGCTGTCAGCAGACGACTGCGCTCGTCTCTCACACACTGAAAGTTTCTCCGCAGGCGGCATCATGCTGTAGATCTTCTCATCATCTTCTCTTTGTGAGATTATTGTTGAATCCGGGAAGGATTCTCCAGAACTTGCACTGCTGCTCATGTTCTGCCTGGTGAATCTGCAAAGGTTTACAGCTCAGCTGTCTTTAAACCTACTAGTGAGCTGTCTACCTAGACAGCAGTTTTGGGCAGGCAGCTTTTGCCTGCCCAGAAACAATCTTTATTTACTCACGTAGGGAAGACAGAGACCATTAGACTCAACATTTACATCTACATTTATTACATATTCACTCAATACCCGAGCTATTTGTTCTGGAAACGTTGTAATATGGTTGCAAAAAAACATAACCTAAAACTAACCACTATGCAACGTTCTGCATACGTTATTTTATGGCTGTAAAAACAGCCATTAGGAAACGTTCTGTTTAAGTTATTTTTAGGTGTTTATGTCTTCAAAAACCTTCCTGCAACGTTATTGTATGGCTGTAAAAAAATAGCATAAAATAGCCATTAGGGAACGCTATGTTCAAGTTAGTTTTAGGTGTTTGTCTTCAAAAACCTTCATGCAACGTTATTGTATGGTTGCAAAAAACGCTGTTATAACCTAATAACCTAAAGGATTATTTTGTGCAAAAACAGATTACAAAACCACTGCAAAAAAACAAAAAAAACAAAATTGCGGAGTCGGTGCTCATTATAAAACATAAGACAGAAGAGACACATACGATTCATCCAGTCCAGTTTCACCGCTCTGTGCTGCCAGGCTCATGTTAGTGCCGGAGACAAGTGAACTTTTAATTAAACCTTTAAAATTAATTAAACTTTATCATAAGAAACATTTCTTATAATATTAAATGGCTTTTAAAACGCCTTCATTACCAACACACAACAATGCTGCGGTACAATCCAAACAAACGCCGTGATTGGTTGACTCGAGCACGTGGGTGAGTCACGTGACGCACAATTCCGTATATAATAAATAGAAAGGTGCGTTTGGTCCTAAAACTGATCAACGCGGTTTATGATTTCAGCATTATTTAATTGCTAGATTCATTAATACCTGTATTTAATAAATTGAAACCTGTATTGCCAGACTAAATTGTCACCCACTGTATAAACGCTGTTATGTTTCACATTTCATACGTGAAGGAATTAAACATGAAGTGACGTCACCTGCCCCCATTATATCATTTATAAAGACTGAAGCTGTCTGCAGATCATGAGGTCACCTGAGGGTTTTTAAGACCATGTAATGGTCAATTTAAGTTGCTTTGGCTAAAATGATCCACCAAATGCAATGTAAGTGCTTATGTGTTTAGATATAATGACAACTCACCATATGATCATATGCCCATATCATGTGCAAGTATCTGGCAGTGTATTATGGATACAAGAGGTCTCAGTTAGGAAACCCACAAGAAACGAATTACTTTATGTAAGTATAAAACATGCTGAGAGTTTAGACAGCACTTAATTTTTTATTCAGGAGCCTTTAGGGGCAGCGAGCAATTCATCTGAAGTATTGTAATGGATGCACATATAACTTTCAGATCAGACAGGTAACAGTTCAGTTTAATGTTACACAAAAAGTTATAGGCAGGTTTTTTGCAATAATGTGTTCAGTACTGAGCTAAAGAGTTCTCAGTTCATCTCAACACTCTTTTGCCCAAAATATATAAATAAATACAATAATAAATTAGATAACTGACTAATTTCTTCTTCTGTTCTTATTTCTGTCCCTTTTGAGTTTTGTATTTTTTCTGTGCGATGCTTTTTCCTGACAAGACTGTGAAACAAACAAATGGAGCAATTATTACATCACAAACGACAACTGTTTCATTTCATTCCTTTACATGTATAATAATTACACTTGCAGACGTGTTCACTCTTGTATTTTGTAACTGTATCTGTAATTATTAAATTGTGCTGACATGGTGTTGACAGATATGGTAGCATTATTATGATAGACGTGGTTCTTGGATTCACCAAGAACAAGATAAAGATAAATTGTGGTAAAATACTCCGTTCTTTTTAGTCACCACAAACAAGAAAAAAAAGAGAAACTATGACAGTTTGGGTATTCTGTCCTGTTCTAATCTTCTCTTAAGCCCTTGATCCATTGCTGATCCCACCCACCAGATGTGTTGACCCACTATATCCATATAACTAAATGGAAAGGGAAGATCAAAACACATGTGGTGGCAAACTGAGAGAGGCCTTGTTCATGCATTATCATTCACATCACACTCGTCATGTTATTTTCTATCTATATTCTTGTTTCTCGTCACGTGTGGGCAGTTTATATAGAGTACAGCATATTTTACACTAGTATTTACATGCTGTTCCACACAAACACTAACAGACTGGATCATGTTTACCAACACCAGCCAGGGTTACAATGCAATGGTCAGACCCTCAATGCTGTGTCCCGTGCAAGTGTCTAAATAAACTAATTTGCTCCATCTAGTTCATTAAAATGCTTGCCTGATGCGTGCTTGTTTGTTAATAAACCAACGGGATCAATAACATTAAGCTCCATTCATCATCTTTTTGCACCAAATCTTTAAAGTTGCCAATTTCAGAGAGGCAACAACAAGCAACCCAGTTTAGAAAGCATAAGATCCCGCCCTCCCTCCTCCAACACGGGGATGCGTACATAGTTTGACAGGCAAACAGGGCGTCCTATCATTGCATTCGGGCCATATACACGCAAAATAAACTGGCGACAGAGAGGTTAAGGTTACAGGATCGTATGCATGTCACTCCCTCCTCTAAGACCGTAGGCTGACAATCAGGTTTGCATCTGGACTGCGTTCACAGCGTACCCGACCTGCAGCCACAGCTTTGCTCAACATTTCATGCTGGAGGATGAACGATCGGGTGTCTGCGATTTTGCAGCAGTGTAATAGTTAAATCAGAGCCGAATGCGTTGTTGGATGTGTGCGGTGTCTGAGCTTGAACAGTCCTCTATAGTGAGAAGATGGCGTCGGACGGAGCGAAAGGGGAGCAGTCACCTCCACTACAAACACTGGTAACCACTGGCCATGGGAGCGTCGAGGCGGTGAGATCCGTTTCTGCATACAATTGGCGTTTATCAGACGCCATTATAACGACTGGAAATGTCAATTATAAGGCGAATAAATGTAGTTTATAGGATGGGATTCGTCCAGTGGTGTGAATGCACATCAGTGGATGCGTTGCGCTGCTGTGCGGGGTTTGGGAGACGCCGGAATGAACAATTCGCGCTGTTACTTTGTAACATTTTGTTCATTTAAATGTAGATTTTGTAACATTTCCTTTATATCGCGGACGAAGCGCGGCAATGTGTAACTATGAGGTTCATTTCTGTGGGTGCATTTAAAGTCCAGCTGCGCACGATTTGTGATCTTGCCATTAGTGATGAGTCTGTGAGTGTGATTTATTTGTATCGCAAATATGTAGAGCAATTCTCGTTATCTGTTTGTCACACCTCGAAAATACCACGATATATATAATGTATATGTATATATGTATATGTGTGTATATGTATACACACACACACACATATATGGACACACACACACACACACACACATTTGTATACACACATATATACATATATTATATACACTATATTTCTTTGCCTTTGAGTTTTTTTTAAACCTCTTTCTTATGTTTGGAATGCAACAATAATTGCATCACACATTCTGATGACAACTTACCAACACATACCCATAAAGCCACTTACCACCCTTAAAAAATCAATATTACCCCCAAGAGGGGTGCTATAGAGCCCTTCAGTACATTCGCCTGCCTGATTCTCAGAGGAACTCCTTGCTCTCCATTGTATTGATCTGCATGCAGTGTCTTACGGTAAAGGGCGGCCTTTAGTTTCGGTTGTAAGATTTGCGTCTCATCTTACCATCCATCTTTGTAAATTAATTTGCATGACAGGCGAAACACCATTTCGAGTGCTACAGCCAACCATGTTGCAAATTCATAAGAACGATTGTTCTCTTTATTCCGTGATAGACAGAACAGCACAAAATACAGTGAAAAAGAAAGATGTAATGAAGCGGAGGCGGGCTGGGGAGGGCTTGGGGGGCTGTTCACTGGAGATGTTTCTAAATCGGTCTGAATTTTAGTGACTCAGCTGGCATAGTTCAGAGTACTGTGTCAGCCAGCCAATCTGAGCCGCTTTAACTGCCCGAGGCCCGTTTACATTTAGAGTTGGGTTGAACAGGTGCACAGACATCAGTATTGCCCATTGGCCACTGGTGTTAAGCCATCAATCTCTGCCTTGTGTATCTGCCAGGACGCCTCTCTCAAGGGCTTATGAAGGTATGTTAGGCTCATGAGTGGTTCAGAATACTCAAGTGGCTTCAGAAACAAAGGGACGTAAATGGTTCGACACTACATTTTAGCAGGCATCTGCTAAAAAATCTACTCTACAGCATCTCCCACTGCCCAGTATTGACTCTTTACTTTGACCTCAGCAATCTTGGTATTGCTTTATCTGTGGTTTCCCACCAATAGCTGGGATTGCAAGTTTCATTCTAATAGAAATCATTCTTTTAGAACAAATAATTAAAAATGCAGTGGTGATCACAGAGATACTGTACTTAAAGTAGTTGTTTTCTTGTTGTTTTAGAAGTAGATTTGTCTACTGTATGCTAAAGGTTATTTTTACAGTAAGGGTCACATGTAAAACGCCAGCCACAGTTTGATTAACCATTCACTGCTCTCTCGTTCATTACATAGAGATCAGTCACATGTACCCGTTCTTCCTCGAGACCGTCTCTTCACAAGGTAGACCGCATAACAAAGCACATAATTTGTGGAAAGGTCACTGGTCAACAGAGCTGCCTAGAAACTGGTTTTATCGATGTCGGAACTGGAATTAATTAACAACCTGATCATACCTGCTAATATTTTTTTACTATAATGTCTTCAGCAATGCTGTCAAAAGACTTGAATACTAATTGTAAAGACTGGGTCACTGTTACTTAGTGCATGAAAACTATTGGTATGTTGAATGTTGTAATTTAAAGGATGGATTTAAGGCTTCATGAACTGTTTTATTAATACTGTATGTCATTATTTATGAGAAGACTTAAATAATTGAGCTGGTGAAGAAAAGTAGGTCTTGGTATTGATATGGTATATCCAGTGTCAAATGGAAGGCAAGCTGTCTACTACAATGATTGTATGATAATAATTAAAACGTTTGTGTTGACACACAGTTCTGCTCATCTTATCTTTAAAGCTCATCTTATCTATGTTTTTTATTTTTGGTAGATGTTTTTATGAGTTTCATATAGAGACTGGCTAGTATACTGAAGGCTGTGAGTCACTGGGACAGAAATAGACAGTATGTATATTAAAAATACAGTTTCATAACCAGTAAAGATATTTGTTCCTGGTGACATTTTTTTCAATCGCCTACTATTGGTGGTTAGTTTTAGCTCATGTTAGATGTTAAAAATACTAAATGGTTGAAAAGATAAACACTTCCCTTTTTCTAAAGACGCACCAAGCATTTCTCATTAAAGGCAACTGAAGGTAAAGTAATTAGTAAACAGAACTGGTAATTGTATGCTTTATATTGTAGGCCTGTTTTACTTTCCGTGTTCCTGTGGCTCAGTTGGTAGAACATTGTGTGAGCAGTTCAAAGGTTCTGGTTTCAATTCTCAGGGAACAGATACTGATAAAAAATGTATACCTTAAATGCACTGTAAGTCACTCATAAAAGCATCTGCCAAATACAATGATCCAATCCATTTTATGAATGTTATTCATTATGAATGTACTTGCATTCTGTAAATTTACTGTCATTGAAAAGCAATCAATGATCTGATGGCACACGTTCAAATAGACAGTGTCAAAATAACAGAATCGGGATTGGCCTGTAGTAACAACTGTCCAAATCAGTACATCCATAATTACTACCCAAGAGAGAGCAGATCAGACAGAAGTTCTGGTTTCAGATGTAGTTGGTTAATGTTTCTGTGAAAACTTAATACTGTGGGCAGTGAGATTGATGCCCACTCAACACCTTCTCTGCCAAAGATCTAAGACTATGTGAAATATGCAGTGTTATGTTCCTGAAACAAGGCTTATCTTGTTGCTCTGTGTGTTTCAGAAATGCGAGCTGAACATTGACAACCTGAGCAAACCAGAGCTCCTGACCCTTCTGAGCATCATGGAGGGTGAGCTGGAGGCCAGGGATCTGGTCATTGAAGCTCTCAGGGTGAGTAGCCAATCCTTTCTTCTGCCGCACCGAATGTGCCCACAATAACTGTATGTGTCTCTCTTATCTGGATGGATGGATGTGTATGTATCTTTCTCTCTCTTTCTTTCTCTCTCTCTCTCTCTCTCTCTCTCTCTCTCTCTCTCTCTCTCTCTCTCTCTCTCTCTCTCTCTCTCTCTTTCTCTCTCTCTCTCTCTCTCTCTCTCTCTCTCTCTCTCTCTCTCTCTCTCTCTCTCTCTCTCTCTCTCTCTCTCTCTGTGTATATATATATATATATATATATATATATATATATATATATATATATATATATATATATAGAATAAACAGTTATGCTTTCAAATGTCGTTCCATTCCCCTGTTTATATGGTTTTATACAGATAAACGGATTCTGTATTGATTTTATGCTCTCATGTTTCTGCTGAAAGTACGGATAAGCAAAAAACTGATGGTATAGTGACAATGTATATATTCAGGTCCTTAACCACTATAAACATTGACGCTCGCTCTCCGTTATTCAGAGTAGTGGTCGATCCATATGGTTTCCTGTTACCTTTTTTTAAAGGACTTTTAGTGGCAATAGAGGGAGCACTGCAAATAAGCTCAAGAAGGAAGTCAAGAAGGAAGATGAGGTTATGGCCCAGCATTTGGCCCCTATTTATACTCGCATTACGGTCACACATTTGTCATGGGATAAGAGACCAAATGTGTCTGATTAAGGTTAAAAAAAGGATATACGTTTGAAATCGAGGCCAGGAGTGACGCTGTATTTTTGTAGGTGTTCCAGTTCAGGTTGTGCGTGATTATATTGTACTCGTTTCTAGGTCAGCGTATTGGCAGAATGATAGGCGGACTTTTGGGTTTCCATCGCCTCACTTCCTGTCTCCCTCTGCTTAGTTTATGCAAAGCACAGAGTTCAGCAGATCAGTTATTCATGTCGTTCCCTCTTTTCCGGTTATCTCCGGGGTGGTTTCCATGCATTTTAGAGGGTGCTGTCTTTATTATTCTGTTCCCTTGGCTGTAAGTATTTCCCTGCTGTTTTTTTCCCCTGTGGATATACTATCTTCTTTTCTCTCTTTCCCTCCCTCCCTTCCTCATCCCTTTTTCCTTGTCCACTGCAACCGGATCAAGCACAATGCTCCCATTTGTTTCCTTGGGGAATGGTGATAGAGCTAAACAAGTCTGTGCAGACTTTCCAACATACCAAAGTTAAAAAATCAAATCGTGAATTCAGTGGTTTCATACATTTAGTTTATTTTCTAGGCTGACTGTAATTGTTGCAGTTGATGCATGGAAGATGAAGGAAGCAATCCTATGCATTATTAAGAAGCCGTCGGCTTTGCTATTAATTAGCAAACTAAAAAGGTCCGTGGTGAGATGTATCGTTTTTCTTTTGAAACAATGAGTGGATGTAAGCAAATTGAGGAGTGGAGCAAATTGAGGAGTTGCATGCATACAAACCTTTCTGAACATGCTTTCAGAATCAGCCCATTCAAAGCTTGGTTTCTGGGCCTGTGTTCTAGCAGTGAAAACATCCAAGCTTGTCATTGTAAGGGAACACTCAGTGTTTTTAATTTTATTAAGAACGTCTTAATTCCATTTTTAAAGTCAGAAGTCTTGAATGCAGCTGGAGCAATAGTAAAATCTGATCTGTGTACAGTGGCAGGACCAATATGAAATGCTAAATGGAATAATGCTGTTTATTAGATGATCTGGCCCTGTTCCACAACCTATTGCCCTGCCTTATTTTCCACCCCGTTTATATATGGATAGCTGAATTTTTTAAATCATTTTTTCTATAATACTTTTCAGTATTAAATGATGTCAATTATAAGTATGATTTTGTCCGCCATCTTGGATGGAGTTTTTCACTGATCTTGTTGCAGTGCATTATTGGACTGCCCTTTTCTCAAAAGGACACATGCAGTGCTGCCTTGGAATGAAGAAGGTGTCTTCAAGGGCAGCATAATTATACTGCCTACATTTTGGAACAGCCTTCCAAAAGCTTGACTTTGATGCCTTAAAATGCTGTGCACTGTGTAGGCAGCTAGCTAGGTTTTGGAACAGAGCCCACAGGTATGTGTATCATGAAGTTCACAGTTACTCTTGCGTCAAAGTCTTTGGTTCCCTTAATCTCTTCAATTTTTGTAACCAGAATTTGTTTCACCTAAACAAACCGGCTCAGGAACAATAGAAAAAGTGGACTGGAGTTGTGCAGGCTGTCTGCTCAATTCTGCGCTGTTAATGTGATCACTTGTTATCAGTAAAGATACAGCTGTGTTTTGTGCTGCTACTGTGCAGCTGCTAATATGGTCAGGCAAAGCTGTTTAGCATTTGACGCACTCCCCGGGCCTGCCACGTGAGCTAGTGTGGGCACTAACTGGAAACATGTTTAGAGTCATCCAGTGCCCCCCTCTAAGTGCATGTGAGCGATTGTTTATGACAGTGAACATGTCTGATTTTTACTGGAGTCCGGGCATGCAACAATTTTAGATTGCAGGAACGTTTCCCTAATGTTTCTCTTGGTAACAAAAACGTAAAAAAAAGTGAAATAGTGAAAGCTCTAAGAACATTTCTATTGCTTGTTTATAAGAATGTTATTTCAACTTTTTTTAATGGGTTTACATTGTTAAATCGTTCCACAATCTACTTAAGATTAATGTTTTTGATATATTTATATAAACTTTTTAGATGCTGAAATGTTAGCCAGAACATTCCCTGTTTGCTACCCAAGTTCACATTTACATGGCTCTTACACGAAGCATCCCACGCTTCAGCACATTCTTGTTATGTGCTACATGGCAGTAGTTATTGTGCTCTGTGACAGGCTGATACAAATAGCCTAAATCTGAATGTATAGGGGACCGAATATACTGTAAATCAAAGGAGAGAACAGCTTGGAGCTGTTTGCGTTATGCCAGTGTGTTTGTCTCTCTCTCCTCTACCGCCCTCCCCCTTCTGCCGCATTTTATATTCTCTCTGTCAACTGCAAGAAGCAGAACCATAATTCCAAATGCACGTGTTCATAAGAGTAGCTCAGTTGAGCCTCACGCTGCCACTCTGTCCGCTGAGTGTATGTGTGTGTTGTGGGTGTGTGGGTAGGTGGGAGGTTGAGTGGCTGGATGGATAGATAGAAAGCAGTGAACGTTATGAGAAGGCTTTCCAAACATTTGAAAATCATTTTTAATTCATTGGCTGTCATCTCAGGTATATTTCAGAGCCCTCGCATTAGTTTGCAAACACGCTCCTAAGCATTCCAAAATTACGCTTATACTGGAAACCCTAAATAAGCAGAATAAATCAAGTGGAAGAGGGATCTGAGTCAGCCATTTTCTTTGCTGTTGCCCTAATGGTCTTCTTTAGCAATAAGCAAGATTCACCAGAAAAAGCTGTACTTACTGTACAACAGAAATCAATTATGACTGCGGCTGTGTGCACAAGTGAAGAAGAGGCAGACCACCATTACGTGAAATCTGACATAAAGGTCTGGAATTCTGAAGCATCCAACAAGCAAAAATTAAGCGATTGAGGAATTGGCAAATGTCAAATGTTTTGAAGAAATTTTAATTGCCCTAGATAAGGGATTTTATGGAGGCCTGCGGAGGCCCGGCTGTGTTGTTTTGAATGTGATGTTAAATGTGATGGCAGGGAGCGAGGGCTCAGGTCATGGGCACCATGTTAACTTGCTGTTGTCAGCTGAGGACCAGCTCTGTTGATCTGACAGCCTCTTCTCCACCAGGCTCTGTTCTAGAGAGATTAGGCTTATGATGTGGAAATGTTGTCTTAACCCTCACAGTCTAAGCACACAGACATCCCAGCATCATTTCTTATCTATTGTTAGTTATCACAGTTCCAAAGTCCAAATAGACATCCGCGTTCACTTTTTCCCAATGCAATGCAGCGCACCAGAGCTATCCTAGATTAGGACGTTTTTAGGAAGTTTTTTGTCACGTGATGCCTCTGGATGCTAAATGAATTCATGCAGTGGCGTATTTCTTGTTTGTGATGGCAGATACAGTACATAGTTACAGAGAATATGCTAATTAGCTTTCGTTAAAGTCGACGGCTTGTTTAACTTTCTTTTTTAATGAAGACAAAACTGTCAGGCGTGGAAGTACAGTCTGTTCGAAACATCATGCTGTTCAATACGCACGTACAAAAAAGATGTCCAGCATCACATCCTAATTTTCACAGCACACATTTCCCTGAATTATGTTGTCTGGAAATTTGTGGAAAGATGTTTTTCAATGTTTTGTCAGGTGAATTATCAACAGTGTATTGAACAGACGGTATTTCCTATAGCCCGCAGCCTTGTTTTCTGCAATGGCAAATTAAAAATGCTGTCTACTCTAGCTAAAGTCTGTGGTTATGTACAAAAGCAGATCACTTGATTTCTGAAATCTACCCAGTTCAAAGATGGCATAACTAATTATAAAACATTACAGTATCTGACTTCTGTGTATTATTCTATACTGACGTCATGGTGGGCTAGTGTCTTCTGGAGACTTCAGTTAAAAGTGTCCTGCACATTCAGGACTTTGTTGATGTGTAGTTCTGCTGGGGCTTTTAGTCCTTCCCGCTGTCTAAGGAAATGTGACGTGTTCTGAAATTAGGCAGAGATAAGATCCTTCTAGCATACAAATTGCTGTCTGTAGTCTTTTGAGGTTAGAAAGGTAAGTGTCTCTCCTTTGCGACTGACACAACCTTTTAAAACCTCACAAATCTGCCTCGTTCTGGAAATGCTGAACCCGTGTATCTGTACATGTGTATATTTAGAGATGTGAGGGTTTTTAAAGTCTTCTCTCATATGTGTATACCCACTGAGGTGTTTATAATACATGTTAAGAGACATGAGAGTCCATTCTCTTTCAAATAGGAAAATTTATGACAATAAACGTTACATAATTTGTACAGAAGGACAGTTTTCCTGCTTTACTTACCATTTTGTGTTGCCAAAAGTCTAACAAAATTATTTTTCATTTAAATGGTGTCTTTGTTAAGGGCGGTATGGCAGCTCATGAATGAGATTCAAACTTACAACCTCTGGTTGCCCCTACTGTATTTTTACCACTATGCCACACCACAGCTACGCTTAAGCTGGCTTTGTTTTTCCTTCCTCAAAGCAGCCAAACCAAACTGAAGCAGGAGCTGAATAGTCTTTAAAATGTCAGTGTGGAAGAGGCCAGTCTGTTTCTCACAGAGAGCTGAAAGGCAGGGCAGCCACCCCGTCCAGACCCAGTTACTGGTCTATTGCCAGCCTCCTTCTTCACCTCAGACGCTCCTGTCCTTATATTTCATCAGCCTCTCTGGTGATTTCAGCACTGTGGTCATTATACATTTCACAAAGACGTTTGTTTTTCTCCTAAGAAGAGGGCCAGACACTGTCTAAAAATCTTTCTGGTGTGATTTAAACGAGCCATAATTTCAATTGTGTCGTAGTTTCTTACCCTTAAGAGACTTTATTAGGGTTCTTGAGTTATTGAGCTGTTTGTGTTGGAGAAATACTATCCAGTCCGACTCCCACTTTCCCTCAGACTACACTAAGTCCTTAAAATATATAGGTTACTGTTTCTAAGCCACTGGATAAGTTATTACGAATATGTTGTTCTTAAATAGTTAGTTGAATGTTTTAAAAACGTTACAGAATTAAAAATGTTTAAATAACGTTCTCATATCTAAGCAATAACATTAATACAAGCTGGACATTTTGAACATTTCTAAGAACTTAAACAAAATACCTTTTAAACATTTTTGTTACTTAATGGAACCGTTAAGGAAACGTTCTTACAACCTAAAACTGTTAGGTGTCCTTGACAAGACAAATATTTGTCTAATAGCAATCTGTGGCGTAATCCTGAATTTGTTTTATTGGTTATTTGAAATAAGTTCACATTCAGGAAGAAGCAGTCATCCATTTTGTGCCTGTCTGAGCTGCTTGAGAAAAAAACGGTGTCACTCAAAATGGAGCTGCCTCGTCATACGCTACATGCTTGCTGTACATGTAGTGCAGTTCAGAGAGAAGACTATTTCTATATACAGCATCATCTGAAGCTTTCTTTAGTCTGACTCTTGAGTCATTCCTGGTCCTTATCAAGTAAAAGTGATATAGACACAATGTCACTGCTAACAATTTTAGGTTGTAAGGACATTTCCCTAACGTTTCCATTAAGTAACATAAATTTACCAATGTTATTTTGAAAGTTCTAGGAATGTTTAAAACATCCAGGTTTTTTAGATGTTGTATTAACATTTTTGCTCGGGTTTAAGAATGTTATTAAAAATTCTGTAACTTACAATGTTTCACAGTTAAAATGTTGTTACTGCAATAACAGTTTTTGATAACTAAGAACTTTTAGAGAACATTAGCCAACATTCTGAGAATGTTCCCTGTTAGGTGGGGTTGTATTTATCTCCATGTTATTGCATACTGAATGGTTTTATGAAAACACATTTCTATAAGACTGTGTGAGAATATAATGCTTACTTAGGAAACGTGCATTTTACAGCCAGGGTGTTTATTCGTTTTAAAGTTGCTTTCAAGCGTCTGCATGCGGGAGTCAGTCGGATTTCACGCAGGCTCGGGGTTTTATGCGTTTATTGGATTTTTATAGATCGGTCTGTGGAGCACCGCACAGAAATGTGAGAGCGTCATTAAAATAGGCCACAAGCATCATTAGAGAGCCATGACCAATTTTAGCGTTCCAGCAGTGTCTGTCGATCTAGAGGCGGAAATTTATTGAAACCCTCTCAAATTCTGTTTCATTGACTTGAAAGCAGGTACACCCACCATCCCGGCTATTTTAATTTGAAAGTTCTAGTAAAAGTCTAAAAAACACCCATTTTTAGACATTGTATTACCATTATTGCTTGCTTATTAGTATGTTATTCAAACATTTTTTTAAATTCTGTAACGTTTTTAAAATGTTCCACTAACTATTAGGAAAAACGTTTTTGATTTATGTTTATGTTTAACATTAAAAATGTTCTACTAACATTACTGCAAAAACGTTTTGGTAACTTTGAGAGACCTTTTAGAGAACGTCAGCCAGCGTTCTGAGAACGTTCCCTGTTAGCTGGGATCCCCAACCAGCCCCTCCACCACACCATCATGTGTTCAGCTGTGGTAAATAATTAAAGTACATATGCCTGTCTTATATAATGATGTCACTATAAATAGTCACATTGCTTACTGTATATATGGAGAGCTTTGTTATGTGTTTGCTAGTGTTCAGATACAGTTTGGTCTTTATATTGGAACTAAATTTAAGCTTCAAAATGAAGGTGACTTGTACAGATTTACTGCGCCGCCCTGTGTGCCATTACTCATGAATGCCCTGTAAATTCTACTGTAAATAATAAAAAATGTGACATAGGCTCTTTCTCAGCCAATCAGCAGCCGTGTTGGTTTATGTGTGGTGTGTAGCAATTGCTTGCGGTTTAATCTTTTTAAGTGCGTCCTAGTTAAGTATGGCTTTGTTTGTGTGAACCACAATGTATGCTTAACAGGCATTTGTCATTATAGCACCCTGGAGTTACTTGGCCTTCCCTCTTTTATATGTGACCTAATAAGTCACCTATATGCTTTTTCGCTTATTTGTGGCAACTGCTTTTGTACATAATGCTTGCTTTTCATAGAATTCCAGGCATCTTTTCTGTTTTCAGTCCCTGCTGTGACCTGTTTATGGAAGTAACTTACAGGACTCAGTTTGAATATTTGCCATGTGGCTGCTGTTTTGACAGGAAGGAGAGTTCAGGGTTGGTTGTGAATCATTTCATTTGTGTACCATATGGAAAAATGCCCAGAGTTGTGCACATTTATATAACATACCGGCATTTTATGTGTGTGTAAGTCTGTGTTTGTGAAAGTCAATTCCAGGTCACGTAAACTCATCCTTATCTTTAAATATGGCTGAATCCGACCCTGTCTAGGCTGTTCAGTTATACAGATGATGTCACGTCCAACTAACAGTGAACGTTCCCAGAACATTGGCTAATGTTCTCTAAAAGTTCTCTCAGCATTATCAAAAAACGTTAACTGGACGTTTTGAACATTCCTAGAACTTTCAAAATAACGCTTTTAATGTTTTTATTATTTAATAGAAATGTTAGGGACATGTTCTTACAACCTGAAAGTGTTAGCCAGGACCTCTCCTGTGGGTTATGTGGGCAAAAGCGTGAGAGAATTTTAAGTTAATCCCAAAGGGAAGTTGAGGTGTGTGTGTGTATAAAGTAGAGAGCCTAATATGAATGTGACCTAGAAGTAGACTATTCATGTGGGATTATGACACATCCCCTTCATATTATGAGCAGTGGTGTATGTAACACTGTCTTGAACGAGTGAAAACTCACTACTGTAAATGATGTCAGTAATGCAGTATGCTGCTGATATTTATCCAAATAACTGTAAGAGTTCTGTATAATCTCAGTTGCTTTCCTAGAAACCAGAGAACGTTTCATGGAGTCTTCTACTTTTCCAAGTTTTTTCTTAAAAAATATGACCATATTTTTAACCATATCGTATGAGATGATATATGGTCGGAAGACCATGTTTCATCTCATTTCACATCTAAAACGTGTGTCGAGTTATAGCAGAGGTCTAAGCAGTGTCTCTTACTGTGCTCACTTAAACAAAACTCTGCCGGAATTTTTGGAAAACGTCTGAGACAAGTTGATACAAAATTAAAGCATAACGGAGTACTCCATTAAGTCTGTTCAGTTATGATAGGAAATTCTCTGGGTAGTAAAATCCCTCTGCTTCATCACAGAATGATCTCAGCGGAAGCTTTGCTAGTTAATGTAAAAACCCTCTTTGATGCTGGAATTTGTATCGCTGTCATTAAGAGATCAAAAATTGTGGCTGTTTCTGACACATGCTGACACATTCAGTTTGATATTCCCTGCGGGACAGTTTTTATAGATAGCGTTTAATTAAAAGAACACCAATCCCTCATTGCCTGAATTGTTTGTTATTGATCGTGTCTAACCCTGTCGGTACAATTCTGCTCCACTCAGCAGCATCTCAGTAACTCAATTACTACTTTTAATAGAAATTTGACAAATGGCACAATGTTGTAATTTTTGCCAGCTAGAGGCTTTATTTTGCTTAAATGGATGTTATTAGAATAGAATTGCTATGTTTCTCAGAGGTAAGCTCACATTTTCAGTATGCACAAGAGCCCCGGCTAGCAATTTTAGAACATTTTTGTAACATTTCCATTTAGTAAGAAAAACCTTAAAGTTCTAGTAACATTCAAAACATCCAGTTTTTTGGGTGTTGTATTAATTTTATTGTTTGGTTATAAAACTTTATTAAATTTTTTTGATTCTGTAACATTTTTAAAATGTTCCATTAATAATTTAAGAGTGATCTTGTTGACGTTATATAACTAAAAAAGTTTTAACGTTACTGCTTTACGTTACTAACATAACTTTAGGAGTGTGTTTAGAGAAAGTTAGGCAGCGTTCTGAGAATGTTCCCTGTTAGCTGGGGCATGGTTTTGGTACAACTGATGCGTTCGGAGGGCGCCATGTTTTTAATGGGTCAGATGAACCTGATTGCGACTAAGAACTGTAGCTTGTGGATGACAGATGGTAGATGTAGTTTTCAGTGGGGGTGGGATGGTCTGTAGGGACTCTGTGACCACTCGATTGCCCAGATCTGTCCCACTTTATTTCCCCCTTGAGGGCCCTCTGGACCCCATCCCCTTTCTTTATCCTCCTTCCATCCTGGATACAAACCCTTAAACCCCTAGTGCCCTATTTGTTATACAAGAACATTCTGAGATGGAGTCTCAGCTTGTTTGATCTTGTGACTTGCACCAATGTGACTGTCACAAACCGAATTCTGATGATCAAAGGCTAAGCCCTCTCTCCGGTCCTCTCTTCCCCTCCATAACCTGATGCCTTTCCATCTTGCATTTAGGTAAGGAGACAGCGACTGCGGAAGTCCTCGGTCCACAAAGTCAGCTCTGTGTCTGTCTAATTAAAAGGCCCCTTGTGAGACTCTTTGGACACGCATTCACACTCAAACAGAAGCCCACAGAAAGGCCCTTTCTCCCACACAAAAGCCTCACTCATGGGTTAACCTCTCAGTCAGTGTAATAAGTCTGAGGGGTACTGCTGGAAGTCCACAGCAGAGTTTGGGGGTTTTTGGTGATGGGCTTCCATAGAAACTTACTTTATCACTTGCTTTGGACTCAGTTCAGTCGAGATTTTTGTCTTGGCATTAAATTTGGAGGAAATCTCTCATTACCTTACCCCTCCAAGAGTAATGGCCAATGAGAAGGGCCCAAATTATGTTGAAGTACTTTAGAAATGGTGGATAATAGGGCTGGATGATATAGTGGAAAAAAAAAATTCCATAGTGTTTTTCACTACACACAAGGATAAATTATATTTAGTTTATAAATTTGTTTATAAATAAAGTCTTTGTCTTTTCTCTCTCTGGTCATTTTCAGGGTCTCTTCCCCTTTGGCAGTTTGTCTGAAGCCCCTCACTCAGCCAGCACGTGCCTGTAAAGGTTAATGCTAATAATACCCAAGTCCTGCCTGAACTTCAGCAGGACTCCTGTGTGCTGCACAGTTCTGCATGATTTAAGCTGAAGACCTGGCAGAATGTGTCTGTGTAGTTTTAACAAGCTTTCTTCAACCTCTAGAAACCCAGCCAAACTAGTTAAAGGAGACATATGGAAAATTTGATTTTCCTGGGTCAGGTCCTTGGTTGGTTGCAAATTGTGACAAAATTGTCATCGAATCCATAAGCACAGTGTAAAAGGTGCCTTAAAAACAATGTTTAATTGTAACACTGTGTTCTAAACGTATGCAATTTTTAACTTTTGTTTCTCTATCGCCATCTCTGTTCGAAAAATACAATTGCAAGTTAAATTCTGTTTAAATTGCTGCAAGAACAAGCTACAAGCACTTCACCATTCCAGCACCCAAACACCTGATTTTGTAGCTGGGAAAATTGTTCCTGGGAAATTGGATCTGACAGCTCAAATTATAAATCATTTTTATAAATTTATTGTTGCGAATCGGGTAAGGTGGTAAGACCTTTTGAACACTTTTTTGTACTTGCTCAAAAACAGATTTTTTTTGTTGATTTTTTTTTAACCTACAAAAAGTTACAGATTGTAGCTTTAAACAGAATCATGTTTACTCCTGATATCAAAGTGTTGCACGTGGCTCCTGACCTCTTTGACAGACAGATAAAGTAGTGCATATGGAAGAGGAGGGCAATGATTACAGAAGAGATTTGTGAAAGTCTAAAGGAAAGTGGCAGATGGCTGAGAGTCTCAAAAGCCTTCATTCTCTATTTGCCGTGACACACAGACATTTCTTTCGCCTCCAGACTCTGATCTCTTTAGATCTCACTCTTGTGCTCTCTCTCACTCGGCCCCCTCCTCCCTCGCTCTCTTTTCTCTCTAGACTTTGCAATGTTTACTAGCTCTTTCATAGTTGTTGATCTGTGTAACAGGAGTATGTTTTAAATTTGCTCTTTCAGATGTGTGCATGTTGTGCTCCCTGCATTATTTATACAGTTGCCATTTGGATAGTTAAAAAGACACATTATTTCATTTGTAAAAAATTAACTTTCAGTATTTTGTAGTAGATCTTGGCAAGCCTCACAGGGCTGAACTCGCTAAACAGTTAGGACATTTTTGTACTGTTAACTGATTTGCATTGTTTGTTTAGTAAATTGGTCTCTAAACAACAGACAGCGACAGTATATGTAATTGTCAGTAAGTGCAATTCTTTCTTAGTGGATTCCTTCCCTAAATCTCTATAAAGCTTTATCCATCCATGGAAGTTTCTTTGATTCACGTCTGCCTTCAATTATTCTATCCCCCATTTATATGGCAGACTGCACTCCTAATAAAATAAGCCCAGTCTCGTTTTAGTCCAGCACTGATCATTTGTTCATGTTAAATGGACTGAAAGCAACTCGCTTACAGAACGTTTATGCTCTTGAAAGCTGTGATACACAGCAGAAGTAAACCGATCCTGAAGTTCACAATTAGACTCATCCATCTTTGTGTGAGTGTGTTTGTACCTCTACCGGTTGATTATTTCCTTCTTTGGTGAGGGTGCTAACATTTGGAAGGCATTAGCCTCCGGGATGCTTTATGCTCTTAACACTGTCCCAGCTAACGGGGAATGTTGTCAGAGCATTGGCTAATGTTTCCTTAAAGATATTTGCGTTCCTAGAAGCGTTCTTGAAATAACATTAGTAGAATGTTTTTAATGCTATATACTATATATCTCAAACTTATTCTTAAGGTTCTAGTGGAACATTTTAAAAACGTTACAGAATAAAAAGTTCTTATAACCAAGCAATAATGTTAATACAACTAAGAAAGTGGATGTTTTGAACATTCCTAGAACATGCAAAATAACTTTTAATGTTTCTGTTACTAAATGGAAACATTAAGGCGATGTTTTTGCAACTTAAAATTGTTAGTTGGGTCATCCATCTTTGCATGTGTATATGTGTGTCTGTACTTCTGCAGATTGATTATTTCCTTCTTTGGTGAGGTGCTAGAACTTGGAGGGCATTAGCCTCCGGATGGTTGGGCTCTTAACACTGTTCTTTTGCGTTCAGTACACAGACTGTTTTAAAAGGGACACCATGTAGAGTGTGAGCTTCTAGATTATCTCTTAGCATTTGAGCTGTGTGTTTGTTTCATTGCATTGCTCTTCCTGGGCAGATGGGGCCTGTAGATCAGCCCAGTGGGATGCATGACACTGAGGCATGTTTGGTAAGGACAGGCTCACATATAATGTTCTTGGAATCGTTTTATTGCATCTGTGCTGTACAGAATTTTTCTTGCAGTAATCATCTATGCAGGAGCATAGAAACGATTCGGAAAACGGGTGCTCTGTAAACATTTATAATGTTCTTTATAAGCCGTATCAGCCTGGCTCATGAATATTAATCAGGTGATGTAATGCTTAGAAGTGTTCATTTGCTGAAAGGCAGACCATGGTAAATGAGCCCTACTTTATAGCAAGATTACTGCTTAGTGCTTGCATGTTCATATAATCCATTACTCATGCAATCAGCTGGTAAAGGCGTCTGCTTGGTCTTAAATCATTTTAAATCGTGTATGTTTTTCGCACTGTGGTCATGCATAATATTATTTTTGATTATGATCATTTCATCCTTTCAGAGTGGGTGGAAGTAAATAAACCATTTAAAATGGGTTTATATGTTTGCATATGTGTTTCTCCCTATAGTAAAATCCAGTGTTACATATGTTGATGCAGCTCAAAGAAAACTTTTTCTGTTTGTATCTTTTTGGTATCTTAAATCCGTCTGCATTAATTCAGGAAGTTTTGCTCACTGTGTTGATTTGACCAGCTGGTCTTGACAGGTGTAAGTAAATGCCGAGTTTAATGATCTCCCCTGGAGATGTGCTAACCTGCTCTACGTGTGGGCATGTATGTTTGAATGTTACATGGCAGGTTGTATAAAGAGGTCTTTGAATATCTATTCATGTGAAATAGAAGAGCACAGATGCTTCTTTTAGAAATGATGTTCAACCTAATTGATTATGCTTCACACAACTGTCTGCATGCTAATAAATCCCCACTGGAAAAATTCCTGCGACAGATTCCCACAATGTCACTAACAAGGTGGATACTTGCATGTCTCTTGGCCATAGCTCTCCTCATTTCCAGTACACCCAGCTAACAGGGAATGTTCTTTGGCTAACACTCTCTATAGTATATATAGTATATATACTCTCTATATAGTTCTTATAGTAATGTTAGTAGAACGTTTTATAACCACGCAATAACATTAATTCAGTGTCAAAAAATGAACATTCTTAGACATTCAAAATAACATTTAACGATTTTGTTACTTAGGAAAACATTCTTACAACCTAAAATTGTTAGATGGGCAGTCAACACAGCGGCATTCAGTATGTAGTAACTGCTCTGTGTTATTTCACATTGATTTAGCAGCATCCCACGGGTACCATTTTGCATCATTACAGTAATGCTAGCATTTGTATTTACCTCTTAGCTGCTACAGATTTTCTGTACCCAGTGGTTGTGTTTACATGCACAGGAAAATGATACTGTCAGTCAGATTGTGGTTATTTTGCAGGCATGAATCTGGATTGGAAAATGATGTCAATGTAAACATGTACTGATCCATCCTGATTTGTTTGTTCCGTTCTTGTTTTGCAGGCTCGAAGGAAAGAAGCATTCCTGCAGGAGCGCTATGGGCAGTTCAGCCTGACGGACCCGTTCCTCGCCCTGCAGAGAGACTTTGAGTCTGGAACAGGGACGAAGGACCGCAGGCCAGTTAGCGCAAACCCCATCACCGTACTGGAGGCTGTTATGGCTCACTGCCGCAAGATGCAGGAGAGGATGTCTGCTCAGCTTTCAGCCGCTGAGAGCAGACAGAAGAGGGTAAGACCTCAAGTTCTGTACATTTTACTGTGCATGTGTGTTCAGCCCAGTTTGTAAGAATGTTTCCTTAACATTTTCATTAGTAACAATAACATTAAATGTTCTTTGGAATGTTCTATCAAAGTTCAAAAGGAATTTTTGAACTACAGACTACAGAAAAGGAAATCTCAATGGTGTTTACAGTCCTTTTCTGTAGGATTATCTTAACATGATTAACTTAGCTGTCTGGGTTTGCTGATGTGTCATAGTTATTTTTGGACTGTTACTTTAGTGTGCAGGGTGTGCACCTGTGTGTATGTGTTTGAGTGTTTTAGGGTGTGTAGTAATGTATCAGGAAATGTCTTCTGCATTATAACTGATGCTGTTCTGGCACATATGATGACAGGAAATTGAGACTTTTTAAACCAAATCTAGATTTTCTAACTTCCAGGCACTGGCAGTAATGAAATGATAGTAGATAGAAAAGCATGATTTTGCCGAGACTTTTTTTGAATCATAAAAGTTTTCTTTCTTCATATCCTAAGATCTTTAAGTTCTAAGATGTTTATCCTGCAGTCTTACACAAAAAATTGGTAATGTTTGTCCACCTCTGCTTTAACCCAAGAACTCACAGCGGGACATATCATACAATACGATAAAGAAACAATTGTAAAAGGCAAAGTAACACGGTGTATGCCAGGCTTAAAAGCAGAAAGCCCGAGGCAGGAGTAGCAGTGACAGTACGCAGGAAGAAGAGGTGGTAAAGGAGAGAAATGGATGCTAAGCTTGAAAACGCTCTGCCAGACACATCCGTACAACTATATCACACAATTTGATCTAGTGCTACAGAGTAGAGTTTTAAAAACACCCACAGGCATGCTTGTTCCAGATGACCTCTGACCCCACAGCAAAGCACTTAAACACTTCTGAGGACCAGATACAGTATCCAGTGTGCACCATCTCAACAGCTTCAGTTGTATTTTAGGATATTACATATTACGGGGTACGTTTTATTCCATTTACAGATAGGTAGTACATAGACTGTATATTAATCTCATGTCAATGAAAAATTGACATGAGATTTCATTTGAGTTCCAGTAATAAACACTCCTGCTTGGTTGTTATAGTGACAGTACTTCTATTGCATTGGTAGTTAAATTCAGCAGCTCTTACTGTATATATCTTCAGTCACACTGAAGATATATACAGCAATGTTAGCCATGATATTAATAAAGGGAAAATTTTATTCATAGGCTCAGTCATTTATTCATAGGCTTGGGAGCTTAAAACTCTGATATTATCTGTAAATACAGGCTGTGTTTTCTGCAGTTGATGCTAGTAGCACGTCCTCTCTCTGATATTCAGTTCCCTGTTGATTATCATATTAAAATCAACCTACAACTTAAAGGTCAAGCATGAGTGAAGCCCATCCAGCACCTAAGCTCATGTTTACCCTGAGTTCTGATCCCCTGACCTACTTTACAAAAGTGCAACTAATAAAACCAGCATACCTCAAAAGAGATGCAGGGTTTATTAATAGACTTTACATTTTTTGGCAGCTATGTGGTTTAGAAAACATGTAAAGCTGATATATTCATTAAAAAAGCTCATGGGTGGAGTTTCACGTTTAGCCATAAGCACAAATTTTGTACTTACCTGTTGTATAGATGTACAGTAACTTTGTTTCATGCAAGTTCTCCAAGCTTCTTTGAACTGGATTTTTTAAATGAGATTGTTGCTTTATTATGTTAGGTATGTGTGTGTTATCTGCTTTCTCTGAATCTCACATTTGCCATGCTGCTGCTGTGTCTAGCTTGAGATGGAGAAACTGCAGCTGCAGAGCCTGGAGCAGGAGCACAGGAAGCTGTCGGCTCAGCTAAAGGATGAGCGAGAGAAAAACAAACATGTGGTGATGTCACTGGTACATGAATGCAAGCAGTTAGCTGCTCGTGTGGTTGAAGAGAACCAGCGCTTTGAGGAGCTCTCGTCCCGAACTGAGCAGGACGGCCGTTCCGTAGGACGACTGGAGGAGGAATTAGCGGCTGAGCGCCGCCGTAGCCAGCAAATGGAGGCGGAGATGGAGAAGCAGCTTGCTGAGTTTGACACAGAACGAGAGCAGCTGCGTGCCAAGCTTAGTCGTGAGGAGACTCAAGCTGCAGAGCTTCGGGCTGAAAGTGAGAGTCTTCGCCAGCAGGTGGAGCAGCTAAGAACTGAGCGATGCAAAGATGCCCCACCACTGCCTCCCATAACCCCAGTATCTGCACCTATCCCTGCCCCAAGTAAACCCAAGTCTGTGGCATCTGTGGCCGTGGGCACTGAGGTACTCATTTGTAAGACTGCCTCCTCCCAGACAGACCTACCACTGGAGAATGAAGGGGCTAAGAAGGTGCCACTTACCATCCCTGTGAAGCCTACAGGTAGCAACTATGCTAGCATGAACCTTCCTAAGACTTCCAGTGCTGGACGCGGGTTACACCACGGGAGCTCTCAGGCAGAAAATGGAGGAGAGGGCCAAACGATTCTACATGGCTCCCACTCACCTGGTGTTTCTGCTACATTACCGATTGGGGTCGGTACCCGCGTTCAAGCAGCCCGTTACAAATTCCAGCCCTCTGCCTCGGAGCAGGACCAAAATGGAACCGCAAATCAGAGTCCTCCTTCACGGGACCTGTCTCCTACAAATCGCGATAACTTTGCAGCCAAGCAACAGGCGCGCCACACGGTCACCCAAGTTCTCTCCCGTTTCACAAGCCCACCAGCAGGGGGACCCCCTGCAGCCCTTCGGCCTGGTCTGCCACACTCCGTATCTGAAGGGGGGCCTTTCGCTGGCCGTTTAGGCCACCCCCAAATAGGCCTTAAATCACCAACTGTTGCCCGGATTGATAGGGGTAACCCACCCCCTATCCCACCCAAAAAACCAGGACTATCCCAGACACCATCCCCTCCTCACCCACCAATCAAAGTAGTAGGTGAAGCCAACAGGCCACCGGGAGCAGGGCTTGGGGTTGGCCATGCCAAAGCAACTCCCACCCCTCAGCTTCCACCAAAACCCTCCTTAGACTTGAGTGGTACAGCCCCAGCCTTGACTGCGTCACAGGTGGGTGCTTCTTGCACTGGCTGGCCATGGGTGTTGCAGCCATCAACAGCATGTTTGGAGTGTCCCCCTGTCGCCACCACCTCCACTACAGCCATTGTCAGTAGCCCCTCCATAAGCCCTGCTAGTGTTCCATCCCATAGCTCCCAGCACCCGGGCAGCCCCCTGGCAGCAGCATCAGGTAAAAGGGTGCTATGCTTGTCACCCTTGCTTTTAATGCTTCTCCTCTTTACAACCCTCCTTATTTATTCTTGATGCGTTCAGTAAGCCCTTGTGAAAAAGAAAATAGACTTGAAATGAGTAGTAATAAAGAGAGAAGTATTCATACTCTTCTAGGGCTTCTAGGGTTGCCCATACATGATGCAGGATTGGGAACACAGTAAGATAAAGAAGACTTAAATTCCTGAAGGCCCCTATCCATCCCAGAGCAGTTCCTAACGTCCACCAAACCACTTTTAGCTCCGGATAGGTCAGGCATATTGACCGTGGGGGTCTTTCCTGTAACCCACTCTATTCTGAAGCTGATGCCAGAGGCTGCTTTCTCCCTTTCCACCCATTCACCTACAGCATGGTTCTCCTGTGTTCCACCACTAACCTGTTTTTCACAGTATTTGTATAACCACCTTGCTATGTTTGCTATGTGTGTCTCACTAGAGAAATTCAAAACTGTGTGAATGCTTTTTGTTTCCTGCACTGACTATAAACGTTTCATTCCATGGTTTCTTGGAAGTTCCTTGACAACTAACCAAATATGGTTGTATTTGTTGTGATTGCATTTTCTTGTATACGTCTCTCTGCAATTATCCACAATAGCCTTTACTTCTACTTTTGTGATACACCACTTCTAGTGTTTGTTTTGAATGTTTAACTTTGAAGGGAAAGCTTAGTTCCCAAAGAGCTTTGGCAGTTTTCAGATATGTAGGTTATGTAGAGTCATGCTTTTTTTTTTTTTTTTAAGACACATTGGCCTGTTAGCCAAACATATGTGACAGCTCCAGTTACAGTTATGGTTTCTTCTTGGAAAGAGTGTCAGAAGCTTTAGAGTCCTCTCACATTTTGAAATACCAACCTGTCTCTGCAGGCCTCTCCATAGCTCTTTGAGAGCACCAGAGAAAGACAATTGTAATCACCAGTGAAAGCAGAGCAAGTATTCCTCGTTGTCACTAGAGACTAATCCACACAGTAGCTCTGAGAGACGTCAATAGCAAAACTGTCATCTCTAATGCTCCGGAATTGCTAAAAATTAGCACTTTTCTCCTTCTTTCTGCAGCCACTCAGCCATGGCAGTTCTCTGAGTCTTCTCTGCTCTCTCTGTCATCCATTTTAACCTAGAAAAGACACCCAATTATCTTACGCTTTCCACTGGACCTCAATGAAACACCCAAGATTTTTTTCTATCTCACTTCAACCCCTCAACTAACAAACAGAAAATCCCTAGAACAAAGCTGTTTACATATGTGGCTTAGACATTAGTGCTTAAACACTAGAGTAGTTACATCACACTGCAAGATACAGCTCATTTGAATTCTGTTTCTACATAGGTACCAAGTTACCCATAAAATTCTTTCATTGTTGAATCTCATCCATTTCTTTGCCGTTGTTGCCATCTCCCTAATGCTGTTTAATTGATGTGTGTCACAAAATCAGCTCCATGTTTAGAATCTTTCAGTTTGACTAACATAATTTATGGTGCATGACTTTAATAACTGTGCAGTAAAGCCTGCTGAATTTAATTTGAGTTTTTTTTATTTGTCTTTAGCTTGACATAAAACGAATTAAGTTGACTTAAATTCTGATTCGTAGGGTAGAGAGTGTGTATTTCAGATAAACTCTCTAGAATAATTCATTTCTGTTGTGGCAAAATGTGTTACAAAACATCTACCCGATGTTTTGATTGAAATTGGCTTGGTTTGCATTTTCTCTGGAACAAAATTTTTGTATGGTACAACCCAGCTAGCAATTTTAGATTATAAGAACATTTTCCTAATGTTTCCCTTAAGTAGCTAAAACAATAAAAATGTTATTATAAATCTTTTAGAAATGGTAAAGCATTTTTTATACACGTTATATTATATATTGTTTTTTCATTCTGTAACATTTTCAGTTCTGTAATGAAATGCTCCACCAACAACTTAAGAATAATGTTTCAGATATTTGATATATAATGTTAAAACATTCTACTAACATTACTGCAAAACATTTTTGATAACTTTGGGAGAACTTTTAGAGAACATTAGCCATCATTCTGAAAATGTTACTTGTTAGCTGGGAAAATATTTTGGCCCAAATAATGTCTACGAATAACAAAAGGAGTCATTCCTCTGGGTTGATGTTTTGAGAGAGCACATTTTGACACAACAAAAGCACCCAGCCTCACTAGTTACTGCTGTTGCTTAAACCCACCCAGGCTGGTGTCCCTCCATAGTTCCCTCGCTAACCTGCGGTGACCCCGTCCCCCTGGATGACGGGCAAACCCTTCTCCTTCAAGCTGCTTCCCAGGGAAATGTCACTTTATTGTCTATGCTGCTTAACCAAGATCCACTATTGGATATTCATCACCACCAACATGAATTAACCTCTGCCTTGATCTCTGCTGCTCTTAATGGGCACACAGGTATGTGCTGTCAGGATTAGCATTTGTATTCACATAAAACATTGAATCTTGCTAGCCTTGTGGTGCCTTCCCAGCAAACAATTTTAGGTTGTAAGAACGTTTCCCTTTCTGTTAGTGACAAAAAACATTTAAAAGTTATATTTTGAAGATTCCAGGAGTGTTCAAAGCATCCAGTTTTTTAGACATTGTATTAATGTTATAGCTTGGTTGTAAGAACATTTTTTTTTAATTCTGTAACATTTTGAAATGTTCCACTAACAACCTAGGAATAATGTTTTTGAGCCATATGATAAATAACGTTCTATGATAAATAAGTTCTAATATTACTGCAAGAATGTTTTTGATAACTTTGGGAGAACTTTTGGAAAATGTATGTCTCTTCTACAGACTGCTTAAATCTGCTGCTGACTTCAGGGGCATCTGCTGATGCTGTCGATGGAACAGGATTTACACCGTTACATGCCGCCGCAGAAAACGGTCGCTACGGGTGAGTCTTCACCTCTGTTTGTGACTGTATACGTTATGTGTGTGTGCTTTGGTATGATAAAGCACAAAAATCACGCTGGCGTTTAGACCACAAATGCACTGTGGTCACGTCACATTTTTGACTACATCCAAAACACAAATTACTCTGAACCTTGTTTAAACCTGTATTGAGCATTATCTTCTTAGTTATCAGATTATTGTTATCAGATTAACAAAAACAGATGTTAATGTCAGTGGCCTAAGATATTCAGGTTTGTGTCTCTATGCATTGGCGACACTCACATCTGATATGGCATTGGTAGGTGTGTGAGAGCTCTTGTCCAGTGTGGAGCTGATGTGGAGAGAGAGTTTTCTCGTGGAAGGACGTCTCTCTTCCTGGCCTGTGAGCAGGGACACGCAGAGTGCGTGAAGGCCTTGTTGGACGCAGGAGCAGATCGTTCACACGTCACCACTGTGAGTTCTCCATCATGCAGTGTGTCTAAAATGTTAGAAAATACTGCCCCCTCTATTCATCTCCATGGTTACTCGAACAGTTGAGTGTGGGCATGTTGTTGTCTCCGTGTTGCTCAGAATGTAATTACGGTCCTTTTTTTAGTAACACTTAATTATGCCCAGGATTTCTCCGTTTGTTCTAATTTACTTGCCCAAAAATATTCTGGGATTTTCTAAATATCTAAATTAAAGCTGCCTGTAATCTTTTTGTATAAAAATGAACACAAATCAGAAAAGCAAGTACATAACAGATCAGTGTTTGAAACAGTCTCCTTACATTACCCTGATTCACGACAGTAAGCTTAAAATAATGATTTACAATTTGAGCCATCGGGTCTGATTTCCCAGGAAATGTCAGTTTGGCTTCATTTTACTTTACCATGTAAAGAAATGCATGTAAAGTAACCTGCAGTTTTATGGTTTAAACAGAGGTGGCGGTATAGGGGCAAAAGTTACTCTTCGTTGTTATATTTGCTGGTCGGTTCATCTTGTGTGCATGTGTATATCAGTAGATCTGTGTTTTTGCATCACAGGACAGCTGCACAGCTCTACATGCTGCGGTCAGCTCAGGTCACGTGGGTTCTCTGAAGCTCTTGCTCCACCACCCATCTCCTCAACCAGAGCTGGCTCACCCTGTGTCTCCTAGAGACCCCAGTCAGGAGCTCCCACACCCCCGCATGACCAACGCCAGTCACCTCCTCAACCACAGTAACCAGGATGGCTGGACTGCTGCCCACATTGCTGCATCCAGGGGCTACAAGGTGGTGTGTTGAATGCACATTTATGTAACATCCCAGCGAACAATTTTAGATTCTAGGAAAGTTTCCCTAATATTTCCATGAAGTAACATAAATGTTACATTTTTATTTTGAGAGTTATAGGAATGTTTAAAACGTCCAGTTTTGTTTTAGACATTGTATTAACGTTAAGATTGTTATTCATTCATATTTTATTTTTCATTCTGTAATTTTCCACTACTTCTACTTTCCACTACAACTACTTAAGAATAACATTTTTCATATGAAGTATAACGTTAAAAAGATTCTACTAATGTTACAGCAAGAATATTTTTAACTAACTTTGGGAGAACTTTTAGAGAATGTTCGCTGTTAGCTGGAATGTACACGTCTAGGGTCATGCATGAGCACAAAGAAATGGACTTGTACTGTGTACAAACACAACATTTCTAGCTTTCATGCTCACACATCTTGTGGTTTTCAGAAATGCCTGGAGGTTTTATGTAACCACAGCCAACAGGACATGGAGAAGAGGGACAAATGCAATCGCACCATACATGATGTTGCTACAGATGACTGCAAAAACCTGCTGGAGAATCTGGGTGAGTGCAGTTTAAGAGAGTGACATTTCTAGAACTCTGTACCCACCTAACAAATTTAGGATTTGGACACATTTGTGAGTTTGGCCTTTCTGGAGCCCCCCAACCTTCTAAAGAAGAACCTTCTTCCATTTTGATGCCCTCTGCCCTGCTTTAGACTGGTACACGGTGGTTGTACAGGTGCTGATGGGCTCACCAGAGCGTCTTTGCCCCGTGGATCTTCTGGAGGACGGCTGCACTGTTGGCAAAGTCACAGTTCAGCGCCACACCAGCTGGGAGGAGTTAGCCCGTGGTTTGAGTGACCTGCTGACCAATCACCTGCAGCTGGTTTGTGGGAGCTGGGACCTACAGGAAGGACTGGGGAGAGCAGACACTTTGGGCCTTTCTGCTGACAGTATGGCGTCTGTAATTATAGGTAAACACATCCATAACCACTTGCCATTAATCCATTAATGGAGTTGCGAAACTCAGAGCTGTTTCTGACTAGTGCTTCAAATTGTGGTGGATTGTGGTTTTTAGATGAGTACTGCTAGTGTCTGATATTGGTGCCACAATTTACAAATATTTATAAATATTTTTTGAGGTACACCTTAGGTATGTTCTGATTCTTCTTGTTTTCTTTTCTCTTCTGGTTTTGGGTTAATCATTTATTCTTAAAATTCACAAATTAAAGTGTTTCATTGCTTAGTGTTTGAAATGTCCATGGTCGCCTCTGTACTGTGTATTCAAAGAAGACGTTTACAAAGGCAGCAAGCAGCCTGTAGAGCGGAGTCACGTTTGCACCGGCTATTCTCGGATGCCACGGCCTTCAGAACAGCTGCAGGGCTTCCTGAACTGCCCTCAATCCCATCGAGTTTCAATTTCTCCACCTCAGCACTTTCAAACTCCTGTTGTCCAAGATGTTGGAAGAAAGAGACAGGAAGAGAGCCTAAATATCCCAAGTATATGTTTAAATATATCAGATATCTCTGCCACCGGTATGATTTGTGATATGAAACATCTGAATATGGAAAGCTACTTCGGACACTGAAGTGGGAGCTGGGTAATTCTCAGCTAACAGGGATGTTCTTAGAACATTGGATAACGTTCTCTTGAAGTTCTCTGTTATCAAAAATGTTCTTGCAGTAACCTACCAAAAATGTTATTCGGAAGTTGTTAGTGGAACGTGTAAAATGTTACAGATTAAAAAAGTTTGAATAACATTCTTATAACCAAGCAATAATTTTAATACATCGTCTTAACGTTTTTTAAAACATTCCTAGAACATTCAGAATGACTTTTTTTACATTTTTTGTTACTTAATGGAAACATTAGGGAAATGTTTTTACAACCTAAAATTGTTAGCAGGGTTAAAGGTTAAACCACACACACACACAAACACTGTGGTTTTATTTACACGTGTAACTCTGTGCTGGTTGTGCTGACACTGGCTTCAGAACGCGTGAATGTAAAATGGCTCTTGTTTTGGGTGTTGTGCAGCACCATGCTGGGCCAAGTGGGGAAGGACGTGGGACGGGGGCCTAATTGAGCTTGGCTCAACCCGAGGATTGTCATGCAGGGCTGCTGAAAATAAACTAGCCTTTTCCAAGTTCTCACCTATCTCCTTCACACTCACCGGTCTCTGTTTTGCACCCTTCCTTTCACCACAGCCTTTTCTGTTTACAATCAACTCCTGCCTTAACACAAGATGTTTCCAAACACCAGAATGTAGCACTGGGGCCTACAGAGAGCAATGTGATGAGAGCCTGTTATTCCAGACAGAGAGTATGAGAAGACAGACAGACAGGAAATATTAAGAGAGGATTTAAGGGGGGGAAAACATGAAGATCCATTTTCAAAGCTCTTAAGTTTGACATGCTAGCTGAAATGTGCTCTACTCTCACTAAAGATTATATTTCTGTCTTCCACTGTAAGTGGACCCATAAAACTGGGGTTGAGTGAACTTCATTCTACATGTTTTCCTCTTGTGAAATTGTTCAGTGTGTGTGCTTTATAGGTGATGCTGTCTGGCTGCCGGGGCAGGAGTTGTCTCAGTCACCTTGGGACCTTGTTCGTAAGCGCCCAAGTCAGCGTATCACCATACATCTTAAAGGTGGGCTCTGCAGCCAGTAAATGTGTGTCGCGTATGTACGCATTGTTCGAAAAACAGATTGATGCATACAGTGGTAAGCACACAAAAAACTCCAGATGGGTTCGATTCTGTGTTGATTAACTACTATTTGGATGTAAAAGTGATAATAAAGAGAAAAAATAGAAGTGTATATTAGTTTTCTCAAAAATCTAGTTTATAATATTTATAATCATCCATCTTATGATTTATGGCTGTTCTCAAAGGAAAGAAAATAAACAGTGCAGTAAACCAGACATAACTTTATTTTCTGTATAATCCATAAATGCTGTAAAACTTCTGTTCAAGATATTCCCTGGTACAGGGAATGTTCTTGGAACATTAGCTAGCGTTCTCAAAATAACATTCTCTAAGTAATAACGTTAATACATCATCTAAAAAACTGGATGTTTTGAACATTCCTAGAACATTCAAAATAACATTTTTAACATTTTTGTTACTCAATGAAAATGTTACAGAATCATTCTTACAACCTAAAATTGTTAGCTGGTTAGTCCCCAGAATATGTTGTTTTGAATGCTGGTGCCCCAACCAAGCTTTTTAATTGGCTTAACCAGGAATACTTGGTCAGCCTTCACCAGAAAGGCCATGGTGGTTGACGGCCTTTCCCAGCTAAGATTTGCAAATAAACCATTGGGTTATGCTTCTCTAGCTAGACCAGAAATAAACCAGCAATAACCAGCATAAACCAACCTGGTTCCAGCATGGAAATCCATGCTAATTTAAGCTGGTATTTTCAGCAGGCTCTCTTGGTAAAGCAGAAGGATTCACTCCCTCTGGGATAGAAAGAATCAGCAGATCTCAAAGTTTTCATGCGTTAATGAATAACCATGCTGTGCTTACTGTCATCACATGACACTAATGTTTAGTTGGGCTCCAGAATATTCCATCTCATGCCACGGTGTGTCAAAACAGCTCTGTGAAAGCCTTGCTCAAATTCATTGCACACAGCTCCCCTGATCTCTTATGTCCTCCCATGTGTGTTTTGCTCTTTGATACACTGTGTAGCTTTGATTTATGGCTCATGGCTGCTGTGATTTTGCTCTCTGTCAGGCCTGTCAGAGTTTGCTTTGGACGAGATGACGTACGACTCTCTGGTCCCTCTACAGCTGTTGCAGAACTACGTCCGCCTGGTACGCCAACAGACTCGCACCTACAAAAAGAGTTTTAGCTTGTCTAAAACCCCTGCTGCATTTTCTCTTACTAAACGTTGGGTACTAAGAAAGAAAAACTACCTGAAAACCAGACACCGGATATGTTGTTGTAGAATCAAAACAACATTCTGTTTGTCTTTGTTCACCCTTCTAAAAAAGACCTGTATGACTTTTCGTGCTGGTTCAGGCTGTTTTACAAAGGTTAGTGCTGATTTAGTGCTGGTATTTCAAACCTGGTTGACCAGCTTGAAGTTAAGCTGGTTAAATAGCCTGCTGGGGACACCAGCAAGCGTTCATCCCACCCCAGCTAACAGGGAACGTTCTCAGAACGTTGCCTAACGTTCTCAAGACTTATCAAAAAAGTTCTTGCAGTAACATTAGTAGAACATTATATGATTTAGTGTTATATATCGTATATCAAAAACACTATTTTTAAAAAGTTTACGAATGTTTTAAAACGTTACAGAATTACAAAAATATTTAAATAAAGTTCTATAACTCAGCAATAACGTTAATAAAATGTCTACAAAACTGGATGTTTTTAATGTTCCAAGAACTTTCCAAATGACATTTTTAATGTTTTTGTTACTTAATGGAAACATTAGGGCAACGTTAGGGAAACCTTCCCAAAATTGTTAGCTGGGATGCTGGGGAGCAGCATGTAAAACAACATATGCAGTGCTTGTCTTTCAACAGGGCAGCTGGGCACACCAGACCAATAGATACTATTTGTGTTTTAAAATGTTGTAACACAAGTCCCATGCACAGCAACAAGCAGTAATTTGAGATAACAAAACACCCTTTAAGACACACTTGAGTAATCAAGCTTGCATTAAAGCATGCGTAAATAAAATATTTGGCACAGGCAACAAAACATTTGTGTTTTTGCCTGTGGTCAGGTGGAACAGTACCACAACGTAATCTTCCATGGGCTGGAGGGAAGCTTTCAGGAGTACATCGCCAACCAGATCTCTCATTATATTAAGGTAACTGCTATTAGCTGTAGTTTATAAAGCTGCAATCTGTAGCCTTCATCTCTCTTGCGCCATCTCTGTTTGAAACATAAAATTGCTGTTTATCTTACATTCTTTTCATCACACGTTGAAGTCGAATGAAGCCAAACTGACATTTCCTAGGAAATCGCACCTGACAGAGCAAATAACATCTCATTATAAACTTACCGCTGTGAATTTATGTAAGGTGATTATATTGAAAACTGATCCGTCATCTACTTGCTCAATAACTGATGTTTGTTCATCTTTAACCATAAAATGTTACGAATTGCAGCTTTAATATTAGTTTTTACTGTAGAAATGAAATGTAAAATATAAATACTATATACTTTATAGTAATGTAGGCAGGCAGACGCATTTCTGTAGAGGGTAATGTGGGTAATACACGACACGGTGTTAAGGTCAGTGTATAATACCATTCACAACCTGATTTATTGCGCATGTGATGCACCTGTTGTGTGTGCTTGTAGCACAGACAGGAGGCCCAGGGGATCGGCTGTGATGTCATCAGGGTGGAGATGGATGACTGTCTGTCTAAAGAGCACCTGCTGGAGATCTTCATCAACTGTGGTAAGAACCTCTTGGCAGAAGGATTTGTTTGAATGTTTCCCTAACATTTCCATTAAGTAACAAAAACGTTATAGTAGGACCTATAGTAAAGGAACGTTATATATTTCAGTTTTTTAAATTCTGTAACATTTTTAAACGTTCCACTAACAACTTATGAATAGTGTTTTTGATATGATGTATAACGTTTACAAAACATTCTACTAATGTTACTGCAAAAAACTGTTTGATAACTTTGAGAGACGTTTTAAAGAATGTTAGCAAACATTTTAAGAACGTTCCCTGTTAGCTGGGTTGACATTTATAGCTTTTAAAGTGTGGCAAAGTGTCCATAATTCCACAATACTTGTGGTCACTCTATACAGGACAATATATATTGTCTTTTATCGACTGTGTTTTTATATATCAGGGTTCCTGGTGTCTTTGCATGATGACGGCGCAGGACGTTGTGTGGTGGTGGTTCTGGAAGGTCTGGAGAGAGCTCATTCTCTCAACCACATACTTGGAGACCTTTGTGAGGCCCTGGAGAACCGAGGATCTGCCTATTCTCTGTCCCTCAACCATGGTGAGACTCATGGAGATACATTCATTAACGGGTGAAAACCCTACTAAATGTTCAGTTCTACAAATCTGCAAATGCATGTCCGGTGCCGTGTTGTCAACAGGAGACATAAGATTTTTTTAGATGTTCGGTGACTCATTTCTCCTTGTGTTGACTGGCAGGGCAGGATGGGCTGTACTACTTCCGGGAAGGGAGTTTTTTGATTGGCACACTGTCCAAGCCACGCCTACAGGGCGCTGAGCTTCGATTACAGCAGCACTTCCGCTGGGTTCAGCTTCGCTGGGACACCGAGCCCCTTAACGGCATGCTGGGACGTCATCTCCGAAGAAAACTCCTCCACAAGGTCAGCTGTTCCCATTATCTAATGAACCACAGGGAGGACCAACAGACCACCAGAATAGCCATTCAGCTCTAAATTTAGTCGGGATAGTTCAGTATATTTAGTATAGTTTAGAACAGAGTGTAGGGTGTGACTGCTGAATCATTCAACACAGAGTCGCACATCTAAATATAAAGTAAATCTAGTAAGTAAATCTAAATCTAAACCAAAAAACTTTAAGTGCTGAATGTCTTAAACTTCACATTTTCCGGATTGTCTAATCACAAATTCAAAATCATGAATTCAAAATCATACAGATGATTAAAGTCTTCCATTTGGTGATTTTGGCACAATAATTTATTATTTAATAAGTTATATTGTTATTAATAAGAATTAATATTCTTGCTTTTATAGTATTTATAGTATTGCTTAATATTTAATTTTGTTAAGCTATAAAGCACTTTGAGATACATTTTGTGTAAATGTATATATAAAAAAACTGTTTTTCTGTGGTCTTGCAGACTCAGGGCCAGCGCTGGACATCTGATGAGTTCTTACCTGAAGCTCTCTCCTGGGTGACCTCAGTGTGGCACCAGCTCAATGCCTGTCTGTCACGGCTGGGGACCTCAGAGGCTCTTCTGGGCCCCTACATCTTCCTCTCCTGCCCTGTGCATCTAGAACAGACAGGCCAGGCCATTCCCAAGTCAGTCATTTTAGTCATTTTTCTGTTCTCATGGCATTTTGCAACTGCACTGTAATGTTTTCTGTACCAGTAATTGTGGGTTGTATCTGTATATATATCTGGTTTGGTTTCTTTGTTTTTAGATGGTTGGCAAGGCTGTGGAATGCAGTCATAGTGCCACGAGTTGAGGATGCTGTTATATCAAGAGTAACAGCCAAGCGTTCGGCCTCACAGCGACGGTCTCCCAACAGCAAAAGTCTGACCTCGGGTCAGAGAGCAGTAGTCAAAGCAGCTCTTAATATTCTTCTGAATAAAGCCGTGCTGCAGGGATGTCCTCTGCCCAGACCAGGTACAGACATAACATTAGCAACTGTTCTAACATAATGTTATTTTTCTAGTAACAAGCTACTGTGTGCTTCTTTATCCTCCTTTTAGAGATTGACAAACTCCTGCCAGAGTTTCAAGGAGGTTGTTTCTCGCTTTCCACTTTTGGTGCCTCCTACAGGAAAGGAGGCAGGAAAGGGCGTGACAGTGCTGCTTGGAGACGAGCTAATACCAGTCCACGGAAGAAAGCAAGCCTCGCCCCTGGGAGGAGCTCTACCTGCTCCTTGAGAGAAGGTAAGATAATGCATGTTGCTCAGGATTTACACTCTATGCACATCTGCTATACTAACATTAATTTTGTGTGTGTTTATTTTTATCTTAAAGGGTCTCTGGCTAATTCAGGCGCTCACCAAATGACAAATGCCAATCATGCAAGGTGTGTGCTACAGTTTGAGTGTGCAGGTGTTTATAATACCAGCAGATGGCAGTATTAACCCAATAATCATTAACTGTGTCACGTGACTGTGTTTTGCAGACTCAGTGATGGAGTTGCTGTTGGGCTTTCTCTGTACTCTGATGATGAGACTGATCTAATCCGAGAACTCCAGACCATGTGCTCCAGCAAATCAGAGCCAGACATAAGCAAGGTCATTTATTTACACACAGACATCAGCATATGTTATATGTGCATACATACTCATATATATTTCACGGATCTGTTTAGCTAATATTGTTGTGCTTGGTTATACTGTACACCACTTGTACTATTGAAATAAATAAGCAGTGGTATTTATGATTTGTGATTGGCGGAAAATTAAAAAGGGCAATTTTTTTACATTAAAGGAGGGACCTTAGCTGTATCTAGGGACCTGAATATCTTAGAGACAAGGAGGATGGGCTCTGTTGACTTGGCAACCTTACAGAGCAACACTCGCACACCTTAGCAACACACTGACAACCACCTAGAAGAGCTCAGCATGACAGGATAAACATCACTCACATTTTTTTTAAATGTTCAGATCTGATTTTGTTTTATTATTGGTATTCATTTGTTAATTTACATAAATGTATCCATTGGTGTCAGCTCTGAAACAGCTTGTGCCTGTTGTGCAGAGACTTTCTGTTCAAGCCACGCAAACAGTCTGGCAAAGTTCAGCGCACGACCTTGCATTTTCTAGGAATTGACAAAACTGTGTTTGTTGCCTCTCTTACCTGGCACAGATCGCTCTCTCCAAAGAGGACTTCATCATGCCTCCAGACTCCAGACCGCCCACTGCTCAGAGGAGTGATGGTGAGGTCACGCCGCCCCAAACACTTCCTGTTCCAGCAGAGAGTGTCGTGAATATGACCCATCCTCCACCACAGCAGGCAAGTCTTTAAAAAATCACCACAGCTGTTTCAAAACCTTATGAGCTGCCAACTGCTTTCATACATCATACAGACAGCACCCTAACTGGCATGGAACCTAATAAGGGCTTTACATACACACAACATAGTACATGCTTGCTAGATAACATTCTTTAGCATTGGGTGAAATAACTTTTCGGTACTACTTTTTGGTATTTAATAAAATGAACGTATTGTGTAACTGACATTTTTCTTACTCCATCCATCTATTTGAGTTTCTTTTTTATTGAGCTTGTTGCAATGCATTGTGGGATTGCCCTCTTCATGCAAAATATGCATGTGACGCTGCCCTGAAATTCAGCAATTAAGAGAAGTCGGCTACTTTTTTAAACCAACTGTCTGGAGCAAGTCTATGATGAAACCTGTTAGGTTTTGGAACCTAAAGGATGTCTTAAAAGTGTATTCTTGCTTGCATTCTCTCACATATTGTTATTTTTGGTAAAAGATTGACAGTCGTCACAGTTCTCCTCGGCGAGTGACGAGGCCCAGGTCACATCTGCCCGTCCCCAGCAGCAGAGGGGCTCAGCAGGTGAACACTTCCAGCAGCAGCAGCAGCAATGTCCTTCAGAGTCCCAGCAGTAACCCTAGCAGAAGCTCCACGAGCAGCAGAGCAAGGCAGCCCCCACCTCTCCCCAACAGAAACAACATTACACAAAATGAGATCTGGTTCCTGGACCCAAACTGTAATGAAAACTACAGTAATCATGGATAGACTCCGCCCACTGCCCTCCCGTTTCACCCCCTCTGTGTTGTGAAGTTAGTTTACTGGCAGCATTTTTGTATTTGTACGTGTTGTCCATACTTGTTACACTATATTACATTGTGTACTTTGGGACCATAGTTTTAATATATTAAACTGTTTAAGTAACTTTAAAAAAGTAAGAATACAAAAAGACTAAGACTAATACAAAAAGTGCTTGAACACATTTGCCTTTTAGGTCAAATGATTTGGATCAAAGTAAGAGCAGGTTGTGTTTTTGCTCTCTAGTATTTTTAATCAAGTGTTTGTGTCAAGTGAAAGGTGAGTTTTAAAAACTGTTGAAATCAGGGTTTTACCAAATATGTGTAAATAAGAACTTCAATGTTGTATAGTTGTTGTATAGATTAGCGTGTGCGCGTGTGTGTATGTATGCTGGAGGAACTGGAAGGGAAAATGAGAACTGTATATACTGTTTGTAATATTACATTTTGGTTCATATTTTTCAACTTGTTTCAAAACTAACTGAATGTGGCAATAAGCACCACCGTAGTGAACACAAATACTTTGTTTTTTCCGTTAAGCCATAATTAGTATTTTCAATTACTCTTGTGCGTGCTCGGTGACTGGTTGAACTTTGAACCCTGCGTGAAACCTGACGAAATTTGGAGCGGCGCACATTATTTTGCGATTGTCTTCTGTATTGATCGTTTAGGATATACAAGTATTCTTTTTAAACTCAGTATTGTTCATATGTACAGAAGAGATTATAGCTGACTTCCGTTGTTTAACTGTATTATAGGTGTCTGATGAGGTTCAGAAAAATTGTCCTGTTTCCTCCAAGCACAATTAAAAAGGCACTATCCAAGACATGACCTTAGTCTTTGGTTTTTTTTCTTCAAATTATCTATGCACACTCTTGAAGGGACAGTTTACTCAAAAATTGTCACCCTCATATAATTCCCAAACCCATTTTACAGTTCTTGTTTTGTTTTGTTTTTTTACAGAGGAACACAGATTTTAAATGACATGAGAGTGAGAGTCACATTGGGTCTTTATATGAAACCGAATAATTCAGAACTATTCAGCTGAAATAGTTTATCAACCTCTCATATTTCTGAATCTTCTTCACTGTAACAAAAGAAAAGAGGCAGCAATGCGGTCATTCCTGGTGATCAAACAACCTCTTCTGATTAATTTAATAGTACGTAACTTTCACCTCTCTACTGCCATCTCTGTTTTAAACAAAGTTGCAGTACTTTTTTATTACGTTTGTCAAATGAAGCCAAACTAACATTTCCCGGGAAATCGTAACTGACAGCTCAACCATTTGGACACTGATCAACAACTGATTTTTTTTTTCATTTTAAAAAGCTTTAACAACACAACACGCAGTTTTGAAAAATATATTCGTTGGAAAGTCACTCATGTATATATTTACATATTAAAAGAATAAAAATATTGTTTGTGCCTTTCCTAGTTCAATGACTTGCTTGAAGAAACAGGAAAATACAGAGTAATTGTCATTTCATTTAAATGATTCAGACATTTCCATTTCTCTGCACTTTCAAAGGATGTCGGATATCTCGCATTAACACAATAAATTAAATGTTCAAAGAGAAATCAAAGATCAAACCATTGAACTTGAAACATGATCAACAATGAATAGAGATGAATCATAAAAGTTACATTATACAGTTTTCTTTACAATGTTCAATTATTCCTGGCCTCAATATGTCCCGTGAAAAGCTATGAAGTACCTTCTGCAACACTACAGAATTGCCCAAAGGTTACACATCTTGTGCATAAAAATCTCTTTAAATGTGTTCCACAGATTTCCACAGGCCCATCCAATGAAATGTACCATTTGGAGATCTTTAGAAAGCAGAAAACAAGCTTGTGTGCATGAAATCCAGTTTGAGATGTTCATAGGCGGGTGTCTTGGATATTGTCCTCTGCCTCTTCCTGTAGCGTTTGCGTCACAGAGCTGAGTTTGGACTGGGGGACGCGCATGCTGGAGTTGCGCCGGGGGAAAAGTTTAAGACGCTCTGCTGGACTTATGGCCTGCTTCAGATGGCTGCTCTCATTCAACAGCTTCTGAATGGATTCGTAAGTCTTCACCTGACCCTTTTCTATCATCTGCAGTGCAGACATTTACAGGAGAGGGTTAGGGTACAAATTAAATGTTAAATATTTCATAGCACAGAAAGTTGTGCGGCATCTCTGTGTTTAGCAACTCTAAACAGCAAACACATAAACAATGCCAGCCAATCAGAAAACCTGGAGGCAGCTCTCAGCCAATAGTGTGAGTTTAGGGGTGTTGATGGGAAAGAAAACACGTTTCTTACCAAGAAAGACTGGCACTCAAGCAGCGGCTCCACTTTGTGTTCAGACAGTAATATAGTACATGTGGAAAAAGACTGTCGCAGGGTCTTCTTTAACACCTTTATTGTGCTGAAAGACACAGCATAGCTAATATTACTTAACATTACAATCTCATGAATTGTATTTATCTATTATTTTCAATATTAATTAGTAAAGGTAATGTGTTTACGCTATAATTACTTTCTAGTGTTCGGTATTCTTTTCATCTTAGTGCCCTATTCAGTATACTATGACTGAACCATAGACATACATTAGAGCTCTCTGTCTTATCTGTGGAGCAGGTAATGTTGTTGGACTCACATTGGGTCGAGATGGGCACTGGGCTCGTCCAGGAGGAGGATGCGGGCTCTGCTGAGGATGGAGCGAGCCAGACAGATGAGCTGTTTGTGACCGTAACTTAGTACATAACCTCCATATTCCAGCTGGAAGTCCAGTTTGTCAGGAAACTGTTCAATCACTGACTTCAGACCAACCTACAGACATTAATTCCATCAGTACATCCACATTTTTTCAGCAAATGTATTTATTTTATTGCTTTTTTAGAATAGGGGAAAGCAGCTGATGTATTGCCTCAGTTAAATCTTTAATTTTTGTACCACTAGTGGCACCAACAAGGGAATTATAATCTGCATGTGTTGCCCAACAGACCCCAAATAATAACAGTAGCTCAACCAATGGCTTGAGCTAGGGGCGGAGCTAACCAATATTTAATGGTGGTGGTGGTGGGGTATATGAAACTGGTTTGAACAGTAATTATTTTTGCAGGACTGTTTGATACTGATAAAAGTAAAAATCGCATCTGCTAAATAACAGTACCATAGCAACAGCTGGACACTCTCTTTGAACAAATCCCTTCACCTCAGTCACTTATTGCATTGGACCTGCAGCAAAACCACCCACCTCCTCTGCAACCCGCCACAGCTCCTCATCACTATGGCAACCATAAGGGTCCAGGTTCATGCGGAATGTTCCCGTAAAGATGAAGACTTTCTGTGGTGGTGCGGAAGAAGATATTTCCAAAAATAAGATCACAAAGTTATCACGAAATATAATCAAAGCTGTCCTCTGTGTTACCTGAGGCACCACGCCAAAAGCTTTCCTCCACTTTTGAAGGGACATTTTGTTCCAGTTAACTCCATCAATGGAGATCTCCCCATCACTATAAACCAGCTTCAGCAGAGCATTGAACAGAGAACTCTTCCCAGAACCTGTCCGGCCCAAGATACCCACCTGAAGAAAACATCAGATCTAACTTCTACACCTACAGTACAGTCTGAGATCTTACTAAAAATATGGGACTCAAAAAGTACTGCAACATTAGAACATACACCATTAGATCTTCTATATACATTTACTTTTGTGAAACCTTTGTAAATTGTTAGAAACTGTGCAAAACAGAGCAATGGGTGACAATTGATTCATTAGTAACTTATACATACCCTCAGTCCTCCATCCACAGTGAATGAGAGGTTCTGAAGAACAGCGTGACCCGCCTCTGTGTATTTGACCGTCAAATTCCGCACATCTATCTGACCACGATCGGGCCATATCGTGTCGGTCCTGGCATCTAGATTCTCGATAATCAGATCGGAGCCTTTGCTTTGGTCCATTTTGGATTTGGGCATTTCAGAAGGTAGGTCAGTGAACTTAAACACCCGGTCAACAGAACGCATCTGGAGGAAGCAGGATCAGAAGAACAATGATGTAATCAAGTCCAATGAAGTCCAAGCTGCATGTGGTTTGTTTGGCCTTTAAATGATGCCTGACCTTTGTGTTTGTGTCCTTAGGGAGGCGGTATCCACACACACTACACTCTGTTCCAGCTAACAATTTTTAGATTGTAAGAACGTTTCCCTAATGTTTCCATTTGAGTAACAAAAATGTTAAAAATGTTATTTTAAAAGTTCTAGGAACATTCAGAACATCCAGTTTTTTTAGAAGTTTTAATGTTATTGCTTGGTTATAAGAACGTTATTCAAACATTTTTTTAATTTTGTAAGGTTTTTAAAACATTCCACTAGCTACTTAAGAATAAGGTTTTTAATACATGATATAGATCTAAAAAAACCTTTGTAAATTGTTAGAAACTGTGCAAAACAGAGCAATGGGTGCAATTGATACATTAGTAACTTATTAGTAACTTATTTTACTAACATTACTGTAAGAACTTTGAGAGAATGTTAGCCAACATTTTGAGAACATTCCCTGTTAGCTTGGTCATCTGTGCCACAGGCAAAAATAAAGAGTCACTATATATGGATATCAGTATGATTGCAACTCTTCTGCTGATAGGACTATAGTGAAGGAAAACAAAATGTTCTGCACCTTGATAAGCTTCGTCAGTGTTACACTTTGGGAGAACTGTCTGAAGACGCACTCGGATAATATTTTTCACAGCATTACAGAACAGGACAATTTCTGCACTCTACACAGCTGAAAAACAAACCTGTGTGTAACTGTGCGTGTGGGTGCGCTGAAACAGAGATGCACGTACCATTCCATCGACTGCAATGCTGGTGGCGACACACCACTGGAAGGTGCCTAAAATGAGCATTGCCAGGCATATGACGATACCAATCTCACCCGGTTTATCCTCTGCGGAATAATGCACACACACAAGCAAGTATAAACATCAAGTACAACTGTGCTCAGAATGACCTCAGTGCTACACTTCAAAGGCTCTTTCCAAGCACTGCTTGCAATTACCTCTTAATAAAACCAATTGTCTGTGAAACTCACTAAATCAACCGTTCACTGGCTTTTTGGACCCACTAAGTCCTTATTACATGAAGAACCCTCAAATAAACAGTGGCATCTGCTCACTCCACATGTTCTGCTGCTTGTTAAATTCACTCTCACATCTTGCCTAAATACAGATGGAGAAGCTCTTACGGTTGGTTCCTACCGCAATCCAGGCGGTCAGTATGAAAAAGAACACGAAGATGATGTCAGAGCGGATGAGGAACCATCGTAGGGTGGACAGGTAGAGGAACCAGGTGGCTGTGTGGGTGTTGAGGGCCTTTTGGAAGAGGTTTTCAAAGTAGGCCTGCCGTTCAAAGGCCCTAATGGTCCACAAGCCCTTCAGCGAGATGATGAGGTGAGAGAAAATTGGGCTCCGAGCTACAAGGTAAAAAAGAGATGAGAGAACTTTTTTTTGGTGGATGAGAAAAAGATGTCAACATTGTAAAAACATTTGACTGTACATAATAGCCATACAATAGCTTTGTGATTCTTTTGTCATTTTGGAGTTTGACAGCTCTGCCTGTCCTATAACTATATATCTATATCTATTTGCACACGTAACAGAATATACTGAAGACCCACCAGAACATTCTTTTTTAATAATGAAAAGTGATCAATATCTTCTTTCAATGTTATCATTTTTGGGTTAACTGTTCCTTTAACTGTAAATTTCCAAGTGCCTTAATGTACTGTATTGTGTCATCACCTATGCCACATGCATCCAATAGCAGAACAGATCAGGAGGAGGAAGGAAGAAATAAAAGTCTTGCTCTTTGTCCTTTGACCTCAGGTGACCTCATTAACAAGATGAACTGATGCTCAAGTTCACAACATCACTAAATCATCACATTTTTCACATTCATGACTGTCCTTGCAACGTTCCTTTCCCTGTTCAATAAGCAAAACAATGACTGTAGCTTCTCTCGTCAGAAAAACAATGATGTTGCACAGTTTTCTGGGACCGCCGCCATGAATGTTGTTGCCCATCAGTTGTGGATGATGAGAGAATGATGTCAGGATAGCAGCAGAGGAAATCCCTTCTCGGGTTTTTCAGGACCATGCCAAATCTGCATTACAAAGTCCGGAAAGCCCTAGTTTCTTTCTGTGTGGCCCTGGACAGACTGACAGTCAAAGGTACGTTGACCATTGAGGATAAAATAATTTTTTTTCTTGTCTAAATGATGGGGAAAGAGGTAATACCAACCAACCCGAGATGGGGTAGATGGCATAAACTGCCACCTTGTTCAATAAAACAGATGACTGCAGATGACTGGTTGACAGACCAAGCTCTGACACATCGCCCATGCCACTTCCTCTGAGATATCCTGTCTCGTTCTGGTTGACTCATCCATCCTCTGCTCCTCCTCTGTTTTTGGACCTACCACTGACCTCCCTTCAGGCCCTTGTCTATCTGGCTTTTCATCCCTGGCAGTGAGCCACACGCCAGCACATTCGGCTTTAAAGCTGAAGAGATACACTGTGTGCACATAAGTGCATCAGGACCCCCTTTCTTTCAGATACAGGCTTTCCTGTAAATCAACTGGTTGAGTGTGGGGCTAGCAACACCATGGTCATGGGTTCGAATCCCAAGGAATGAATGTACTCATAAAATGTAAAGCTCAAATACACTGTTATTTGCTCTGGATAAAAGCATCTACCAATTGCGTAAATGTAAATGTATACATTTTCTGTATCTGCATGCACAGAACATGCAGACGTCTGCACTTCCTGTCTGCTCTTACCTTCTGTCTCCAGTTGCTTTAGCTGTTGACCTGTACGGAGAAAATACTTCCTCATTACAATGAAGATGATAGCAAGGGGAGTGGCTGCCAGAAATATGTACGGCCTCACGATGGACACCACAAGAATGCATCCTACCACCACCAGAGTCAACTGTAGAAAGAGCAGCAAAGTCTACATGTTCTCTGTGGATATTTGTATACAACCCTCATTAAACTGGATGAACTCTGCAACAACCAGATGATAAGAACCCATCTTAAAAGCAATGCTTTCAACAATAAATGTTTGTTAGAGGGGTCAGACCTGGACAAAGTCAAACATGAGGAGAGGAAGCATGTCATCTATTGTGGCCATGTCTTTGGTGAACCTGTTCATGATCCGACCTGCAAAAATGAAAGCAGAATACACTAAATGACAACACAAGAAAGAAGAAACCTTCTCAGACCATTTGTTAACATTCCCTAAAAGTTCTCTCAAAGTTATCAAATATATTCTTGCAGTAACATTAGCAGTAATGTTTTTTGAACGTTATATATCAAACATTATTCTTAAGTGGTTAGTGGAACATTTTAAAAAGTTACAGAATTTTGTTTAAAGGTTTGACATGCTTAAAACGTTGAACATTTTTAATGTTTTTTATACCTAAAGAAAACATTAGAAAAACATTCTTGTGTTTATGTCTCTCATTCCACACAGAATCTGTACTGTACCTGTCTTCATGGTATTGAGCACAGACATTGGTGCCCTGAGGACAGCACGCAACATCTTCTGGTGCAGTTTCTTGGAGATTGTGATCATGGTGTGGACAAATGGAAGACCTCTGAAGAATCCCATGGCTAAGATGCTCTCTGAAGTGGCCACATAGATGTAGAGGATGTAATAACTGCTTGTGGGGGTCACAATGATGGCCGAGCTCTTTTCAGGTGAAGACATGTTGGACTTCGTCATATTTGGGTCAAACCTGTGATGCTCCTCTTTCCAAAGCTCACTGCAGCAACATGACGACAATGAATTTTGTGCATAGCAATATAAATTTGATCATGTGACTGAAGCAGCTTTTTGCCTGCAAGGGAAACTGGTCAAATTGGCATGAGGTAAAATTCACCATCCGGACAGTAGCTGTTGGTCCAGATTCAATTTAGGAAAACTTGTCCTGGACAGCTACTACTAAACTGCTTAATTACTGCACATTTAAAAAATGATAAAAGGGATAAACACTTACTCAGTTATAAGAAAAATTCCTGCTACAGAACCTGCAACCTAAAAATATGAAAACATTGAATTAGTGAAGCTAAAATAAAAGGTCAAAGATGTGCATAGGAATCAGCAAAAGTTAGACGCAGAACTAAATTTTCTATCACCAACATTTAACTATTATTAGGGGTGTAACAATATTCAAAACCGAAGTAAAAAACGCAGTACTCTCATGGCGTGCCGAATAATACATATTGCAAAAAACACTATACAAAAACATTGAATTGAGTAAAGTAGCTCCTCCTAAAAATGTAGCCATAGTTTTTAATGTCTTTATACAACGACTCCTACAAGCCCTGCCCCCAAAATTAATCAATACCCATACAAGCTTCTGATGGGGCAATTCCCCCATACACTAAAGTTACTGTCTTCTGAGTACTATTATTATGAAGTTATAGTGAATCTAATGTTCTTTAGCATTGCTGGTGTCATGCCATGAACCTGCTCACACAGACCTCAAACAGAACCGAACTGTGGCTCCAAAACCAAAATATGAACCGAACTGTAGCATTGGTATATCGATACACCCATAACTATTATTATGTTTTTTTATGCTTTTAGCCACTAAAAATAACAAACCACTCCTAGCTCTCTAAGACACGTTTTATTGTTGGATGTTTTAATGTTTAAATTAAACATTTAGATTACCTCAACTGCAGCAATAATAAGGATGAAGATCAGAACATAAAGAAGACTTTTGTTATTGGACACATATCTGACATATGTGTTCCACTTTGTCGTTTCGAACGTCTCCTCTATTTCATCTATATCATCAACTAAGCATGCCTGCAAACAGAAGCATAGAAGATCGAGTTAAAGGCATTACCAAAGCATTATTAAAACGTTCCACTAACTTGGAACTTAATATGATTATATTATAACTTGCTATATATGATATATAACGTTTAAAAAAGTGCTAATAATGTTACTGCTAGAACTTTTTGATAACGTTGAGAAAACTTCTAGGGAACATTAGCCAACGTTCTGAGAACATTCCCTGTTAGCTGGGTAGTTGCTAATTGATAAATAATGGGAATTTTTCACACCTCAATGTTCTCTTCCTCTAGGATTCCGGTTATGTCATAGGCGCTGTCTGACAGGCGTCGTGTATAGATGTCCAGCTCGGAGGCCAGTTCACTCTGAGGAACGACGGAGAGCCGACGGCGGAAAGATGACTGAAGGTGGTCACGGCGGCCCTGACCTTGTGCATTAGTCATGAAGGCTAACACTGACTGTCTCCTCTGACCAGCCATGTGTACTCCGTGGCTGTGATACACGTCACTTCCCATAAAGGTTTCGTCCACTAGCTCATTCTCAGGGACAAGGGAGAACTTACGGTCAGGTAACGTCCTCCGAACTTCTTCCTCCGGTACCTGAATGAAGGATGCTTTGCGTGGTGCTCCGAGAGGATTGAGGATCACCGAGGGTTTTCGCTCGTCGATGTACATGGGCTTCGAGGGGGCCACCTGACGATACGAGGACCGCTGGGGTCGAGCTCCCGCACTCTCATCTACCGAAACGCGACGGAGAGTCTCCGTGAGGATGGAGCATCGGCGCTCTGCGCTGATGTTGTCGTAGGCCTCCAGACCCAGAAGCAAAGAGCTGAAATCCGGTCGTTCAGATTGAAGTTCTGAAAAGGTGCCGTAGAAAAAGCTTTCACCATTGTGGAGCAGCAAGATCTTGTCAGCCCGCTTCAAGTGGTCGATCTTATTGGTTACCAGGACGCGAGTCTTGGAGGCCATTAGCTTACACAGACATCTGGGTAAATACATTAGCAATCAAGTTATACATTATTAAATGTACTACATGTAATTTTTAAATGTAAATATAATGTAAGTCAAAATACTTTATGATACAAATAGGGTGGTCCATTAAATCCCTGCTAAAATTAAGCTGAATACAGAAGAGAATTTATATCATGTAATGTATGTGATACACGTACTTGTCAAATATATCCTTCTCTGTTGCAATATCCAGATGAGTAAAAGGTGCATCAAGCAGGTAAACATCAGCATCTCTGTATACAGCCCTGTGTAGATAGAAAAATATATAACATTTATAATTATATATGTTAATATTTATAATCTGATACGACCTCTTTATGGTCTTCATTGTTGTTTGTAACAGCAATGCTCTTGTACATTACATAATGTTTTTTCCCATAGTACATATTGTTTAATTAGTTTCAAAGTGTATATATATATATATATATATAACTTATGTACCATGAAACTAATTAAACAATATGTACTATGGGAAAAAACATTATGTAATGTACAAGAGCATTGCTGTTACAAACAACAATGAAGACCATAAAGAGGTCGTCAAACTCTCATTTTATTTGATTTATGGATGTGAGAAGTACTGAATTGTAACATTAAATTATATTTAATATTGAGTTTATAGCCATGTAAATCTTTAAAAACCCATGACATAATGTGTTGTTTTAGTCATTAAAATGTCATGTATGTGATTTACTTTCTTCCCTAAACATTTGTGGGAAAGAGGCAGGATAACCACAGCGGCCTAAAACACACATCAGCCAGTGCAGGTGCTGGAGAACACCTGAGGAGATGAGAGATGTTCAGGTGCAGAAGACATACCTGGCCAGAGCCACACGTGCCTTCTGACCCCCGCTCAAATTCAACCCCCCCTCAGCCATCGGTGTCTTATCCTTCTCAGGCAGAGCAGCAAGATCCTAAAAAAATAAAAACAATACCGTCAGACAGAGCAGGAGACAGAAAGACACTTCATAGCTACAAACCTATTTTTTAATATTTTAAACCAAGCTTAAATGTTCTCTGTTTTCTAGTATTTTCTACTAATTAACCGGGCCCAGATGGAATCAAAAGCATTTTCCGTGCTGGTTTAAGGGAAGAGTCTGTGGAATTTCTTCGGAATGGATATGGACAGACAGATGTGTTAAATGATGCTGAAAAGAAAACATCAAATGAGTTAAAATATTTAATGAACAAACACTTTCTGTAGGTGCTGATTCCATATGGGCCTACATAATATAGAAACCAGAGGAAGTGCTTAGCTGAGACATGTCTACCTATAGAGCATACAAATTAATTCAATATGCAGATGTATGGAACGAGAACATAATGTATAGCATCCCTCATGACTGTCCTGTTGAAAGAAGCCAATGTATACCAATATGCATTTCCACAATGCTGTTGTTATTGCTGGTTTGGTGGTGGTTTAGCAAATGGACCAGTACAGCCATGTTGTTCAACAGCAAAACATGATTGTTGGTGGGCTAGTAAAAGAGCATAGTGGGGACACCAGCATCCCATGCTATAGGCCATCATCCAAAAGATAACATACACTGGTGATGAACTACGGTGGTCTTTTCAGCAGGGTAGAAAAGGCAAACCACCATGACTGATGCTACTTTGCATGATGGTACACAGACACGCAGGACAAAACACAAATACAATTGACTGCATGTATTCCCTGCACCAGTGAATGTGAACACCACAGAAACAATGTGACTTTTGAATAATTCTCCTTTAAAAACTTCAAGTGCAGTTTTATCTCTTGTGCTGATTTAATTTCTATTAAAACATCATCTATTGGTTGGAAAAGCCAAGAAGATTTAGTTAAGTCACAGTCATGAACCATGATTTGCTATTTGCGAATGGGCTGCAGTATGGGGGAGTGGCATTCTTAATCCAGTGTATTTAATTGGACAAAAATCTGTGTAGTGCAGGATGAGTCATCAATATTTTCTGGTCTATTTTCTCAGGAAGAAAGACCATCAATTTTAAGGTATTTGCTTGAATGTCAACATTTCAGAAATGACTGGCATGGGTGGCCTCAAAACTAACACACATGCAGAACTTTCTTACCTTGACCTCAGCTCCCTCTGTCCATTGTAGGAGCATTAAAAATAATTAAAAACAAGTGATGTGGTGAGAAAGTTGAGTAAGACCCTAGACAAACAAGAAACTGCTGTCTTAAATGTGGAAATGCTGGAGTTTACTGCTCAGATACAAACTGAACAGGGATCGAAAGGCTAATATATCAGTTTCACAAAGCCCACTAAATTTAGTCAAGTGTGCAGCCAGAAAAGAATTTGTGTTTTACATATTAATGACTCTACAAATCCATTTATTTGCCTTGCTGTTTGCAAATAGAGCTTCCTTTAAGTGTGACTCAGAAGATTAAGCATGCTAGGAAATCGTACCTGTCTTAATCTTTCCACATACTCTGTAAGAGACTCACTGTGTACACAACACATTGCAGCTTCTCACTAGTTAGCACACAAATGTCTAACTTCTCACACTTGTTGTGTTCTTGCCTACCATTGTAACCATAACAGTCACCTCACACTGTTCCTGAAGGTCTTCTGTTGTGAACCGTCTGAATGTTTCTTAACAAACAGTCATAAATTGTGCCTGTAATCACCACTTGCTGTGAAAACAGGCTTTGTTTGGGGGGAAGTGGGTTCACTTTCCCCCCTATGGGAAAGACACGTCACTGGTTCACCGTTCAGAAAACACACTGTTCTACCAAGATTACAGTAAACAAATGCAAAACATCTATAAGTTCTGCTGTAGCTGCAATGTATGTACAAGTGAAAAACATGAAATAAAAGCAAAAATATTCCAAGAATTCTAAAGCTAAATAACACATAATATGCTTGTTTAACTTCTTTTGAAGAATTCATTTTGAAGTGAACGTGATTTTCAACACATTCTGAATCTAACACTTCGGCTTCTTGCTTAGATGTGAACGTGTTGTCAGCAGATTCTCTTCTGACGCTCTTTTCACGTAAGACTCAATTAAACAAGGGGCCTGTCACTCAACACACGAGTCACTGATAGCCGCGCACGATTGGCTGATTTGGTATCTAGAGATTGAGAGTGAGGGGAGAAAACCATACGGAGCAGGATAATATGACACAGTTTTGCATCTAACAAAGGTTCTCAGTTTAAATGCCAGGTGAACATTCCATCTAGAGAGAGAGAGAAAGAGAGAGAGAGAACGAGAGAGAGAATAAAGAAACAGGCAAAGCAAGAGCCAAAGAACAAGAAAGAGGACAAAGAGAGAAGTTCAGAGATGAGGAAGATATAATATAGAGATACGCAATATACTGGAGACAGAGGAACCGAGGGAGAGATACTAAACAAGAGTAAGGAAGTGGATTAGAAAAGCATTCATTTCGGTCAGTACCTCCTCAAGCTGGCAGGCTTTGACCACGCTCCTGTATCTGTACTCATCATAGGTCAGGCCAAAGAGGATGTTGTCTCGGATAGTGCCGGGCATGATCCAGGCTGTTTGGGAGGAGTAGGAGATCCGACCGCTGTGTCGGATCTTTCCAGAGGAGGGAACCAGCTCTCCGAGGATGGTCATCAACAATGAGCTCTATAAATACAGACAATACATCTGAACAATAACAAACGTACAGCTTCCCTTAAAAATAATTGTTTGCTTTCTGTTTAGGAGCTTGCTTCACCCATTCTTTCTTATTTTGGCTGTACCGCATGGGTGCCTTTCTCTTTATGGCAGCTGTTATAACTGTAAACTAGATGTTAAAATTTTCTAGGCTCTAAAAACCTAAAAACTGTCCTACCTTCCCAGATCCCATAGAACCAGTGACAGCCAGCATCTCCCCTTTTTTCAGATTCAAGCTGATATCCTTTAGTACAGGAGTCACATATAGATTGGTGAAGAAGAGGCCCGCATCTCCATTAGGATGACCATTGGCTTTGTTCTCCTGCTTAATCCTTTCCAAAAGTTCACCAGGACCCTAAAGATTAACAGAGGAACGTTGTTTACACCTGCAATTTCACACACACATCTACTACAGTTTTGATTTATTTAGAAGATTGTGACTGTGTGAGGGACATATCAGAAGCAAATGTGTTCAATTATATTGTATAAACACTGTATATGAGTATTATATTAATAATTTAATTTGAAAGATCATAACTGTACCTCATCCCAAGACGCAGTCACATTTTTCAGCTCCAGTTCTGTGATGCTGAGATCATACTCCATTAATTTGTATTCTTCCTTACTAAGAAATTCCTTGAAGAAGACAAACAGCAATATAATGACATCAGGAAAAATGCATAAATTCTCCTAGGGGAGATTTTAAAATGAAGGCTGAATTATGTTTTCAGGAGAAGGTTTTTTTAACAGACTGGGCATGGCGTTACATTTTTATTGGCATGACATGCGTTTAATATTTTCGATTTATTCAATTTATGAACTGTTTGTTTGATTATTTCAGTTTAAATTGAGCTGAAAAGTATATAATGGGCTGTTTAAGGGCAGATTCCATTGTGTCAACTTACCCCATTAGTGTGACAACATGCCCCACTAATGATGCACAAAGCAAAAGGTCATCTTGTTCAATGCACTGTATCTTGTTTTTTTAGGCAATGTTTTAAAGGCTATTCAGAAATGAATTAAAAAGAAATGTGACAACTAGCCTCAGGCTCCAATACAGTTGCATTATTTTGTATAAGACACAATAAATGCAAAGTTTTACTTTTGGCAGTGTGTGGACTCACTTCAATTTTCCAAATGAGACGCATGGTGTCGTACCACATCTGGATGGAGCCGGGCAGCTGTCGGGTGACAGTCATGCGCAGCACCATGCAGTAGGAGAGAGTGGTGAAGATGCGGCGCAGGTTGATGCCGCGGCTGAGGGCATGAGGCACCACCGCCGCCACAATCACAAAGATGGCAGAGAAGAAGTATGCAGAACTGTAGAAGTACCGCAGGGAGCCAATTTTCCTGGTCAGTTTTACCTCATCCCTAAAAACAGTTTACGGAAAACAGAGAGACAAAATGAAGGGAAATGCCAGATGAGCAGAATATTTGGAGTCTGTGTCATGAGATATCAAATAGCTATAAAAACAACGGCACATTGATTCTCCTAAACTGAGCTGATAACAGCACACAAAGGCACGCCGTGTGCTGCAGTAAATGAAGAAATGAGAAATGCTTCCAGTCCAGCTCTACTCATCTCTTTTGTCATCTCCATAATCTCTGTAATATTTCATCTAATATTACAGGAATACAAATCAAACATATTAAAGATTAAAATTTGTTTGTTTGAAATTTCAGCTGTTGTTGAAAAAACAATTAGCACAGGGTGGCTTGTTTTCCTAGCTGACAGGGAACGTTCTCAGAATGCTGGCTAACATTCTCTAAAAATTCTCTCAAAAAATTAATCAAATTAATTGCTCTTGCTGTAACATTGGTAGCGGTACGAGATATCATTCTCATAATCAAGTAATAACGTTAATACAATGTCTAAAAAACTGAACATTTTGAACGTTTCTAGAAAATTCAAAGTAACTTTTCTAATAGTTTTGTTAATTAATGCAAACTTTGGGAAACATTCATACAACCTAAAACTGTTAGCTAGGTTATAACCAGCGGAGGACATCTTCTGAACAGTGTGTAGCATCTAGTCTTACTGTCTGATGTTCTTGATGAGTATCTCCATTATCTCCTCCCAGCCGTAGGCCTTCACCGAATGCAGATTCTCCATGATCTCTGAGGTCAGAGCCAAACGCTTGTTGGTCAGTAGAACCTTTTGTGCTCTGGTGGAGAACAGAAACGAGCAAAATATTGTAATGATCTGTCTGTGCTCACAGAACTCCATGTACTTCACATAAGAAACATTAACAAGTGGTGGGTGTTTGATACAGTACATCTGACTAAGTATGGCATTAATGCACTGGATACAAACAGCATGCATAGCACTGAATTGTGATACAGTGTGTGTGTGTTTGTTTGTGTGTGTGTGTGTGTGTGTGTGAGGTTTAGGTATAAAATAGCTTCCATGGTCAGAGTGTGTGTGTTTGTGTGTGTCTGTGTTCTTGTTTTTCTATCTTTGGGGGGACAAATTGTCCCCAGAAGGACGGTAAAAGTCAAACACACCTACGAGGAAAATTGATTATTAAACATACTAAATTACGCTTATTTAAAAATGTAAAAAGGTTTTTGTGAGGGTTAGGTTTATGAGTTGGGTTAGGGGGTAGAATATACCGTTTGTACAGTATAAAAACCTTTAGAAACCTAAACCGGTGTGTGTGATCATTTGTCTCAGTAGCTGCTTTGACGAACATTGTTTACATTTCTCAAAAGCACAAGGCTAACTAGCCTCCTGATTACAGGAGCAGAACTGAACTACCTGTTCAAACTCTTCAAAGAGTTTAACCAGCATGAATCACGGCTGGAATGCCTGTTTTTGTGGGAGCATAAAAGATATTTGAAAAGACATCACTCAGTCAAATCTGTGCCACTTTCTGTGCCAATGGAGCAAGATTAACTTCTGATGTTCAGGAAGTAAAGCAGGTTTGAGACTTACTTGTATGGGCCCATTTTATGGGAAAGAAAGGCTTGCAAGACACCCAGCAAAGAGATGGCGGCCAGTGCACAGAAGCTGTTGACATCAATGAGTTCCCAGATCAGACCGGTACACAGGATGCATTGTAATGGTGATATCCATACAAAATGGGCCATGCCCAAACTCTGTAAGAAAAAATATTCATTAAACATCATGGACGAATTAATACAAAATTAGGGATGGTTAACTTAATTATATATAATGATATATATATATATATAAGTATATAATTGTCTAAAACTGGCTGTTCAGAGTATTCGGTTAAGTTCCATGCATATGACAAGTATGAAAGCATGTAAGATACAGGTGATAACTTGTAAATTAAGCAACTAATCAAAAGCAAAACATGATATTTATACTCTTCTTAATCTTTCATCTGATCTGTTTGTTTTCCAATGGCAAATACTATAAAACCACACATACAGAGCTACACACACATCTGAAAACACGTCACAGAGAGGTTTGAGGTCATTTAGAACCAATATAATACATCGATTACATTCATTTCCTCATATTTGCAAAGCCAGCTCAAAGTTTCTGAGTAAAGGGGGGGTCATGAAAGCCACATTCAATGCAGCTGTTAATTGCTTTAGAACTCTTACAGAGTGTATCAGTATTCAGCACCTTGGCTCTACCTTCCTCTGAGGTATCACAGTTCAGCCAGCGTTCCCTCTGAGAACCAACTTTGTTTGGCCTTTAAGTTATACAAACACTTTCCTTAGTGTAACATTTTAAAAAGGTATATGCCCTGTGTCATTGTAAAGTATCTTTGGTTTAACTCTTGATTCGTATTCTAAACTTTCAAATGTCACAGGCACATGTGATGAAAAGCTGAAAAAAACAACTTGTTCTTCTCATACTTGCCTGGTCAAATTTGCCCAGATTGGCTGACATCAAACTGACCAGCTGCCCTGTACTGATCTTGTCCAAGACTCGGCTAGAAAGTTTCAGGGTCTAAGGGTCAAGGTCAGGAGAACATCATACACTTAATATAATGTTATTATGAATATTTTGTTTTCTGATTAAGAATATTTTCTACTTCTGATGGTTCAGATTTCAACCATTCTGTGGGCCAAGACTAACCAGTGATAACTGAACATTAACCTTTTTATAGATGATGCTAAAGAGTGCGATCCTGATCTGCATGCCCAGGCGGTGCAGCCCAAACATGGCCGGCTGGAGCAGGAGAAAGCGGGCAGTGAATAGCAAGCCGAGACCCAGGGCAAGAAAGTAGCCCATGGCCCGTTCAGGTTCATGTGCTGGATCAAATGAAGCAATGATCCGTCCCAAAAGCTGTGGCTGCACTGTTTTTGTGGCTTCCTGAAAAATATGACCAGATATTACTCGACAGAGACAAAACAACTTCACATTTACTTGAGTACACTCAGACAAAATCTGTAAACATAGGGCACAATTTACTAATGATTGTTTTACAGCTGTTTTACCTGTATTTTGCACTGCATTGTGTCGTGTTTCGGGGTTAATTTTTTTACAGTCTATTGCAATTACGGAAATTACATTCTAATTTGCATATGTGCAATGTTTGAAATGAATACTTTGATGCTGTAATTATAACTAACAAAAAATGTGTACAAAAGATATCTATGACTAGTTTTAAAGCATGTTCATAATCTGTTTTACTACCAAAAACAACTGAGATGCCAAGTGAAATTATTAGTTATTATATGACAAGTGACAAATTGTTATTATATGACAAGCGAACAGTCACATTGCACTACACAATACACAGCTAGAAATCACACAACTTCATTCCAACGTGCCATCAAAATCCACACGTGCAAATAATGAGCAGGCTGTTGTACAACAAAAACAAAAAAAATACACAGAAATAACACAAGAGATATACAATAGACAGACACCGTTCAGACACTTACACCTATATACAGAAGGATGCCAAACAACAGAAAAGGTCGTATGAAGCATCGTGCGAGCGCTCGCATCAGACTGGGCTTTTTCCTGCCGGATGCAACTTCTCTGTCCCATTCTCTGTTTAAGAAGAGAGAAAAAGTGAATAGGACAGTTAAACAGCCCCTCGCATCCACCCACCCACAATAAAACTGGTAAGGCCCACATTGTTTGGCGCACTCCTGTATAACCAGGGTGATTTAACCAACTTATTAAACAGCACAACAAGACCTGCTCCAACCTCTGAATTGAATAAAAAGTTCAGATTCCCAGCAGCACGGTACATTAGAGGTATTAAAAAAATACCCCTCATCTATCACTCACCAGGGCCCTGGCACTTTAAAAGGTCATATCTGATGCCCATTAGCAGGCACTGGCATGGATGTACTGTGGTTTATGTGAGGCATGGCATGGCAGGAACTTTACTAGAACAGACAGGGTGACATTTAAGGAGATGTCTACATTTTGTTCTTCTTTTTCCCCCTTTCTTTTGTCAAAATCAACAGACGAACACTGTCTTAAAGGTGTGATATTTGGCTCTGTTGAGTAACAGTGCTTTTGAGGGCTCTGAAAAGAACAATAGAGACTGTGAGTTCTGTTTGAGACACTTTATGTAAATTTGCTCACTTCAAAAAAGTTAGTGAGAGTCACTAAGCTTTTATTACCATTCTGGACACTGAATAAAGGAGACACTAGGAAAAAGTCTGAATCCACAACAAAATACGTGATTTTAATAGCCATAAACACCTGTCTTTGATAAATGCTTAAAAATACAAATTGTAAATATGAAATGTCCATATAAATAAACCGCAAATCACTAGAATAATAATAAAGAAAAAGGCCAGAAATGATAATAATGGTAATAATAAAAAATGCAACACAAATTAAGTAATACCTCAAGAAGAGGTTACAATGCACATACTAACTTTTCCAAACGCTCAGCAAGGACATCTGCTGTATCTTGACTTGGAGCTTGATAAACATCAGATGGCCTCAATTTCTCCCTAAAACCTTTTCTCATAATAGGGTTTGTCCACCTGCAAAAAGTCAAAAGAAATGTTGGGAAGCTAGCTTGTGTTTAACAATGTGATCATTTTTAATAGTTGTGGAGAAAGTATTGACCATGAAACGGAGTGAAGGCTTGTTATTTCTCACAGTAAAATCAAACCTGAACGTGACCATGTATTACATTAAGACAATAGACTGCATGTTAAACAAAGCTTTACATTTCTATTTACACAAAGAAAATGTGACTGTTTTTGTCTTTGAAAGGGTTTGAATGAAACAGTTATCAGGTTTCCAAGTGCCCACTCAATTGGTTTGTGTGAGCATGTACAGTATAAGCAAAAAATAAATGAAAATAAAACAAATGCGTAGAATAAAATGTCTCTTAAATAAAACATATGCGTATCCTAAAGCATAATATATTGTTTTGTCAGTCCAAGCATCAAAACATATCCCAGCGTACAGGGAACGTTTTCACAACGTTGGCTAATGTTCTCTACAAGTCCTCTCAAAGTGATCAAAAAGTGCTTGCAGTAACGTTAGTAGCATGTTTTCTTAACGTTATGCATCGTATATAAATATTCTTATAGAGTGGTTGCTGTAACGTTTAAGAAAAGTTACAGAATTAAACAAAGTCCATCCTAATAAACAGTAACGTTAATACAACGTCCAAACAACCGGACCTTTGAACGTGCCTGGAGCTTACAAAATCACGTTTTCATCACTCAACGGGAAACATTAGGGAAACGTTCATACAACCTAAAAATGGTTAGCTGGGATGCCTGTTGCGTCTTACCAGAAGAAGTATCTGGAGAGGCAGTTTGCATCCTCCGCAGGTGATCTCCGCATCCTCAAAGCAGCCCGGGGGTGACGCCACTCACATCGGGTGTCGGTGTATCGTATGTCCGCCGCTGGACGACCCTCGATGGCTCACGGTGACTGTCCTCCAAAGTGCGCAAAGCAGGGACACTATTGAGTAGACACTATTGAGGAGACACTATTGAGGAGACACTATTGCTGTCAATATTAAGACGATCTCTCGTATATCTGATCGCGGTAATAAGAAAAGCGGAGCGCTGAGATTCAGGGAGGGAAGTGCGCTCTCTCAGCCGGAGCGCCGGAGCTCCTTTGGGCATGTCATGTTGGAGCTGTCAGTCTTTTACAGGGATGCTCACGTGTTTTCAGGAGCACGTCAGACGATTTTGATGTTGCCTGGGAAAAGGATACACACAGGGCACGATTTTCTCAATGTACCGATGGTTTTCCAGCTGCTTTCCTTGTGTTTTGCGTTGCATTGTGTCGTGTGCCGGGGATATTGTTTTAATGTCTATTGCAATTTTAATTTGCATACGTGCAATGCCTGACTAAGACTCTGACTAAGAGCAGCTATTGTTTCATAATTCCGCACATTTCCTGGTTTTATGATATTTGCCAAGGGAATAGAGGAATGATGTGAACACGATTTCAGCTAGTTGAACGAAATGAATGACGTTGAATTGGAGGAGATAAGGATCCTATATGGAATTAAATGAGTATGGATGCATTACATGTTATACGTAGGAACACAACGGGGAATAGGATGGATTAATACAGCTGGTTTCTGTGATGGGGATACGGTGATACAAACAATACAAAATGTGAATATAAAATCCCACATAAACCTGGAAATACTAGAAAGTTTGAGGGAATACAGTGACAATTGTGATGTTAAATGAATAAGAAATATTTAAGAGTCTGCAGTGTTAGTAATCAGATGTTTGTTTCCAGAGTTTGTTCCGCTCATCACATTTTGAACAGATTTGTGGAAAGGCATGCTGCCTTAAAGCAAAAGGGAAAAGCATGACAAATTAAATTTAAATTCATTAATTCTTTACTCCAAATGCTGGTAATGTAATTTGTAAAAAGGGGAAAGTGCCTTAAAAAAGGAAAAAATTATACTTACCCTTTTAAATAGTTCTTATCATAATAAAGATTAATGTCAAAGAGTGTCTCTGTTGTCCCGATTTTACGCCACACAACCATATGGTTTACTTTCCCACATTGCCACTTATTTCAGTATGAATAAATCCATAACTGCATAACTCATAAAGGCCTAAAAACTTCTGTTCTATTATATTCTATTATGAAGATACTATCTGAACTAATAAAAATGTGCTGGTTTATTGGAACAGCATCATTATTGCATTACAATTTAAATAGGAATGAAATAAAGTGAAATGAAAGAGAAGCAAAATGCCTGCAGATAACACTGCACCAGAGCTGTCAAAAAATGATATGCATCTTACATGCAGATTAGTAGCTACTGCTTTGTGTGGGTTGCTGCTTCAATTGTATTACACTCACATATAACTTTGTAAACTTTGATCAAGTGTGCATCGATTTAGATGATTATATATGATATATCTTGCATCTAGTACTTTGAATTACCACCATATCGACCGCGATTTCGTTTTCTTTCGGCTCGCAGTTAAATTGTTAAGCCCATCACAACATCACTGTTATATTTGTAGCGATTTACATTAAAAAAAGGGGGGGAGGGGAGGAAAAAAAAGGGAAAAAAGGGAAAAAAAGAAAAAGAGGGGGGGGGGGGAAGGGGGGGAGAGGGGGTTGCTGTCGGCGGTCGCAAAGGGGCATGGGTGGGGCTTGGGGCGAAAAAAAAAAAAAATTAACATTTTTTAATTAATTTTTCTTTGTTTAAGCCCATCACAACATCACTACGTTACTATTTGTAGTGTTATTGCGATCAAATGTGGGCGTGGCTACCCGTACGTCATGACGCAAGACGGCGAACGCTAATGAGACGTTGTCACGGTAAATCGGAGCACAAATCGTTGCTGTCGGCCATAGTTGTGCCATGTCGCGATTTAATAAAAATTATTTATTACATTTTTTAATTAATTTTTTCTTTCGGCTCGCAGGTAAATTGTTAAGCCCATCACAACATCACTACGTTACTATTTGTAGTGTTATTGCGATCAAATGTGGGCGTGGCTACCCGTACGTCATGACGCAAGACGGCGTTAATGAGACGTTGTCATGGTAAATAAATTAACGGAGGAGAAAAAAAAAATTGCGATCAAAGTGGGCGGGCTACCCGTACGTTACGATGAGGCGACGTTGTCATGGTAAATGAGGATTGCGCGCTTTTCCTGCCGGGGATGAAAGCGATGAAAGCAGCGACGATTGGGACATTGGAAATGCTTATACAAACAAACCTGAGGTTAATTTAGTTCAATGATTAACCCAATTGATTTAGTTAAATGATAAGTGTTAAATGAACGCGTTTACGTGTCGTACTTTGAAACTGGCTCTCGGTTCATTGTCTAAAAAAAGTTATATAGTTATATATTTACGTACAAAAAAATAAACAAACAATCGTCTTATCGGCAGGCGTCTAAAGAGCACTTGAACGGAGACGACAAAGTGTTCACCCTGAAAAGGGCCATTACCGCGGGACATGTCGAGCTAGTGCGGGAGCTCCTGGATGGCGGTACGTGCTTGTCCTGGCGATTAAATCGGCTTAAAAAACATCAATTTTCGACAGTTTTTATGTCGTTTTAATCTGTCGACATGGTGGTGTTTGATCAGGTATGGACGTGGAGACGCGCCTCGGCTTCGGATGGACTCCTCTCATGTGCGCCGTTCATGTGGCCCATTGCGAGCTCGCTCAGCTGCTGCTGGATCGAGGTGCCAGTGCCAACTTCAGCAAAGGTAATGTAGAAATGTGTGGTTGTTTCCAAAGGTGCAATATATGTACATACAATATAAAGTCATTGATTTAACGACAAGGTGCGAGCAGGTGTTGTCAGTGTGCCATTGCATAACATGGCCTTCCTGTGACTCTGGGTTTGTTCTTGGGTTGGAGAGGATGGGGTTTTGTGTCAGCCATGAGGAAGGAACCTAATAATATCAAATCAAAAGATCATGGCTAGACTTAATCCTTCAGGGGAAGAGAGTTTGGTTTTCATTAAATGGTTCGACGTTGAAACAGGTTACGTCCTTTAGATTTCAACCCCACATGCTGGGAGGATGAAGTTCGTTCAGCTGACATTTGTTAATGCTTGTGACGCACATACGGCGTTATCGAAACGTGCAACTCATCTTCTGGTGTGTTTTTAGTTTACACGTTGAATTTCTGTTTCTTTTCCTAATTGAATGAATCTGTTGATCGTGAGGAAATGTCTGCGAATAAGTGATTGAAGTTCTCAGTGCCCGCTGAGAAGAGATGGAAGGGGGATGTGTGTTCCAGAGGGGGTCTCAAAACGCTGAAGCTGTGGGCTCAGACAGGAAATAATTAAAGTGAATGCAGCTGCCACTTCCTGGTCTGCAGAATGCAGAAGTGATTGATAATGGCTCGATGCAGAGCGTGGTGCTGGCGTCATTGCGTTGGCCCAACACTGGAGCTTTATTTATTTTCTTGCTCCACCGCAGACGCAACTAAACTGTGTCTGCATCCTACTCTGTAGCAGAGCTGCTCCTGTAGTCTAAACTCGGCTCTCATCACCGTGCTTGAACTCCTAACATGGATGTGTCTGCTTGCTGTATCAACACAACATTGGGATTGGCTCCCGGTCAGAAACGTGACCAGACTAGCTGTGTCATCGTCAAACAACATACGGCAGCGCTTGTCTCAAACGTTAATAGTAATTTAACTTACTGTCCGTGACACTTAACAGTATGAGGTTCAGTTCAATTGAAATTTATTCGTATATCGCTTTTCACCATGCATAATGTTTCAAAGCAGATTTACAGAAAATGCATGTTCTACATTACCAAAATAGTTATAAAACAAATTCCCGTGTTTAAAATAGTAGTTTTTGTTTGTCGTTCGTGGCTTCCACACAGATAACTTCACAGTTCTGATGGCTGCTTGCACTGCGACTTCAGCTTTGGAAGAGAAGATCGCCAACTGTGTGGATCTGCTGCTCAGTCGCAATGCTGATCCAAATGTGTGCAACAGGTAAGTGAGGCATGTTGCAGGTGCTTGTGCGTGGCATGGGTTCAGTTTTAAAGGTAGTGTCTGCAATTTCGGAGAGGCTAGCAGTGGCAGCCTAGCTGTAAAAGCATAAGATCTCGGTTTCCAAAGCCACACCTCCTCCAATAGTGCGCGTAGGTATGCAGATACATAGTTTGACAGACAAGTAGAACATCCTATGAATGCATTTGGACCAATGGCAATGATTGGACGAACATTTTTGGTCAAGAAACATACATTTAAATAAATATATTTAGACTACTTTATTATCAGGATGTGAGGAGCCTTTCAACCAGCATAACAAAAAATATTTTGTGAAAATATCACCTACCCTGCTTTTAATGAGAACATACTTTTAATGAGTGTGTTTTATTTTTTAAATATATATTTAGATCTGTGGACAATAGTCTTTTCAAATTAGCATCCACATGAACCTGCATCTTGCAAAACATAATTAAGCACAAGTGCTGTCTGGTCTGGTTGATTGAGTATGTGGAAAAAAAACATCTCCCACCAGCTACAAAACATTAACTCTGGCCAGACAGTGTTTCAAACATGTCTTCCTAACAGCTCTGTTTGGGAGGTGATGTGTACTTGATAGTGTATTGACATTTTTCAGGGCAGCCCCCAGCTGCTTATCATCTGCTGCCCAAACCGCTCACATGATCTGGAGCATCAACAAGCATGTTGCTCACTTAACCGGTGAGAAAGTGATTGTGTCCCATCCAGACAAAATATTTAAAGTCGGGTAACAAGGAACGGGGGGATGCTGGCAAGTGAAGAGCCTGCCAGACACGCGCTGTCTTCAGTATAGCAGCTGCATTTCCCTAAACCTTTTGTTAACAAACACAACATGCTCAGACTAAGCTAGACATCATTTGGTAAGGGGGGAAAGAGCCTTTGGTGTACAGCCTGGTCTTTAGGTCTGTTTCAAATTAGCTAAGATTTATTATCTGAAAATTACTGAGACTACAGTTTTGATTGCATCTTTTGTTTTGTTTCACATATGAAATATTGGTTAATACAAATACTTTCAAAACATGAAGGATGGACATATAATTAACAGCATTTATATGTGGCCTCTACTCCACCTTATGTCCCATTGTTTCATCTGATTGTGGCATGTGGTGGTTGGCTATACTTTGTACATGCCAAAGTATGTGTAATTAAATTGGTATGTTAAAAAGTTGGTTACCACACAAGGTTAGTTAAGTAATTTGACTTAATTATTGACCTTAGAAAACAGTGGTTTGCGTTAATGCTGTTTGCAGCAATGCTGAGATGCAGCCCTGCATCATGTTATAAATTACAATCTGGTGCAGTCGGAATGCCACAGCAAATAAAATTGTGTTCACATACAGCATGTTTCGTACTAAAAGTAAATCTAAAAAAGTCTTTGTGCCTTGTTCCTTATACACAACGTGGAATGCTGTTCTGCTGTATGCGTATGCTTGTTGACTTTTTATTTATGTCGTTTGTAGATTGTTCTGAAGTAAACATGCATAAAACGGATGTTTCAAATGAGCGTTTGATTATATGAGAAGCCTTTATAGCTTCCCAGTAGTTACTACTCTTTCAGATTATGACCTTACCCATGAGATGAACCCTGTTTATAACATTTCAAATCTCTTCTATATTGACTCTGTAAACTTCCTGATTCCTCCCCTTCTTTGGAGAAGGACAGTCTGTGAAAAATGCATTTAAGACGGCACACATTTGTCACAAATTCAGTCACTGAGTGGGAAATGCGTCGATGGGCAGCAGATAATGTCAGTTTGAGAAATGATGGTGCCCTCGCTCACCTGTGCCTGACACTGTAGAGTTCAGCACCACCATCATCTTCTCTGGGAAATGCCACCCAGGCTGATTAATGGCGTCATGATGTTCCCACAGACTCACACCACACTAACCGTGTGATTCTACAGCTAAACTGTATGTTTATGACAATGACACGTTCTGAGCAGTCAACTACCAAGTTCCTCTTTTGTGCTTTATATAGGTGATGAATTGTGCAGGGCAAGGTTTATATCTTGGTTTACTAATTCTAAGCTGAATAATAAACAGGGTGCTGTACCTTTAATGGGGGACACTTTTTAACAGTTTAGTACTTTAGTACGTATTAGTCTTGTGGAATAGTTTTCATTTAGAATGCAAGAAGACCTGGCTTTCAATCTCAACATAATCTTTGGTTCTTTAACCCAAGTAAACTTGGTAGCCAGTGATCATCTTTCATTTCTGTTGCACAAAAGAACAACTTTGACACTTTATTAATAACTGGTGGTCGTGTTGTACAATCTTAGAGAAGTCGTAAACTGAAACAAGGTGAGGGTTGCCAGGTGATGAATTTGTGATTTCAGTGAAAATGTTTTAAATGAACACTTTATTCTATATCATCTGAGTTTACTGCAATAAAGGATTTAAATTAAAGCCGAACACTCGACCATTAACCCCCAGTGTGTGATTTGCTCTGGCTCAGGAGCAGTATGACATGCTTGATGCTGGCTGCCAGAGACGGCTATTGTCAGGTGATTAATTTACTGGTGTCACACGGAGCAGATCTGAACTATCAGAATGATCATGGACATACGGTAAGATCATCACTAAAGGTTTGCGATAACCATGAAAGTCACGGCTGTTCCTTTACAGTTAATTATGTAGTTTTATATCTACATCAGTTATTGTCACCTGCATTTTATCATAATCCCTGTCCACTTTGGCTGGGTTTTTATCTTTAAAAGATTCTGAGGACATGATTTATATTATATACCTCATTGCTTTGTTTTTCCCCTTGATCTGTTTGAACAATGTTTTGTTGGAGTGTAGGCCCTTATAATAGCAGTGCAATACCGGCATGAAGAGGCCGTGTTGAAACTGCTCCAGCTAGGAGCTGACAGGTCTCTGAAAACCAAAACGGGGAAGACAGCAGTTGACATGGCCAAACTATTCAAGCAAACAGAGGTAATTCACAGCAATAATCACTGTTAGCCAGTGATGCAGTCTTTTACGTTAAGAAATCAGGGATTCAGTCATGAGCTCTACCCACTCTAGCAGCCCATTTCCCCTATTCCACCCCCACAAGGGGGTACAGTACAGGTGTGGTAGTATTGTATAGTGTTGATTTAGGATGCTTCAATTTAGGTAGCTCTGTTGTGTTACCGTGCTACCATGAAGACTGAAGGTAATACCGTGGTGTGTTTGGCATTTTTTTGGCAAATGTCAATTGCATGGCCCGCGTTACACACAAACCCAAAGCTGGGCCTATCTGAGTCTCCTGCCATTTTTACACTACAGTTAGTCTGTAACTTGAATTTAACCTCAGTGTTGGGATTCATCAGCATCGGGCTCTTTTGAAGATTGTTTTAAAAATGACAACTGTGTGTTCCTGATCTTGTTCATTCTAGCAGAAAACAAGATTAGATCTGATTTCAGATTTTAGCCCCATATCATTTAAACATGCCTCTTCAGATGTCTGTCTCGATTGAAGTTTAAAAATCTAATCTATTTAAAACCTGCTCTTTCAGATATCCAGGATTCTCAGTTCTCCGGAATACTGTGCTGTAAATGGCAATACGTCGTCCAAAGCTGAGGCGCTAGTTAAATATCTCAATCAAAACCCTCAGCCCCTCTCTGCCAGCAAAGAGAGGTGAGTTTCTGCGTTTGTGACTTGGGTTGTAATGACCTCTAGTGGTGATTGAAAATGACTGCAATCCAATTGATGTAAATACAGTATGTACAGTAAACAACTAATGGCTTTCTACCATCTGTTAAATAGCATGTAAAAACAGCTGTTGTGTATGCGATGCATAAGACTTTTGTGTACATATTCACATGGTCTGTATGTCAAAGTATAAAGACTAAAAAGTAAATGATGTGGGAATGTCAGTCGCAAAGAAAATAAGAGGTGTGATATTGAAATTAAGGTCTATGGTTATGAATGGTTATGGTAATAAATGGTTATGGTTTACTCTTCCAGTTCCTCTAGGCTGAGTGATATCGAGCTACTGCTGCATGGCCTGAATCTGGATTATCTTTCAGACATCATGATGGTAAGCCAGTTTACATCAGTTTACATATAAAGGTTGTCTGTGAGTCTAGTGCTCACAGTGGGCCTAAAAGCAGAAAGGTGAAGTTTGTGTTTTTTAGTGCTTACACATCGGTTTGTAAGTTGAGATATGGCTACTTTTCTCGATGCAGAACGTCTAGTTATGTTTTAAAAACATCAATCCTTTGCGTGCAGTTTGATCTATGTAAACAGTAGTGGTTACATCACTAGTTGAGAGGTTAACATCGCACAGACAAGGTTTGCAAGCTGTTCTGTCACACCAGTTTCATACTAACACAAAGTATAATGTTTATGTTTAAGAAGCTGTGTGATATTGCATGTTTTTGTGTTGAATCTGTGCTGTAGAAACGTCCCATAAACCTCTATTGTAAACGCATTATAAACATATTGTTTTTCAGACAATTTTGAGACAAGTCAAAATTATTTAGTCATCAACACATAACAGCAAGTTGTGGCTAATCCGAAATATTTTGTGTCTGTTCACTTTGGGTTTGTTAAACCATATTTTATAGCATTATGCATGTTTGACAGGAACATGACATCAGTTGGAGTGACCTGTTGAGCATAGAGGAGAAGGACTTGAAACAGGTATTCTGTGTGTGGTTACAAACTTCACTTGTAGTCATTGTCAAAAAAAAAAAACAGACTTTGAAAACAACTTGCATTCTGATTACTGAATGGAATAAACGCTTGTGTAGAACAACAGATACACATACATCTTTCCAACCAAGAAGCTAAATGTTTCTTTAATATGGTAAAACGCTGTCTGTCTCTGTGTAGATTGGAATAACTGATCCTGAGGATCAAAAGAAGATTCTGAGTGCTGTTGAACAGATGCATCTGGATAAAGTAGATCTGGACACCATGACGTCTCTTAATAATATAGACAATGGGTAAAGCTCAATATTTAATCAACAATTCTCAGTTCTAGAGTCCTGTGGACATTTACATTCATACATCTGGCAGGCAATTTTATCCAAAGTGACTTGCAGTGCATTAAAGCTGTACATTTTGATAGTATGTGTATTCACTGGGAATCAAGCCCATAACCTTGGTGTTGCTAGCACCATGTGCTACCAGCTGTGCTACAGGAATACTGGCCTTTAAGATTTCTCATGCTGGTATCACTATAGTCCAGCTATGTGGTGTAAGGCTCATAACAGAATGACTTGACATAGCTTCCCTGTAAGCCTGTCTTAATGGTTTAAGCTCCAGTAATGATTTGTAAGGTGAGAAATGAACTAGTGTCATGTCTGCATGCCCCATTCTCTGACTGATGACGGTGAACAGTCTGCGTGCCAGCCATGTTTAACTTTAAAGTCCACACTTAATGAGTCTAATCAATCTGTAATTTCTTTATTCAATGTCGAGGAGGAACAGAGAGGGCAGACGTACACAGAGTAAATTGTGCCGTTAAATCCTTCTGATAGCTGCTCCATAAACACACATTAAAAGGATATAGAGTTACAGTGAAATTCATTGCCACAGCTGATTTCCTGCCTAATGGGATGTATGTAAACATGAGCACTGCCATTTTCACGAATTCATCTTTTTTCAAGAGTTCATCTTTGCCCTGTTTGGAGCAGTTGTTTCCTCTAGATTCCAGTGGTTCTCTACCTTTTGTGTCTTATGTATCCCCACAGCCCTGTTGGTAGAACAGTTGTTGGCGCTAGCATCAACATGGTCATGGGTTTGATTCTCAGTGAATGTAAGGACTGAGTGCGCTTGCTTTGGTTAAAAGTGTCTGCCAGATGCATAAATCAAAGTCAAAGTTACTACCTCTTCACCAAAGCAGGAATCTGTTTTTATTCCTACTTGATATCTTTGAGCATTATCTTTTGATTATGTTATTAAAGTATCCATTATTTAAATGATTTGTTTATAAACTAAAAAAAATTGCAAAAAACAGACTTGCAAAGTAGCTTCCACTGGGAACAAAAGTAAGGTTACGTAATGGAATTTAAATACCAAAGAAGCAAAAGTATGAAATAATAGTATAATGTATGAAATACAAATTTTAATGAAAAGTTACAACAACTTAAAGATAATAAAAACGGGTAACAACGCTAAATAATATTAAATAGATGCCTCCTGAAACCTGCTTGCATATTCCTGGTTGGGAATCACTGCTGTAGATAATTCAGTGTACCTCTGATCCATTTCTGTATGTCAAAAAAAGGTAAGGTACGTTACCTGAAGCACAAATATATTTCGCATTAACTCTTGAATTTTTGTTTGAATTTTTTAAAAAATTAATCTAACCGCCAACCACAGAACAAGTTCTCTGAAATAAAATGATGGATCCGCCCACAATGCCTGTTTAGACGGTGGCATTAACCCAGCACTTAGTCGTCCCGCAAGAGCCTATCACTCATTCAGTCATAGAAAAACTAACAAAGCAACGCTCAGAGTCCATCTCTCCATCCTGGAGGAGATAGTAACTCCACAGCGTCTGACAGTGTTTATCACAGCCTCTGACAGAGTGTTAAGAGAAGAAAACGGCTGCTTGGGGAAATGCTCTGTTAAGATAACACTCTCAACATTGCGTGGTATGTGTGAGCCATTACGGCCGTTTGAAAATGTAAGTGATGGCAGAAGTGCGCCGAGAATGCCGTCACCAAATTAAGGATACCATTGGTCATTTAAGAAATATTTGCTTTAGCTCTCAATGGATTGTGGTGTTACCGTGAAGAGAACTTGTGATCAACTCTCAGTATATTTCCTGGATAAAACATTTGCTGGGATTATTTATATTATGAATGTGATTGTATTTCTTCAAGTATGTTGAGGGATATTTTGACAGGGCTTAGCATGAACTAAGTGGAAAGTTTATCTGTCTAACAGTCTTGAAAGTGGTGTATTTGTCAATGTATGTTAACCCATACTTGAAATGCGACCTCTGCATTTAACCCATCCGGTGAGTAGTGAACACACAACACTGCAAGTCATGAACACACACACGCCCAGAGCAGTGGGCAGCTATCATTACAGTGCCCGGGGCGCAACTGAGTGAAAGGTGCCTTGCTTAAGGGCATCTCAGTCTTTCCTGCCTGCTGTGGGAATCAAACCTGCGACCTTTGGTTTACAAGTCAGACTCTCTAACCTACGTTTCTCTCTCAGGAGTGAAGATTTTCTGAACTTCCTGATCAGCTTGAAGCAGCAGTGCTGTTATCTGACAGAAACTGTGCAGGACGTCATCAGCAGGTTCCCCCAAAGCCCCTCTGAGGTTTGTTGGGCACTTCTGAAGTATTTTTAATCCAGCCCATGTTCAAATGTATTTAATTCAAGTGCATTTTAAACATTAAGGTATGGTAACTGCAGATGGGTTAAATTAGGTCAGAATTAGGTTAGTTCTCCTTAAATTAATCCAGACCCAAAAATGCTGTTTGAGACATTGTTTACATTTTAATTAGTTCTAGACCATGGAGTCCCATTCTAGAGTAAATAAGGACTAACCAGCTGTAAATGCACTAATTTAACAAGTATACATTAAAGCTCACACCCGGCTTAATCTAAGCGTTATCTGTAAAAAAAAAAAAAAAAAACGGGCTTATATCATTGTCGGCCATGTATTGAGATGCAATTATTTTTTAATGTGATATATGGAAATACAGAATCTGACACCGAGAATGTGGCTGATAGACACAAAGCTGTTGTGTATATTGTTTTTAAGTTAAATGTGTCAGTATAATCATGTTTACATTGTTTGACAGGTGGTCCTTACATGTGATCCCAAGAGAGAGGCTCAGGCTATTTGTACCGAGCTAATAACTCAGACGGGAGACCTCCAAAAAGAGATGCTGTGTCTGAAGACCCTGCTCAGCAAGGTCAGTCACGTCTTTGATGTCCTCATTTTTCATCATCTTTGCCACTTGTATTTACAATAGTTTTTGAAAATATGGAGACCTGCAGGGGCAGCCATTACATCCCACACAGAGGTCTCAATAGCCTCTTGTAGAGGAGGCACAGGCAGTGATAATTAGTGTCGAGATGGAATCAGCGAAGGCCATGCGGTCAGGCAGCATGCCGAGAACAAATACACTGTGATGTAGTTTATCTTGGATCACTTTTCCAGGGAATTTCCACAACTCATGAATCGCTCTGATCATCAATCGCCAGAGTGGGATTAGTTTGGTAACATCTGTCTGTAGCTTGTTATAGCTCTTGGTGTTTTCTAAACATTCAGCATTTGATCATGGCACCCCTTTGATACTTTGTTAGAAAAATACCCAGTAGTGCTTCAGATACTTTTCAGCTCATGTAATAATCCAGTATGAGTTCTGATTCTGTGAGATTGCATTTACATTTATCAATGCAATCAAATGTTTTTATCCAAAGCAACTTACAGTGCATTTTAAGATGCTTTTTTAATCAGTATGTGTGTTCCCTGGGAATCGAACCCATGATCTTTCCGTTGCAAGCGTAATGCTCTGCCAATTAAGCTACAGGAAACCATAAGTGGGCTACAGGAACACATGAAGGTTTTGCTTAATTAAATTGATTGCTGAAATAAAACTTATTTTTCCTCTTTTTGTCTGTTTATTTGTCCTTAGAATGATCACACAAAATACCTCTTGCAGCCTCTTCAAACTGACTCCAGGACAGGTGAAAGAGGAAAGGTTAGCCGGAGGTTTGCCTGTGTGCTTGCTGTCGGAATGCTTGGAGCAGGTCTACTGATTGTGCTTTCACAATCAAAATCTTTAAGAAACTTTTTTTGATATTTATATTTACTTCAGTGTTGTATGTGTTTTAGTTGTTTCTTCAGTGTTTTATTAAGTATCTTGAATTCTGCCATTATGTTACTATGTTATGATAACTCTTGAGTTGTGCAATTGTAGATCGTTATTCAAGGAAATAAGTTAAATGTTCATTTGGTTTTTGCAAACAATGCAAGATAAAAGTTTCTCCAAGCCACAATGCTTTGCATTCACATTTCTTACGAATGCACTTGTATGAAATTCTCAGTGTCAACACTTACTGTGTTAGCAGAAGCTGCACAGCTGTTGTTTTTTGTTTTGAATTTTGCCAGGGGGCCCAAAGAGAAGTGGATACAAGTCGCTGTCTGTGGTGCTGAACTGTCTGTTTTGAGTGCTTGGTGAGCCCAAAAGGGGCGATTTTATTTTTTTTTTAATGGATCATTCAATTGCTAATTACTTAATTGGTCATAATGGGTAGTCCTCTAGTGTCAAAGCTGAGGAAATTTACAAAACAATGAAATAAAATACAGTAAATATAGAAATACTGTTTAGTGTTGCAGTTTTCTAAAACCATCAATACATTTTTAATTCCTTTACTGCATAGTGATTTGAAAGATATTGTCTTTGCAAAAACTCAATGAAGAGAGTAACTTCATGTTAATTTAAGTCGCTTATAATTAGGAAAATAAACCAAAGTATTTTTTTAAAGTGTGATAAGGGTACCTGTGCAAACTATACTGCTGAACCCCCAAACAGTGGAAAAGCTTTTGAAGTTAAAGAGGCTTGGCAAAGAAGATTGTAAGTCAGATTTGTTACCCAGAGGTTGGAGGTTCGATTCCCAATGTTTGCCTTGAGCAAGGCACCTTACCCCCAGTTACTCTCCAGGCACTGGAGTGATAGCCGCCCATTGCTCTGGTTGTGTGTATGAGTGTTTAACCGATATGGGTTCAATGCAGAGGTCACATTTCAAATATGGGTTACCATACCTTGACCAATACGTCACTTTCACTTCACTTTTTGTTGTGAGTGCTTGTTAAATTAACAGCAACTTATTTTTGCAAAGCAGGTCAGAGATAAACATTTTCCCAAAGGCCTTAGTGTTTGTCTGTATGTGTGAAGGATCTCCCCCAAAAATGTTTTGTCTGTGTGGGGGGGTGCTATTATTATTTTCATAATGTAGCTTTAACATTTAAGTAATTAAGCATATCTGACAGTGAGTGGTGCAGATCTTTAGCACGATGGCTACAAAAGAATTAAATGAGCTAAAGAAAAGCAGCTTATTTCAATTTATAAATGATAGCCTAAATAACTAGCCTCTTTATGATCTATAATTATAATCTGTGTTATAATTATTACCTAATTCAATTCTTATCAGCTCTCTAACTGAAGCAATAGAAGGTTTATCTAACACAAAACACTGGAACTATCTGCTGCATGAAGAAAACACAACAATGCAACAGTCCAAAAAAAATGCAATACATTTCACAAATCAGTTTAAAGTTTCCAAACCATACAATGTAAAATATGGCCATGCTCCAGAACCAGATTGTCTTTCCCCAAGTAATTCAATATATGAGAATCTCAAAGTCCTACAGTGTTTATCACACAAAATATTACAAACTAAAGCTCTCTGTAATAAGTCAAACAATCTCGCTCGTCCCATTTTATTCTCTGGGGGTCACCATATTTTTAAAAACGCTGGGAAGGTTCAGTCTTATTGACTTGACAAGGATGAAATCAGACCTCGCCTTTTCACGGAGATCACGAGAAGAATCCCAAGTTTGTTCCCATCCCAGGAAGAGGGACGCGTTAAATCTTCCACATAAACCGCTGATCAAAGATGGAGGAAATTCAGTGCGACAATTGAACGGTTCGTGAACAGTTCACAAGAGTGCGATAATCCTAATTTCAATGAACACATCGTGGAGAGCAGGAAAAGTTTGTCGGGATGAGGAGGATGCATGTTTGTTCTTTAAATCAATAACCACGCAATCCCACCCCCAACACGTCGCTATTAAAATATGAGCAATTCTTATTGTTGTTGATCATGCCTTTCCATGGGAAAGAAGCTGAATGAATCTGCTTCATGCGTTTCTTTTTCAACACATTTCTTTCGTTGCCGTTATGCACAAAATGCATAAAGATGATATGCACAAAATGCATAAAGATGGCATGCATGAAAATGCATAAAGATGATATGCATAAAATGCATAAAGATGATATGCATAAAATGCATAAAGATGGTATGCACAAAATGCATAAAGATGGCATGCATTAAAATGCATAAAAAGTGCGGCGTTTAAAGATGATGCGAGCACTTCACGTTGAACCTCATTCTGGAAATTGGCCAGACCTGTGGCTGGTGTAAAGCTAGCCCGAACAGATACTTTCAGACATCTAATTTCTCACCTCATTCCTGAGGCAGGACTGCGCCCACCCCTTGTGTAAGCAATTTAAAGCTGATGGGAGATCATCGGCGATCTGCAGCACATCTTTCTTAACTTCAGACCGGGGTGACCGTCTCTGCAGTGCCGCCTGAAGCTCCAGAATGCCTTTACGGTGAACTTTTCCTGGCGCTGCGTCACAGCAATGATTTTTGATCTGGGACAATAAATAACCAAGTTGCTCCGTTTCATTATTTGCTGTTAAACCTGCCGACCAAGTACCTGAACGAATGAGCGTATCAGCAATCTTTATAATATGAACTTTTTGCCAAGTGGAATATGCTTTTATTTGTCCGTGGCAATTTGCTGGTTCACATCAAGTGCCGATGCATCGTGGTGGTAGGTAGAGTACTATATTGCATATATTAAATATATATATCTATATTGCACATATATATATATACTATATATTTACTATTTTGCATTGATGCTTTTGGATAAGAAGTGAAAACAAAATTCAGATTGGGAGTGCAATGCGGTGTTACCTTTCTTTGAGGTTTAGACGACTGAATGGGGAAGGTTTTATTGTTCACTGAAATGAAATTGCAGTGGTTAATTGTTTAAAACGAGGAGAAAAGAAGAAAGTCGCATTTTGCAGAACTGTTTCTTTATTCCTGATTTCTTCTCCCACTTTTAAATCCAGTTATTATTGTACGTTTCGGAGTGCCGCCGGTGCGTTTGTGTATGTGTTGAAACACGACGATGGTTTTCAGAGATCGCATCGCTTTCTTCTTGCTCTTTCATCTGTATGCAGGTACATGGGCACTCTTGGATCGCAAGTGATGTGCGACAACATCCCGGGATTAATTAACAAACAACGCCAGTTGTGCCGCCAGCATCCCAAGGTGATGCAGGTTATAGGAGCTGGAATTAAAAACTGGATCGGGGAATGTCAACACCAGTTCAGAAACCACCGCTGGAATTGCAATACCATGACCCGGGAGCACAATCTTTTTGGGAGACTTTTGCATCGAAGTGAGTAAGGTTGTCTTGTTACAGGCCATCTCTCGTTATGATATAATGTGTTCATGTAATGGGACAAGCCTGCAGTGAAATGCCTTATCTGATATCAGATCATATTACAGAATGTTAAACCTCATGAACTGGGTGTGCTTTTCTTTTTCTGAAAAAGAAATGATTTTGCTTGTTTTGTGACTTACGTATTTATACGTATTTCCCAGTTTAATTCAGCTCACATGTGTTTGTACAGCACTTTTCACAATGCATCTAAAATGCATCTAAAATAAAACGTGTACGTTATCGGAGAGGTGTAGTATAGGTTTTTAAGGGATAATTTATAGAAGTAATCACTTATAGAAGTGATTATAGGTTTTTACAGCTCTAAGATGCATTTGCAGTTGGCTAATACGGTGTATATCCAACACAATAACATGCTGGGATGTTGAAATGTAGTTTAAGTAGGTACACACATGGAATCAGCATACATATAGATTTGTATAGATTACGGTGCATTCAAGGCAGAGTTATTGTGTCTCTCGAGTTCAAAACTTAAACTGGGAGTAAAAGCCAGTCTGTAGGTTTATGACTGTAAGCATCCGTGTCTCCTTTTCCTTATTCCGTGTAAAATCATATTAATGGGAACATCCACAAAGAAGCTCTGTGTCCCAGGCCCCTAAGCTGCTCTGCACATAAAAGTTAGGTTAAACCTCTGACTTTAATCTTCCTGCTTAAGGTATTCAGACCTCCCAGAAAGATTTCTAACTTCTCTGTGACACTGTGAGAATCTACTTATTGTCAATGTCAGCTCACTAATTTAAAACAATTGCAGGGATTTTGCGGCAGGCATCCTCCCACTTTCTGACAGCGCTGTTGAGCAAAAAACTCATTGGGACACACATGAAAAGCTGCAGTTTATAACTTTTGTTTCAGTTACTTGTTGCATGTTCCACATTTTCCATTATACACTTATAGCAAACAACTCTCCACTCTGGTCACCTATACACATACATGGAAAATCACCTACTTTTCTTGCACATTCAGACGTATATCTTTGTGATACCAACTTTATGCTTATCTACTGGATTGTGAGATTGGTTTATCTTTATTTGCAAAATATACAGTCTGCACTTATTTACAATTTGACCTGATAAAGTAACAACTCAACATAAACATGTATATGCTTGAGCGTTTGGTTTAAATAATAAATTATTACTTTAATAATAAATTAATAATTGTCAGAAACCAATTATATTTTGTATTCTGTTTATACTTAAAATACAGTCATTAAAATGTATTTTGTAATGGATGTTTTTGTGTTATTTACGTTTCCTGTTTTGCAAACAGTGGATTTTTATATGTACTTCATATATATCATATCATATCCGATTTGATTGGTGTTGTTTGAATATATCATTTCTTATGCTCAGTGTACACTATTCCTCCTTTATTTTCCTCAGGCAGTCGTGAGGCCGCCTTCGTCTATGCCATCTCATCAGCAGGTATGGTCCACACCTTGACCAGGGCATGCAGTCAGGGTGAACTGAACTCCTGCTCTTGTGACCCTGGAAAGAAGGGCTCATCTCGGGACGCCAAGGGATCTTTTGACTGGGGCGGTTGCAGTGACCACGTTGACCACGCGATCAAGTTCTCTCAGGCGTTCATTGACGCCAAAGAGAGGAAGGAGAGAGACGCACGAGCTCTCATGAACTTGCACAACAACCGCGCAGGGAGGAAGGTAACAAAGCAGCTTTCATGCGAATAGCTGTTGAGACATGCATGCCCTCTTGAGAAATGAAGAGACAAATTGTTATATATGACCATACTCTCATGCAATCAGACAGTCATGTTTACTTCAGATGTTCTGTCCTCTATGATCCACGCAGGCAGTAAAGCGCTTTATGAACCTGGAGTGTAAATGTCACGGTGTCAGTGGCTCGTGCAATGTTCGTACCTGCTGGTTGGCCATGGCTGACTTCAGACAGACTGGTGACTATCTCCGCAAGAAGTACAACAATGCCGTCCAGGTGGTGATGAACCAGTATGGAACAGGCTTTACTAGTGCCTACAGAATCTTTAAGAGGCCTACCAAAAACGACCTCGTCTACTTCGAAGACTCACCTGATTACTGTATATGGGACCATGAGTCTGGTAAGTGTACTGCTCTCGTTTGAAATGATACCAATTAAGAGCTATTATGGCAACATTAAATCAATTTCTTTGGTTACAATTAGTTGAGTCAGTGCATAATTTCAGACTTGGCATTAAGAAGATGCATTAGGTTTTCCAATTCTGTGCGGTGTCTCCACCCTGTAAACCTCCCACTCTGAGCTCAAAATCAGTAATGCATTAGTCTTGCCCCCAAACGCAGGGAGGATGTAATCAGAGGACGAGAGCTATTTAGCGAGTTATTACATACACAATAGTCATAACCCAATCCTGTAACCTGAATGCGGGTAAAGATTCCCTCCCTAAGGCAGAGGTTTATCTCTTTTTACCTTTCTGTGTGTGTGTGTGTACATACTGAATAACACCAGGTGTACCTATGTGGGAAGCAGTAAGGGAGGGGGTGCTGTCAGACTGCAGATGATCCCTGCTATCAGGTGACGCTGTGTTTAGACACATTACCACAGTTTTGTGGGCAAGCGGGAGCTGAAATTTAATCCCAACGTGCAAATGCTATAAATCACTGCCTTCCACGGCACCTCTGAATGTTCTGCTTAAAACTGGCAGGAATATTTGGAGAGGCAGGTCACGGCTCTTTCAAGTGCCTAAAAGTGCTTTCACTGAAAAGCATGTTGAACCCACTTTATGCGGCTATATTCACATATCCATACACACCTCAATTTAGCAGGATTAAAGTACTGAAGTTATGGCACTTCATTTATTTACATGATTTTTTTAATGATCCTTCACCTTTTACTACTACAGATTAACAGAAAAACGTTTAAAGAAGATGATCATGATAAACGACAGAAACCGCCGTATTTTAGTGTTGACCTCTCTGATGCAGTGGTTTGTGGGAACCTTCTTCCAGGCACTCTGTTTGATGTCAGTTTTAGGAGACACAGACTATATTTCCACTGCATAAGTGTGAAATCAATTACCAGCTCTCACCATGGTGACACATGTTAAACTCATCTCTTGGCACCCCCTCATCTTAATTCAATAAGCAGATGCACGCTCAGGTACAGACTGCCCACAATATCAGGCCAGCATACCAGTCTGACGAACTGCTGTGGGGGGGAGTGGCCATGTCATGCCCAGACACATGCCGGCTCACTTGCAATTGAGTTCAGTAGACCAGCGGTGACATACCGATGCTGGCGCTACTGGTTGAATAATGCCGGCAGAAGTTCAAGGATATGGCCTTCCCTGTAGAATTGTTCTCGCTGTAAGTTCTGAGAATCTTTTGTAGTGGGAAACAGCGTTTAAATCTGTCCGCGTGGAAACGCGTTTGTTTGAGACTTGATTGGCATTTAAAAGACCTTACAAACAAAGGCTGCAGATTGTCACTCAAAGGAGCATGAAAGCAAAGGTACAAGGCCCTTGGCAATTTCTGTATCAGCAACGATCAGCGACGCGTCAGCCTCGTCGGGTGGAGAGCTGAGATTAGAGCCGTTGAAATGAGTATGTGATGAAGACTCAGAGCAATAGTTGATAGCTTCTATCATCAGTCTCTCATCTCACCAAGGACCAAGCGGTCATCTCTTTACACAGTGCAGACAAACCCAGCCTCTTCAAGACAGCTCTGTCTGAACAATATCAGACATCTGCCAGGTTCTACACATGGCTATTCAGCTGAGGTCTGCTTGCTTCAGGAATTTGTTTAAACATTCACAACATTATTAGATTGTGATTTGGCTGTCTGGGATGAGTCATATTAAAGCGTGGTCTCAATTTAATATGAAAACTAAACAAAATAAAAACCTTTTTATTTTGACTGACAACCCACACCTTGAACATTTTTGGTGCGGCTCTGAAGTTTATCTCTTGATCTTTGATTTGTTGCAGGTTCTGTGGGCACAGGTGGGCGAGTTTGCAACCGTACGTCCCGTGGGGCCGACAGCTGTGAGGTCATGTGTTGTGGGCGGGGCTACGACACATCACGCATGAGCCGCACCATCAAGTGTGAGTGCAAGTTCCAATGGTGTTGTGCTGTTCACTGCAGGGACTGCCACGAGGAGGTAGATGTCCATACCTGCAAAGCCCAGTCCACAACATGACCCAACACACCAACGCCAAACCTTAAAACAAGATCTGCAGTGCTTTTCTGTGACCATTTACAAGTAAAAGTAGACCAGAAATGACCAGCAACTTAACACCAATGCAGATTTGATCAGCTCAGTTTTGTAACGCAACTGATTTTGAAGTCTTGAGTAGATCTATCACTCATTCTGTCTTTTACCAACTTTACTTACTGTCTTATTTTTCCTACTGTAACAAATATTTATTACTGCTTTGTTGTAAGAATGTTTATCTTAAATGTATTTCATATTTGGAAATGTAAATACAAACTCTATGTAATTTAAAATAAAGATTACATGTATGATATGTTGAATTGTCGTCTGGAAAGTTTGAGTCAATGTCAGCGATATAATGATCTCAGCTAGATAACTCTATTTTTCTATAGAAATAGAAACTAGAAAACTACCTTTTTCAACACGATTCGTTCAATAATGTTACTCTAAATAAGACCAGAATTATACACTATGATTATACATAAAAATTTTACACGTGTAGATAATCAAAAATGGAAAATGATTGCAAACCATGAGAAAGAAATTAAAAGAACTGAGCCCTTACAAAAAGTTTGACAAATACATATGCTCAGTGCTGACCTCCTCAGGACATTTAAAAACTTTCAGGCAAGTTCTCCTGCATTTACATAAAGAAATCCACTAACATTAAAACTCACTGTAATATGTAAAGATAATCAAGAAATTATTTCCACACAAACCGGTACTTTATTTAAAAACGTTATAACTGTGGGTGTCATTGACATTTACAATTAATCAGTTTAGTAGGTCTTTTTATTTGACCTCAGCATGCAACACAACTTCAACGCATTTTGATCTATAATGCATTATGCATATGCATGTAAGGACTGGCTATTTGCTTAAGTATAGTCATATTATAAAATACATTAATTCGGTATTAACAGTGGTAAAGAAAGCCAAACTGTAATTGTATACATTGTTCTATGTTTAAATCTTAAATCCAAATTTCTATTAAAATGTACAGCACTCCAAAAACTTGGTACACTGGTAGATTGTTGTACCTTTTAAAGAAGCAGTAAGGTTATTACAAATAAATAGTTATTGTGAAAGGTGTTATTTTTCACATATCATGCAAAACGGTCAGTCTCTTCCCATTGTTTGACATGGATTTTATACAGATGAATAATTTCATATGAATATTACACAGAAGGTTAAGCCTAGTATGCACTAGTATGGACCCTACAAATTCCGCCATCACGTGACCTCGTTTACTCTCATTACTACGTCACGTTTCCTACCGATTCCCTCTCGTCTGCGCATCCGCACGTTTTGATGAAATAAAAGAAATAAATGCAATAAATGCAATAAAAACGACGCACAAACCTTCCCTTTGCGCTATTTCTCAAATCAAGGCGGAGCAGCGAGCATGGCTGCATGCACACACGCAACATGGACACCACGCAGGCGCACGGCTAAACTGTTAGCCGTCCCACAAACTAAAGCTGTTATATCGTTAACCGCGAGACAAACCGGGTGAGCGCGCCCGTCACCCCGCCGACCGACCGGAACCGTCACAGGTACGACGCAGTCAAGCTTTGAACCGGGTAGCCGTACCACGTTTACCCGGGTTATGATTGACACTAACAGGTTAACTTTAAACTTTAGCTGCCTGGCTGATGGTTCGGGTAGGAGCGGCGCGCGCGCGCGCGCGCGAGAGAGAGATTAAGGTTAAGTGGGTAAGCAGCGGGTGCGCGCGCGTCCCGTCGTACACAATGTTCTATTAAATGACGTGACTCCGCGCGTTCCCGTCAACGCGCGCGTCTTACGGCACTGTCGTGATATCCGTTGTGTCCATTGAACGGAACCGCGGGTGCGATATCGTTCACATGGTTCGGTAAAGTGGAAGGTGAGAGAGAAACTACCGCAACTTTCACGTCGTGCATGCACAGAAATCACACAACAGACGTGCAATAATCTAACATCTAACATAACCTGCGGCACCATTTGCAAATGCATGCTGTATTACCGTCCTTATAAGTCATGAAACATGCCCAGCTACCAGTGTTGAGATGTGACAACGTTTCCTTAACGTTTCCTTAACGTTTCCAGTCGTAACAAACACGTTAGAAATGTTACCTTGAAAGTTCTGGGGAACGTAGTTGGTAGACGCATTGATATCAGTGCATGGTTATAAAAACTGTATGCAAACATTTGATCTGTAACATTTGTTATAACATTACTGCAAGAACATTTTGAGAACTTTTAGGGAACGTTCTCTGTTAGCTAGGTAAACCCTGTTTTCCTGGAGTAACTATATCCAGATCGTACTGTTAACCTGGTAAGTGTGAATGCATTGTAAAATGTGTTTCTTATAGGAGTTGGACCAAAACTCATTTGGTGGTGCGTGTCCCCGAGAGCCTGACGTCTCTCTTCAATGGCTGCTTCTGGCTCCTACACATTGCCTGAAGGATTTCATTACGAGACCAAGTATGTTATTCTCAGCTACCTCAGCCTGCTGCCCTCACCGAGATCAAGACCCTCAGAGACCGCGGTTTCAGGGGGTAAGCGCACTTATGCACACATCAGTGCTAACTAAACTGACCCTTAGAGCTACGTGGCAAAAGATCTGGGCGACTTACAGTGTCAGGGCTGTTACAGCCCCAGGTAGAGTTTGTCCATAGTTACTGCGGTCACATTACTACTGCAGGAATCTCCATTTTGCCCTTGAACGACTTCCATAACTCCAGCCGTTTACTTGTGCAGTTACTGTGCTGTATACAGACTTTTGCATCTAATGGGATAATGAATGTCAAACGCCTGCAGGTATTGCAAATAAAGCAGTGGCAAATCCACCGCAGTTTAACTGTTGACAAATCGGGCCCTGTTCATAATTATAACCTTTAAAGTGTAATCAGTTTTTCTGTTGATGGGTGTCATGGAAACACATAGACTCATTTTTAGTTGTCACTCACTATTCTTAGTCCCTGGCAGGAAGATCTAGTTCGTTGGAGTCATTGAAAGGTCACGTTTGACTTATTTTCCACATTATCATTGATTGTTTAACATGTTTTCTTCTAGCATGTGACCTGCACTAGATCTTTAGTCAGGTTGACTAGACAGGCTGAAGCTGCCTGCTAGAGAATGTGGAGCCTCAGGCCCATCAGCAGTTACGTGAGGAATGTTCTTGTTTCCTCTGCTCTGCTTTTCATTCGGTCAGCTTTAGGTAGAGAATGAGCTTCTGAGCTCTCTTTCCACCCCAGCTGCTCTGCACTATGACAGACTGTCAGGTGTCATCAGCGCTGGGTTGTTCACATGCCACTGACTCAGACAGACGCAAAACCTTCTCAAACCTGACTGAAGATCTGCCCGGCCTGGGAAACGTCAGTCTGAGCCTCCATCAACTTTTGGAACTTATTTATTGTCAGTCTCACAGTTATGTTATTGTTCCTGGTAAAGCATGGTGCTAGCAACACCAAAGTCTTGGGTTTGATTCTGTATAGCTTGAATTCATGGCAAGTTGCTTTGGATAAAAGCCTCTGCTGTAAATAAATGCATAATTTTATACGCACTCTTTCTCTTAATCAGTCTCTTTTCCAATCAAACACTTTTGTTTAAATGGTCACTAGTGTCTGTGAGGTTGACAGAGCTCAGTGCCTCGAGTCCTGCAAGCCCAGGACACGAGCACTGAATAATTCACCAGTGTTTGAATGAACAGCCACATAACTGTGTATGGGACCAGAGAAGCCAGTGTGCATCCTGTTGGCTGAAAGAAAGAAAAGGACAGGAGTTGTCTGTGAGAATAATGATACACATTTTTGTTTATGGCACATCCATATGCTTGTGATGTGAATGTGAATTTTGGGAAATTTCCCAAAACTTTACAATAATGTGTCTGGGTTTTACTTTACCCCACAAATCAAAGGAAGGAAAAATAAGTAGTATATTTTATTAAATGTTTATACATATATTTCACTTTAAAATGGTTGCTTTTAAAATCATATAGGCCTACTGGTTTATAGTGTTCTGTGACTTTATGTGTCTGTTGAATATTAGATGCAATAATTTATGCAAACTTTTCTTAAAGGTAATTGAGCCCCTCTGCCTGATTTGCAAACATTTGAATTGTTGAATAGTTCTTGATATCAGGTGTTATGTCACAGTCCAGTCTCAGTTTGACCTTTAGTCTCTTTGTCACTTCATTAGCTTCATCTGTTGCACAGAAACTCTAATTCAACTTCTCACACAAGAGTTTGTTAAGTGGAGTGTGCCAACCGGTTTTGTTTATTTCTAGTCATGTCTGTTGATTAACTCTTCAGGCATCACAAATAAGATTCATAATTCTGTAAATTAAGTATTTTAGTATGTAAGCCAAATTGCTCTTTAAAAAGTTAGTTATATAAATATTAGGAAATCTATAGATGGTTAATAAAAAAATGAAGTTTCAAATAAACGTCTTATGTACTCCTGCAGTTTGAATAAACGTTTATGTTTTTGTGTGCCTAAAAACCATATCTGTTATGATTCTGAGCAGGAGAGAGCCACTCCACACAGGAAATGGAACAAGAGAGGAAAAACAGTCTGAAGAAACAGATTGAGAATGAGTTGAAACAGCTGGAGGAGGAAATTGCAGCATGTAAAGACTTATTTGTTGTTGATGTTGTATTATTGCACTGTATTTGCTTTTATAATAAACCAAAGAGGTGAAATCTGGTTCAGCTGTGTACAGGTAATGCATCTACCTGTCTTTCTGCTAAGCTTTTTCCAGGACTGGTTTTGATCGCCATACATCCCCAGTGTTCAGTCCAGCTAATCCTGAGAGCTCCATAGAGGATAGCCTGGCGGTGTTGGGGGACCGCGTCTCCTTGGACCTGGACACACGCCTGTCCTCCGCCACACATGCGCTTCTAAGCAGGTCCTTGTCTGTTAGAAGTGCAAAATTCCTGTACAATTTCTAGTAGTTGAAAACGGCATGTTCTTGGCAGAGGTTTGCCAGAAAAATGTATTGTATAAACAGCCCGTACACACAGATATGAGGTATTATAAATTTTGTACTTGTAGAACGAGTTTAAATAACTGTTCTTGACATTTTTAACTTAAATATTGACTGAGAGCTTTCAACATACGTCTTCCTAATGTTTTTAAAAGAGCCAGCCAGTTCAGTTACATTTGGATCCAGCAGTCTGAGAACACATTAAAAATCTGCAACCAATATAATATTAAAACCTAGATCCACACAAAGTTTTAAGATTTTGAAAGACCTAAAACAAAGCATTGCGACATGAATAAGACACAAGAATGTTGCGAAGTCATTATGCTGATAATATGATTTATAAATAAACAAAACAGTATTTAATCAGAAAAATGCAAAATAGAAACATTTCAGTGGCCTCGGAGGACCGTGCTATATATGCAGAGAACTGTTGCGTTCACTTTTGAGTAGTTGATTGTGTTTGTGTCCGTACAGTGACTTGAACTTTGAGAGTTTCAGAGCAGCAGTGGAAGAGCTGTCCTCTCACGCTCAGGGAGAGTGGAGTAAGGTAACCAAAAACAATCACCGCACACTGTAATGCTGTTACAACTCTGTCACTGACTCGTGTTTACTCTTTATTTAGGTGTTGGTACCCTTAGTATTGTTACAGGCCCTGCTGGCTGGAGGACAGCCGCTGGACTTGATGATAGATTATGGTCTTCGATACCTTGAAGAATCACAGGCTGACTTCATCATTCAGCAGGGAGGATGGGTGAGCGACTGGCATTTTATTGGTTGTTTGTTGCCTGTAGTTTAACCTGGATGATTTTGTCCCGAACCATGATGGATTATTTGTACTTTTTCGTAACGCATGAATCCTGGGCCTTACAGGGGTCACAGTCAGGTAGCTTGCATATACTCCAAAGTAGTTAAGAATAAACCCCTTAGTCTCCAACAATAGTGCAACAATTGTAATGATTAGGATAGATTTTTAAAAAATATTTAAGTAAAATGATATTGTACTGAACTTGTTTCATTGTGTTTTATAGATAAGTCAGGAGAGGGAGCCAGAGTCATGCTCATTGTCCTAAAGAGATACCACATTTTATAGTTGTTGATGGCTAATGCTAGTCTAATGTTACAAGCACATTGTGTGGTGACAAAACTATGCTTTATAGAGTATCCAGAGCCCTTTTTAGACAAGACTACATAAACATGCAGTCCTTTTGTAGCTCATCATATTGTTGTGATGAAACAAAGACAGGTTTACCAAAATTGGTAAACATTGTTTGTACAATTTTTTGCATACCTTCTCTTTACTTGTGTACATATTTGGACAGCACAAACGTCATGGAGCTTCTATAAAATAGTTACGATTATGAACATATTTGTTTACAGTACAGCTCTTAGTTACCACAGTACTGCATATTAAATACTGATAAATTTTAAAACTTACAGTTTTGCACAATGTAAACACTCATTTCTGACACTTACAATTGGCACCCTCAGTACTGTTCACCTTATCAAATGTATGACATTTGATAGTTCAAACTAAAGACTGTTTAATTCTTATCTTCATGCAAATGTTTTATGTTTATAGCCCTTTACTTCAGACGATGTCATAAAGATGAAGGTCATGTTTGCTCAAAATGTCCTAATCAGGTCACGCTGCATCACAGATGGGGCTCATCCTTATGAAAGACTCAGCTGATGCATTCTGTGTGTGAGGAACTCAGTCAATGGGATTAATTCAATTAGAGCTGGAATGCCATTGTTTTTTACTGGAGCAGCAAGTGCAGGACCCCATTCCGATGAACCGGCAGCTTTCCGTAGATAACAGCGCTGAGCAGGACAGGTTGGGATGTGTGCGGATGTTTGAATGCAGGGGGGAGGAGTCAGAGTGAGAAGGGTACAGTGTGTGAGCAATTCAGACCTCAGCTGTTACAGCCTCACTAACAGAACCGTGTGCGTCCTGCAACCTTAATTCTGTCTCCACTTGCTCTTGGTCACTCATTGACTTCATTCCTCTGTGCTCAGTGCTGGAGTCGAGGAGATCTGTTAGCTTAGGAACAAAACACAGGCAGGTAGGAGATCTCCTTCATTCTAGAGCCCTGCATGGGTGAGACTGGGAACTGACTATGTGTATTTGAGTTTTCGTCATGTGTGTTTTGGATTCAGGCACTTTCATCAGCCCCTGTGGCTTTTTCTCACTGAGTGCCTGTGGCAGCTACGAACGCTATCGAACAAACATATTTGGTTTAATTTTAGTTTTCTCTTTAAGAGATCTGACAAGAAATATTGTCTTTAGTGTTTAATCTGTTTTGTATTATAACCTGTTGTAGATTGGGAATTGCTGTTATTAAGGAGAGTTTGTTTGCTCCGTTTTAGAATAAATATAATTGTGTTTTGCTCAACGTTAGTTGTTTGTGCCTTGTAGAAGCACAATAGCCTTTATAAAGAGTTTTTTATTGACTGCTTTATTTAAACTGAACACAATAGGCCTTATTCATAAAACACAAGCAGAATGACTTTATGAAGGTCATAAAACACAAACAGCACAAATGCAACAATTTCTTTAAGAATGTTTTGGCAAGCGACTTGCACAGCAATTTGTTTTGCTTGGATTTTCACTGCATATTTACATATGCATTTGGCAGATACTTTTATTAAAAGCGATTTGCAACACATTCAAGCTGCAGTATACATTTCATAAATATGTGCATTCCCTGGGAATCAACCTCATAAGCTTTGTTGCCAACATCATGCTCTTTCAGTTGAGCTGTGTGAACATTGTGAGGTTCGTGAAAGAGAGGTGTGTGTGCTGTGCAGGGAAAAGCAGCAAGGCGACATTTTAAAATCCGTCACGGCATAAAAGGGCAATGGCCTGTTCCCAGAACAGTGTTGTCTGGTCTGATCGCGACTCTTATGAGTCATGCAAATGAGACTGCTGGTGGGGTTTTAGGCTGAGAAGCTTAATCTGTATTTTTTAGGGGGTCACAAATACCCGATATTATGAAAGTGAGGGACATTTTGTTTAGTAAGTAGCCCCGCCTCATGATCCTCTTCCTGTCTGTGGAGTTGACCTTCAGGGCGTCTGTCACATGGCCCTGTCATACTCATCAGAGATTCGTGAGATGGCTTGATGTGATGTAATCTGACTCCGGTTGTGTTGAAGGGACAAACTGCTTCCAGAGACCCTGTCTGTATATCAGCAGTTGCTGAGTGCAGTTGATTCTTGGCCATGTCAGGTCACATAAGCCAACACCATGCTCAGCCCACCCTCTTACGTAACTCGATGTCGAGTCGATGTGCTGCAAACAGAGGCCATCAGCCACACTCACCCGCTCCAGCGCAGGCGTGGATCAGAAATAAATCTGATAAATCCTCATATAAAATCAACTGGAGAACGGCTGCTCCGGTTTGACTGCCTGGGCTTCACTAACAGTGCTGGATGATGTTGACCTGTATGTAAAATTTAGGGCTGGTGTAAAGATAGGAGTGTGCAACCTGTGGGAGATTCCAATAAATCCGTATTACATTAGGGATTACAGTCTTGCCTCATAACAGATACTAAGGACTTTGGGTTTGCTTAGTGTGTCTGTGTTTGTATGTGTATATATAGAAAATGTTTTAAAGGTTTTAGAGTTGCTTAAATTGTTAGATGCGTCAGGGAGAAACGCAGCCCACTGTTGTTGAGGCCTGTTGTGAAAGCTAGTGCTTTGTGTATTTATGAATGCGTAGGGTTGTCCAACATAGACCAGCAGTTTCCTGTATTAGGTTACGTAAGTCAGTGAATAAACTGCTGTAGTTATCAGAACACACACTCAGTGTTCACAAGCACATCTGGATACACCCTCAATAGACTAGATATGTTTGTCTTTGGTGTTGATCTCTTAACAAAAGAATCTGACTCAACATTGTGATTAAAGTATTGTTTACTACATACAACGATGTAAAAGACACATTGTGTGGTGCCTCGGCATTCATGCATTGAATTTAATACATAATTATTCAGTAGCCACATTAGTTCCCATGCATTACTATCACTGATCATTTGTTAAACATGTTTAAAGACTACATCATGGGTCATGGGTGGTTTTGTTTGGCTAGTGTGCATGAGTTTTTGTCCTAAGGCAAGGGTGGGTACATGGGCTTCAGGTAGGGTGTTGCACAGGCGTAGCTGTTCACCCTGGAGGTAACTACTGTTTGTTTTAAGCACATAGTGGGAGTCAGTCAAGTCTAATCTTGCAGAAACATCCATCTTTATGTGTTTATTTCATAGCCTCACTGAATCATATCGAAGTCTTAGTGAAGCCTTAAGGAACGAAAATTGAAAAACATCATCACAGTGGATTTTCAGGTTTGGACAGGTGTCATCAGGTTTGTGTACTGTTGTCATAATCATTCAATTCTACTTTTTGTGTCATAATAACCTGTCACACAAATGTTTTCATGCTTAATAATAGAGAAGAATGTGCCAGTCTCTGTATGTGTTACTTATAAAGCACATCATTTAATAAAATGTCAGTCAATTAATTCTACAGTGTGTAACTTTTTTTTGGTTAAAAATAAACAAAAATCAGTTATTGACCAAGTACATAACTGATCAGTGTTCAAAACACTTACCTTACCCCAATACACAACAATAAGTTTATTTACAATTTGAACTGTTGGGTACAATTTCCAGGGTAATGTCAGTTTGGCTTCATTTGAGCTATATGTTTCAAACAGAGATAGCGGTAGAGAGGTTGAATGTTACTAATTGCAGATTCATTTAGAAACTCAAAATTGAAATGACTATAACCATAGTTTTTTTTTTACATGATCAGATTTTTAAGACAGACGCTGGGGCCTCTAATGTGATCTCAAAGCATTTGTGTGAGACAGATGTTGGATTATATGTTTAAGTAGAAGCACGTGGACAGTGCTGCATTACTGCAGTGTGAAGGGGGCAGAACAGTGTGTAGATCTTTCATGATGAGTAAGAGAAGATCTTCAGTTTGCTGAAATGAAGTGAGCAGAAACATGCGTTTACAGATAATGAGGTCAAATTCAAATGATCTTACTTTGCATGCTTGACCTAGTTTTGGATAGACAAACAGAAACCAGAGGCACATGTACACCACAGTGATGTCATTGTGTGCGGAGGGCTAATGGTGTAAGTTCTCCCCTTTACCCATAAGTTAGTTAGTATAGGCTGAAAGGAAGGAGACAGACCTCAAGCTGAGCTGAATGTTGAGCTGTTGAAATTGTTCATTAGTGTCGCTCATACTGCAGTAAAGATAAGAATCAAGCCACAATCCACCTGATGTATATCTCTGTCTTACTTAAATATCATATTCATTTTCATATATCATATCAAATCATATTCGTTTACATGAATTGGCTGTAAACGGCTGCATTGCCTGTTTATGTTAATTCTGGTTAGTCAAACTTTGAAGAGAATTTATTTTGCAGGAGAGCTGTATTCTCCTGTTTTCCACTGGGTGTCTCCACATGGACTGAATAGGCCCTGCCAGAGTTGGTACCACCTGCCAGTTTTAATTCTCTAGCACACTAGCCATGCTCTGCAGTCCATGTTCCTGGAGGTCCACAGACCTGCACAGTTCCAGCCTACTCCAGCAAATCTGTCCGGATGTTTCTAGCAGTTCTAAAGATCTTGATTAGCTGGTTCAGATGTGATTCATTAGGGTTGGGGCTAAACTCTGAAGGTCTATGGAATTCGTTGAAGATCTCTGCTCTAGTTTACCTTGTTTGACATAAACTGCCCTTTATAAAGGTATTCAGTCTCTGGTTAGAATTTGCTCTGTTTAACCTGTGTATAATGTTGATTGTGTTTTAGCACGATGACAAAAAAGATTTGTGAAATAAATAGATTTAAGATTTAAGTTTAAATCTTCAGCCAAACATTGTCATACTTGGAAGCTGTTTTAGATGCAGATTTGTCAGCCTGTTGTCTTGGATGTTTTGTTTGGCCTTGTAAATATTTGAATCAGCCTTTAACATTATACAAATCAACTTATGCAATGAAAGTGCTATATATAAGGCTAATTGTATCTGTTACGACCCTATTTTATACCTCTGCATTTCTGTGTGAAGTGCATCGGTTCTTCAGATCAGCCAGACTGGATAAAACCACAAGAAATGCAGACGTTGTCTGTGGCTAAGGTTGATAAGATCAGGCTTTGTTAACACACAAAATGCGTATGTTGTCTCAACCACAGTTTGAAAAACAACCGTGAAGTATAGAGTTTAATGACTCAATTTTTGCTAACTAAGCTTATCTTAAAAAGCTTGTGATTGTGATTGGTTACTCTGAATTTCATGTAACACGTATAGAGTTATTGTAAATGGTTGTTTAATGTAGTACAGGAAATATTTTCACGAACTGTTTTAACAGGATTACTCAAAGAATCTCAAGAACTTGAAAGTTGGTTTGGGTAAACGTTTTAAACAAATAGATAAGAGGTGTGAACAGAGTTTGTTTGTCTCTGGGATTTGTTTAATTGATGTTGAACAATCAAACATGTTGATCTTTATTTTATTTTAATACTATGTTTTGATTCTAGTCCGTAGTAAGCCAAAATAGGGAAATTTTAGTCAGGGCAATTTTAAGCTTTAAAGGTGAAACATTTTTGGGGGGCATGTACAACATTGCTTTCTGTTGAACCATGAATGTTAATTGCATGTGGAACTACATGATGTACCTTGTCATAAATGACAATTTGTTTAAGAGAAGATTTGCTTGTATCTCTGCATATAAAATGTTTTTCCCTTAATTTTTAAATAAACATTTGTAATGGATAATTTAATTGGTATTTGCTCTTATATTACAGGGCACTGTGTTCAGCCTGGATGAAACTGAAGATCCTGGAGTGATCATAGCGGAGGACAGTAACGACATCTACATCCTGTCAGGTGAACAGGCCTCAGATCAGCTGAGTCCTCCCGCATCACTACTGTCTGTGGGAGACAGCAGTGGGCCAGCTTCCTGGCAGACAGAGAGTCTTCCTGTTTCTCTGACAGGACACGAGTCTTGGGCCCAGGTTGGTGTGATGGACCCAGAAGATGCCAAGAGTCTGGACAGTGCTGAAGGTGTGGCATTAGCTGAGGAGCAAAGCGAGAACAACTCCTCGAACTCTGACATTGTCCATGTGGATCGTGAAGACGCTGAACTGCTTGAGGAGGGTGGAGACACGGTGGAGGAGGTGGAGCTTCAGACCAGCACTCTTAGCGTGCTAGGCAGTGAAAGTGAGCTTGCTGCTGTCCGTGAGGAAGTGCAGTCTGAGCCGGTTATGTCTGTAGAGGAACCAACTGTTGTCACTGAGATTTCCCCTAAAGTTAGTGATGTTCCACCTCCAGCCCCAGAAGAGAGAGAAAATCCAGTCCACCATGCTGCTGCTGCTCTCACCTCTTTTCCTGTGCCTGATCCTGACCTACAGTCCCAGCTGGTTTTGCCAGAGCCAGAGCCTGTTCCAGCTCCTGTGGAGCCACAATCACCACCTGATCTAGAATCAGATCCTGTCCAAGAAACCCTAGAGAAGGAGGTACTTCCAGGGCTTGAGCAAAAGGCCGCCTCCCCAGCCCAAGAACTTCCTGTCTCAGCCTCTCCTGAGCCCCCAGTGCAGACAAAGTCTGTGATGCAGCCTGAGTCCTCCGACCTTCCTGTGCTGTTGTATGGTGGTGCTGCCCTGATGGCCATCGCTGCAGTATTGGTCTGTGGAGCACTGGCCTACAGGAAGAAGTAAAAGTCTATGACTGTCTATGATCTTGCTGTCATTTGCCCTGGTGGAAGCCTGGGCCACTGTGCTGCCAAAAGCAGCACTTTATTGGGAAAAATACTTCACTTATCCCTGTCATACCATTTTCTCTTCTGTTCTCCTGGCTTTCATTTTTATGTTTATTTGTTGGCTTAGTTTCTTAGTCTGTTAAACTAGCTTAATGACTGGGTGAGGACTTCAGATGCAAATACATCTGTATTTGCAGCACTGATCCGTTCACTGGCTGTGGCCTAGGTTTTGCCTGGTTGCCGAAGTAAACAGTAACAAGACCTCTGATATTCGAACATTAGCATTATAGACAAAGTTCATTTTTTTTGTTAGTGAAGCATGTTTATTATGATATATAATGATTTAATTATATTATTTTTGATTTTAAAGCACAAGCTTGCGTGATGAGTGCATAGTTATAATTTTACGTTGTTTATCAAAATGAAATATTAAAATGCAGAACTGTTCAGATAGTTGGTTGTTTTTGGACTGGAACTGATACATTCAGCTTCGTGTGAATACTTTCATTAAAAACAGTGTAAAGTCCCAAAATGTTACCATATACATGATTGAACCTAAAGCAGTGCCTCCACATGCTTGGCATCTGATGATCTATGCATCAATTCATTCAAACCCTCTATAAGGTGAATTTATAATAGACAATGCTTGTTTAGACTTAGCTTGCATGGTTTTGTTCAAATTAAACTAAAACTAGAAACCTAGGCCACAACCTCAAAAGGGAAATCCCTGTCTATTTTTAATTTGAGTTGCCGTTGCTCAGTGTACAGCTGTTCATTGTGTGACCTTTTGTTCTTTATGGTACAAAAGTTGGCATAATATATGAGATATTTGTTTACTTGTGTTTGTGTGTGAAAAAAATACACCAGCACAGTTGTCATTTTGTCATGGCAACAGGCCACAAGTTGACTGAATTTATCTAGTGTCTAAAAAAGAAAATGCTAAAAGGGGAAAGTTTAGTTTTCTAATCTTGCGTTTTGTAAATTAATGTCTCCAGTTCTGGGTCACAGCATACCACTTTCAATAAACACCTGTGTGTACTGAAATGAAAAATACCAGATAGATTTTAATCCTAAATCTCCATGTTCCAGATTAACAGAACATCCAAATTGATTTAGTAATTCCAGAGTTAAAATGATTTGCTTTGTGAGTTGAGAGCTAGTTTAATGTTGAGATCATATGCTGACTTCAGGTTTGGGGAACATAACGTCTCTTAAATTGTCTTCAGAACCATATAAAGTCAATCATGTTTTGAATCAGTCCTTTATCATTGTGTTCTGTCTCTTATAACACTTAGCACACAAAGTATTGTCTTTTGTCAGCCTTTAAGACTCGTCTGTACTTTGTGCTGCTGTTTGTCTGTATGACTGCTCGGCACAGTCTCATCTCTGCCTTTCCCTGTTGTGTGCCTATCCAAAAGAGACGCTGACAAAACTACAGGAAACATAAGCAGAAGTCACATCTACAGGCAGGATCCACCTGTTGCGCCTGTGGTTGTCGAACTCACCTAAGAGAAAAGTGCAATTTGTTTTGCAAGTGAGGTGTTTGTACTGTTGATGAAAACTGTGAAATAAAAGCGTATTCTGTTATGGGTAAACCTGGTATTTTGTGTACTGATTTAAATAATAATTTATTGGTGAAAAAGTAAAAAAAAAACAAGATCCTGCCAAATAGAAACTAAGATTTCATTCCTGTATTTTATACTGATGACTCATCAAAGCCAGACCATGTGATATCCATGAAATGTTAATGTGTGGCCTTTCAGAGCACACAGCAAACATGTTTGTGTTTTTCATTGCACATCACTTTTCATAAGCTTGTGAAATAACTTATTTCAATATTAAAATAAGTCAATAGTTTTAAACCCTTAAGATACATTTCTTTACAATTATTACAAAATACTCCAATGTCTACCAAGACTTTTTATTCAACAGTATTAAAGAACTTGAAACTGAAACAAAAAAAGTTCAAAATTTCATATGTTCAAGGATAAGAAAATAAATGTGTCTATACATATCTGGCACTACACCTTATAAATGGAAGGCTGGTGTACAGATCTCACCATAGCACCAGTGGAAAGAATTACTGGGGGCTGGGTGGAAGAAAATACTGCACCACGGTGTCATAAAGTTGAAACAGAAAACGGGGCACGTGTTTGCACACTGTCTTCATAAGTGCAAAAGTAAAGGCCATCTCCACAAGTTCCTTGTTAAACTCTTTGGCACCAGGCACGTGGTGAAGTAAGCTCTGTGCTCCTTCAGATAGATGGTATGACCAAATCTGCAAATCAGCAGACAAACAAAAGGAGGCAACCGGTTATGGAATGAGTACTAACTCATGCCAGGTTTAAATAAAAGTAATTTGGAAAGTAAGATGATTCAGAGTTGACTAAAATAGGGCAATTTTTATAACCTGCAAAGGGGATATGTAGAGTTTCTTGGTCAGTCGCTCAGCAGCTAGCGAGAGGACTCTGTGCTCCAACAAGTCTGCAATTCTGATCAGCTCTGCAGCCATTTCTCTCGCTGCCTGAACCTGTTCAGCATTCACTATGATGGAGAGATAAATTAAAATGGTGCCTACAGACATCAACAGCAGCAAAATCTAGATAACATCTAGCCATTAAAGTTACCTACAGGTTGGAGATCTCTATATGACTCTATATACTAATGGACAAGGTATTTACAAGACATTGTATTTCCTTGGATAACATTAAATGTGCCTGGAACTGAAAGCAACGTTGCGTTTACAAGACTAAATTCATGACTTTTACGAGAGGAAAAACAGATCATGAAATTTGTGTTAGATATTTGTTTTTCCTTGTGTTTTCATTACCTGGAACTGCACTGGCACGTTCTACTCATTCCCAACCAGTTTTCATGGTTTACTGTGACTGCCCATTAAGACTCACTGCATTTAACTAATACTTTAAAATGACTTGTTTGAATATCATCATTGTTTGAATATTGAATAACCACGTAACAAATAAGATCAAGGAAAAATTGTATTTGAATTCAGGTAAACTGGCACACTTCTGGGCCCAATTTACCTGAAGTCATCGCAATACCTGGCGGCTGAGGCTGAACGTGCTGCTGAAGTTCCTGTAAAAGCTCTTTATAGTCGACCGGGAAACCATGTCCATCACTTTGTATTTCCCCATCATCCTCTATGTAATTGTGGTTGGTAGGCAGCTTTAGATTTTCATTAAAATCATCTAGATCTCTTTTAAGGTCACTATTTTGGCAGTCATTGGACTGAAGGAAGGCAAGGAGGACGAGGGATATCTCAGGAAAACTGTCCAAATTTTTGTTGCAGTCCATTGCACGACAGGCCATATGAGACCTCATGTACCTTCTCTGCAAGTAAAGCAAACCAAAAAAATAGTTTTGGTATGAATAACAACCATCCATTCAAACCATCATTAGCATATCAGTCTATCATGTCTTGAATCTTAAATGAAAAACATGAACTAAGTTATCCAGGTGTCAAGTCCCGACAATACACGTTTGCTTGTGATTGACAAGATGGTCCTGGTTAAAGCTGGTTAATACAATAATATCATTATAGTTAAATTGTATAATTTCACGTTTCAAGTGACCGACTATTCATTGCTAAAAGGACGAGGCTGAATTCATGTCTCTGACAATTGAATAAAGACCTACCCTAATACTGGAAACAAATGCAATGGAGTTGGTTATACCCATTTTTGTTAGGTGCAATAGTTTATCGAGGTGAGTTTAACCACAAATCAATCTCTCACATATTACTTATTCTCCACATTATTCCCTGCCAGGCTGTTATAACGCAATGTCGAAACAACGTCGCCACATAATTCACAGCCATAACTTTATTCACAAAACAAAACCAACAAAAACAACTCCGTGAAACTGCAGATATAAATAAAACGGAGCAGCGAATGTTTGTTTACATTTGGCACGAAACCGGGAGAATTAACCCTGGCGCCTGATCTAAATGTTCCGGGGTTACACTGCACTATACAACAAACGTATTTACGCCGTCCTGGGGCAAATATTGTAAGTCTTGTTCATGTACTTCGTTAAAAAATAATCGATCAATCGTTACTTACGTTAACCGGGTCACAGCATAACAGTGCGCGACGCTACAGCCTCGGCGCTACTTTCACTTCCGCTGATGACGTGTGACGGGGGCGGTGCTTAGACTCTCGCGCGGAAAAACAATGACATGCTGTTATTGTTTACAGTCGTTTCTGGTGCTCATTTAATAAGGAGATAAACATCGTTACACCGTGCAAAGTACAAAAATGAGTGCAACTTAAAGCGGAAGTCATTCACCGGCGGAACTGTGACTGTTGGGACTTTTAGAAAGGACTTCCCCGTCATTGCAAGTCGAGGAGAAAGAAGCGCATCCATGTATGATTCCGCACAGATGTAGCCGCTTCACCGTTTCGTCGTTTATTTCAAGTATCAAAACTTTCATGAGTTATGTCTGAATCGCCATCGATACGCTTCCCGTCGAGGATACCGGAAAAAGCTCGCTCAGCCTCCGACCGAACAAGTACGCGATTTTTCTTTTACTACAATCACTCAGCAAAACATTTAAAACCTTTATTTACAGTTAAAAACACCAGCAAAACACGCCATGTTCAACAGCGAACGAACAGAGATGTCTACAGATATAACCGAGCTCGTCGTCGTGACGTCAGACGAAGAGGATGCTGATGCTGCGGAGTTTGTCACTAATGCAACATGCGATGTAATCCCAAATATCTGACGTGTTTGCATTCAGAATAATGTAAATCTACTGGCACAAATGCAGTGCTAAAATCAGCCAGTGTTAACATCCAGGGAAACCAAAGCTCATGGAGCGAGCAGCGCTTCTGCCCACAAGCTTCTTCCCAGCTTTTGAAAGAGACCCTGGCTGGGATGACTGCTGGGGTGAGGTAGCAGCCAGTCGGGCCTCCTGGAGTTCCCTAAAGTAAAATAAAAAGGACAAAAAGCTTTATGATTATAATGACACTCATTTTCGTTGTTTTAGGGCTTTATAACCACACACACCTCTCCAACACGGCCGACCGAAACTTCTCCACGTTCAGCTCCCGGCGGAGCTGCGCAGCCAGTTTGCCCGTCCTCTCCCTGCGCAGTACATTGTGCCGACACAACGCGGAGGCAGACGGCCTTAAAGCAGGATCAGGATCTAACAACGTCTGTCAAACGCATATGAATCGTCCACATTATGTTTGCCATCTTGGCCACAGAGCAATTTTGAAATCCACTGAAAAATGTCATGTCAGTTTTATGCCCTCTGCTGGTGGAGGACGAATGTGAGTTTAGCTTTAAAGCTGCAATTCATATTTTCTCCCCTCAATGGCTATCTCTGTTTGAGACAAAATCGCAGGTTACTTAACTTTGTGCATGTTGAAGTCAAATGAAGCCAGACGTACAATTTCCAGGGAAATACAACCTGACAGCTTTAAAAATAAATCATTACAAGCTTACCATTGTGAATCGGGGTAAGGAGACAGTTTTGAACACGGATCGGTCATGTACCTAGTAAGTGGTTTTGTCCATTTAAAACAAAGTTACAGATTGCGGCTCAAACTCCCTAAGATGAAAATAAACATTTGCTTGTATGTGATTGGTACACATCTAACTTCTCTATGTGATGTAAAGTAAAAGGAAATAAATTTGGAAACATGAAATGTTACTACAACAACAAAACCGGTTACATTTGCTCCAGACGTGTGCCGCTTTGTTCCTCATAATGATACCTTTATAAGGTCTTTAAAGGGAGGTGTTAACACCTGGGGCAGGCTGGGTAGCTGACCCTGCCTCAGGCTGTGCCAGTCATCTCCATTCTGAGGAAGTGGTGGAGCTCCAGCAGCCAACAACACTGTAAGGCCCAGTGCAAAAATATCTGCTTTAGGCAGATGGGTAAAGTCCTGCGAGCAAGAGAGAGAAGTTTATAGCTGTAGTATGTAAGATCACAGTCAACTGGATGCTCAGAATGTTTAAACAGATGTTGTACCTCTCGCAAAACCTCATAGGCCAGGAAGCGACTGTCCCCTTCCTCTACCTGAGGGTTCGAGACAGATGTCACATGACCCAAGTCACCTGAAGAGCAAGACGCATCAGACCAATGACATCTGCTATTAATGACAATGTTTTGTTCTATTTTGCTGTGTTTGGCAAATTAAAATATGCCAAACATGGATGGTAAGTTTAGGCTTGAAGATACCTATTTTATATACAACTCCTGAGGAGGGGCTTTCATCATCATCATCTTCACTTTCTCCCTCTCCACCAGCACTAGAACTGGGTCGACGGCATATGAAGATATTACCTGAAAGGTATGGAAATTTGACCATTTCCCAATCATAAAGTCTTTATTTTTATAACAGGTGGTAGAGCCACACAAAAAACAAATTAAAGAGATGCAAAGCTCACTGGGTTTGATGTCAAGATGCACCAGGCCTGAGCTGTGGATGTATTTGAGCCCCATTGAGACCTGCAGGAGAAGATCTCTGAGCTCTGGCACACTGAAGTAATCTCCCTGCTCCCCCTTTTCAGTTATAGCATCATGAAGACTGCCACCTATAAAAATACAACATACAAGTTTCTTCACAAAAGGGAGGTCACATGGATAACAGTCAATTTAAGGACAATGAAACGGGAGCCAAAAGTGGCAATAATCTTCAATAAGCTGTATGTCAATGTAGTTGTGACCATCTGTCTTACCATCGCAGTACTCATTTTGTATAATCATGTGGTCATCCTCAGCCCACGCAGAGTAATATCGAACAACATGAGGGTGATGTCCCAGCACGGCATGGGCATACACTTCCTTTAAGGCCAGCTGCCTGAAAAAACAATATTTTTGAAACCTAGAAACATCCAAGATGCATTTTGCATTAATTACTAGTGACGTGATGTGCAGGCCAAGTTTGGTGACCCATTTGTCCTTTGCATTAAACCCATCCAATTAGTGCACCCACTTGAGTGAACACACACCAAGAGCAATGGGCAGCACTGCGGCACCCAGGGAGCAATTTTGGGTAATGTGGCTTGCTCAAGGGCACCTCAGTTGTTTCCTGTCAGCATTAAGAATCAAGTCTCGGGTTACAAGTCTCTAATCAGTAGACTGCAACTGCCCCCAATGATAGCAGGAATAATAGTGATAAGTCAAAAAGGATAAGGGAAAAATTAACAGGAGGAAATATAGACTGACCAGACCTCTGATCGATGTTCATCATAATTTAGCTATAAATCAGACTACTTGTTCTAACAAAAATGCGTAAATTGTTCTGAAATTGAAAGAGAGAATGTTAAGTGGCCTTATGATGCATCATGTGGCAGGCGGTGCTAACTCACTCGTTGGCGGAGCCTGCAATCGGCCTGCGTGAGCGCTTGATGGCGTACATGCAACCATCCAGCCTCTTCACACATCGATACACGGCACCAAACTCGCCCACGCCAATGCATCCCAGTTCTAGAAACTCACTCTCATAGCGCGACAGCATGCGGGCTGGCACTGCTGGCCTCTGAGGACCGACAGATGGGAGTCCGTATGAGAGGGAACAGAGATTTGCCAAAGCTTTATGTGGGATTACAGCACTCTTTTAAACCTACTACATAGAAAACAAAGATGTTGGAAATGAGTGTTTGGGCTGCTTTTCTGAGACCATACCTTCGATGGAAGGTGAAAATTTTCATCCTCTGATGAGTTCTGAAATTCTTTAGATCTGTGACATACAGATACTCAATACAAGCAAATGCAGGCATTCAAAAATACTCCACTAAAGGCCTCGCTGCTGTGCAATAAGTTACCTTTGTACATCCTCATCATCATCACTCCTTTGGCTCTTCCTCTTAAGGCGCTCACGGCTCCTGTGCACTGTGTCTGGCGTAAAAGGGTTAATGTTCACTGAAGGTACACAATCAAAGGCAGCCGTCAAACGATGCAATCGCTGACTGCGGCATGGCTTGCTGCTTGAGCAGGGCAGTGCTGATTTAGACAGCAAACTCTGAAAGGGAAGTTTAGCGTGCTCAACGGTGAAAATGTCATTTATTTAAACGCAATACTAATTTAAAAGCATGCTGCCTCAAAACCACATTGGTGGAGGATTTACTAAACCTAGGGAGTCTCAGCACCTCAAACTAAAACACTATGATGTGCTGCTCTCTCACCTTTGGTGTACTGGGCGAGTCACATAGCCTGAGTTTTTTCCAGGCGGCATAAGGTATAGGAGAGGTGGGAATGGATGGGGAAACCGTGACACTCCTGGCATGGTGACGCTGCACCCGGGGTGTTCGACAGACTGTAGAGGGGCCTCTAACTGGAACGCTTCTGTGCGCCCATTCATCAAAACTATTATCACTGCTGTCCTCCTCACCGCTGCTGGAGAAGTTGAGATGTTGCTGCACTGCCTTCACAGAGGCCATTTCAAGCCACTGCCGTCAGGAAAATTAAAGCAGCTCAAAGACAAAAATTCACAATTATTTCCTGAGATCAAACATGACATTCTCAAGAGAAAAAGGGCCACAACGAGCAGCTGTATTAAGTTCATCCATTAAGGCTAGAACATTAGTTCCTATTGTTTGGTTACATGTTGACAACTCCTTATTTGGGGGCATCCATATGAATGCTTTTAGGTGCAGGAGTCTAAATTTCATGCATCCTCCCAAAATATAGTTTCATGCCGATACTATGATCGCAATATGCTGTTTTGAACAAAATAAATGCAGTTGTAACTTACCCTGAGATGACCCAGTTTGCCAACACGCTTAAACTTGGAGCTTGATTGTTAATGAGGTTTCTTAACGGTGGGCGGGGCGACGCTGCCCTTAATTAACTCCACTAACTATAAAAACATACGACGTCTTCATTTATTTAGATCAAAACGAAAAGGCCAAACGCGAGTCATTATGAATTATTATTCTTGAATAATTATTCTTCGTTATGAAAATGATGTTTGCGTCGACGCAACTATTTATTTTTCGGGTGGGAGGCGAGCGACATTCGTGCATCACGTGAGCGGAAGCGCGTGACGTCATCACAACAGCGTACGCCCGTGCAGCGTCTGTTGCCCCGCCGCGCGCGCGACGTTTCGGACATCTTTGCGTCGCGACCCGTTATGCCCCGTTTATCGCTCTGACCGACCCCGGTGCGACGCCCGCCTTGTTTTCCTCGATAGTCGGCATCGACAAGCGCAATGGTGGAGCAATCGGATCGCGCTCCGCTGCTGGACTGGGAGGAGATCCCCCCGGCCGAACCTGCCCCATCGGTGCCGTCCGCGGAGACGGAGGAGTCACTGCAGTCCGGTTTATTGAATTACCCGGCTCAGGGCAGCGCAGGGGCAAATATCCCGAGGAGCACCAGCCCGGGGATAACGAGTAGCGTAACAGCTGTTACAGGTGAAGGTGCACACTCCCCCCGTAAACACGGCGGCCCCGGAGGAGACGCGTCCGCTACCGATGAGGAAGGAGGCTGCGCCTTCCGCGGACTGTCCGTGAGAGACCGGAGACTCGCCGAATGGGAGGAAAAAGATCAAATTGTTGCTGTTTTTGTGGTGACTTTCGACACGAGATCGGGTAAGGCTCAGAAAAATGAATGATTCAAATACAATTACAAATACAAATGTTATTCTTTTGGGATGCAATACGGCAATTCGTGTGAAAGATGCACGCCCGTGTTCATTATATGACATAATGTTTGTGTGAAAAATGAATGCAGTGAGAGTTGTACAGGTCATCCGCTGGACTTCCTCATTTAGAAAGAGTTCAGCTGAGACAGGCAATAGAAAGTTTTTGTTGTTCATGTTGTTTTATTTCCGACCGAAACAAACTGGTGTAACAGCTTCACAGTTGTTTGCAAAGGCCATCTTTGTGTATTTTACAGGTAATATGATAGAATGGTGCCTGCCTCAAGATGTAAACCTGGAGGGGGTTGAATTCAAGGCTATGGCCAGTGGCTCTCATCGGATCGCAAGTGACTTCATGTGAGAAACACACACACACACACACACACACAGCATATATACACATGATATACATATATATGTGTGCATGTGGCTGTGTATGCATCCTATAGAAATGCTCATGTCTCTCTGTAGATATTTCCGTAAAGGCTGTTACTTTGGACTCGCTTGTTTTGCCAACATGCCAGTGGAGAGTGAGCTGGAACGAGGGGCTCGGATGAAATCCGTAGGGATTTTGTCTCCTTCTTACACACTACTGTACCGTTACATGCACTTCCTGGAGAACCAGGTCCGGTGAGTGTCTTCCTGCCTCACATTGGACACTTACGTCTGTTTCTATTTTAAGACTCCCAAGTAATCTATTAAACATAAGCTCTGAGCAACATGTGATGTCACATGAGATTTATTGATGACTTTTGAGCCGTTCATTGGTGAGATATGCAGCATGGTAAAACGGCAATACAAAAAAAGAAATGACAAAAGCCATCCTGCATCAACTGTTTATCAATATTAAAACATAAATAATTGTGCAACGAATAAGAAGTTGTTGTTATTACGTGCATTTTGAGTCTAATAATAGCCTTATATGGTGCGACTTCCTGTTAAGTGAACTGGTTTGTTTGACCTACTTAAGTTTGAAATTAAGTTTGTTTAATGTTTATTATCCGTTCTCGCAGACACCAGCTGCAGTGTCCTGGCCAATACTCTCCACTGGAAGCTTTCTATGAGGATAAGAAGGCAGTGTTGCCCCCAGGTGGGAATGGTCTGGTTACGTCCTGCCCGACCAGTGCTCTTAGCACGATGGTCAATCGCTGCATGCATCCAGAGATGAAGGTTCGAACCCAGTGTCTTTTGTCACTACTCAAATTGCTCTAATAAAGGCTATACAGTCGGCAGCACTTATATTCATGATGGTATAATTAGATATTAAGTCTTTCCTACTTTGTGAAGAAAATTAAGCTACGGCACTCGGGAACTGTCATGTAAGTGATTAATCAGGGTACATTACCTCTGTATCTCAGCAATGTACACTTGGGGAAACTTGTGCTTAGTGGAAAGAGAACTATTGTGATATAAAGATTGCTGGATGCAAACCACAAGGTCCTCTATTGTCAAGAGGAATGTCAGATGAGGACATACGCTTGTTGAAATATGTGCTGAGGTATACTTGAGTTCAGAACTAGACTTTTGTCTTGATTTTCTCAATTCACGTATAAGGTTTTTGTAGACTACAGATACGATCTACAAACTTAACGGTTTTTTTGTGCAATTTAACAGTCTGCTTATACTTTGTGCTGTGTCTGCACATATTCCCCAGTTTTGCAAAGCTGTCAGTCAGTGAACTGCCTCAATAAAAGCCAGTTTTGAGCTTTTCTCTTCTCCCATCAGATCACACACCCGGCTGGCTGCATGTCTCAGTTCATCCGCTTCTTTGGAGAGCAGATCATGGTGCTGTGGAAGTTTGCTTTGCTCAGGAAACGCATCCTCATTTTCTCTCCTCCCCCTGTCGGTGTGGTCTGCTATCGGGGTGAGAGTGAAAATCCACTTACAAGCATGTTGATACATGACTGCATCACCTGTCTGCATGTCTTCCCTAGCAGATTAAAGAGCTTGCCCAATGATAATGATCACATTACAATGCATCATATAACTACATGCATTTGTCCTTGTCTTGGCATTGTCATTGATTAACTGCATTAATCTTTTTAGTTTACTGTTGCTGCTGTCTTGCTAATGTGTCTATTCCTGGGATGGGCGTGTCTGTTCCGGAGCTCCGCCCCTTCTTCTACATCAACGTTGCTGACATTACAGCCCTCGAGTCCGAGCTGTCTTATGTGGCCTGTAAGTGTCTCAGTCAAATGAAGGATTTACACTGGATGCAACATTTAAAACTCTACAAGAACATTAAGTTTATGATCAATGGAAACAATGTTTAAGTATATTGAAGATTCATTGTTACTGTAATGAGCCTGTAATGAAACTCAGAATGAGAAAGTAACAGTTCTGGGGCTCTCAGGTACAACAGAGAAGATCTTTGAGGAGAAGAAGGACTTATATGATGTCTACATTGACAACCAGAATGTGAAGACACACAGAGAGAGCCTCCAGCCTCTGCTCAGACTGAACAGTGCAGACAGAGAGAAGTACCGCAAGCTCTGTGAACAGAGGTAGACCACTGTTAAAATCGGCAAGATAAATCAATAAAAAAAAGAAGCAATGATGGACTTTTAATTTTCATTGTATTAACCATTTCCTGTTCACCTGTGCAAAGGGGGTTAAATATTAGTTTTGTTTTAATTTCTTTAAATAGGAATTTACACAACAGGCTAACTTAAACCAAGATCACGTTTTATTTTGCATTCATGTAAAAATGACATACTATATAGAATACATATAAATATATATATATATATATTTATATGTATATGTATGTATATGTATATGTATGTATATGTATATGTATGTATATGTATATGTATGTATATGTATATGTATGTATATGTATATGTATGTATATATATATGTATATGTATGTGTATATATATATATTATATATATATGCATAGCATTAATTTATTTGCATTTTTTTAAGGTTACCTAGTAATGCTATTAATGATTTAATGTTTTTTGACAATAAGACAATAAAAGATTGTTGATTTAATTTAATGTAATTGTTATATTACATTTCATTTCTGGTCATAAATGTTTGGCAATCATATGTCAGTTACTTCTGTGAGAAAGTTACATACTCTTAATGGAGTTATTTGTCTGGTAAGATGATAATGGTGATTTTATCCTTGCAGGCAGCTGCTGCTATACTCTCAGGAGGTGGATGGAGACTGCACATCTAATGAGGAGGATCTTTTCATTCTGTGAGTGCTAGAATTACACACATCAGCACAGTGATTTATCACTTTTTAAATATTAAGACCAGTAAGTATCATCAGAAGGAAATCTGTCCCTCTCCATGTGACACAGGTTCTTCATGGAGCTAAATAACAGAATCTTCCAGACACTGTCAGAGGTGGCAGGAAGTGCTGATTCTACTCTGACCTCTGAACATGTGAGAGCCATGGGGCTGGACCCTCAGGGCGACCGCGGTTTTCTCGTCGACCTGCTGGAAGTCTACGGCATCGATGTCATGCTGGTTATCGACAACCCCTGCTGCCCGTAAGACTCCATCTCTTTGCCTCTCTCTTTGGACCCCATTTGCTGTTCAGGGCTGCCTAACACACTGCCTGATCGTCTGCTCTATTTTCTCTCTCTCTGGCATGGCTATCTCAGGAGCCATTCTTGACCCCTCTGGATGACGCTGGCACTGCCAACACCAACAATCAGTCTGCAGGCTTTTTGCGCACACTGCAGCCAGCCAATTCAGTGACGTCTTTCTGCTTGTCTGTCTGTCTGTGTGATTGCATCCTTCCAGCCATCCCGGAGTTCTTCTCAACTTTGCCTAAAGCTTGTATCCAAAACGTGATGAAACTAATCTCTGTGCCTCTTTCTATTGCATCTCAATGTGTGGTCTTCAGTTGTAACTTTGTTTTTCTAGCCAGTGCTGTCATGGGGAACTGATGAGACATCCATAGTGGAGATAAATCTGCCACCCATGGATGCCAGAGAATGAACGAATCCTTAGTCCTTCAAAGGAGCAGCTCTCAAACCTAGACTGACCGTTTTGTTTGCTGGGAACAATGGTTTGAAAAGTCTGCCTTGTATTTCTAACAGTTTTATGGTTGTTGCATATTACACACTACCGTGCTGGGGAGGAACCCCACATTATCTAAACATACTGTGTATTTAGCCATTTTGTTAGGAAGAAACAATCTGGCATTTGTCTGTTTTTCCTCTTTTCCTTCTACAATGAGGTTTATTTTTAATCTATCATACATGGACCAATACGCATTTAGTCGTGCTTCTTAAAAAGCTGTATTTTGGCACAGCTTGTTTCTGGGTTGTTTGTTGACCCATATGAATGGGAACCAATCAGCATTGTACAAAGTTTTGTCCATTTAATTTCAGTGTTAGCTGATGGCTGTGACTGAACCTATATTTAGCTAACACTATCAGTGAAAACACATTTTAATGTTCATTATAACAAAAACCGATGTAAGCATAAAACAGATTCACTGCTGAACTAGCCTTTATTTACTGTCACTCCTGGTACTGAATGTAAATGAAACATTTTTAATGCACATGTGATGCAGAGAGACGCAGAAATGTGATGTTCAGCTTTGCGAGTCATTTAAATTGCTCTAAAGTAATGAATGTGATTCGTTTTCTGTCTTACATCTCTGTTACTTGTTTAAGTTTACGTGAACATGTATAAACTTGGGTTTCTATTTAAATGTATTGGGTTTGATCAATAGGCTGTTTTATTGTGGGTTTCTATGTTGTGTTTCTGGAGCTGCTGCATGGCTCCAACCTGTGAAGACCTAAACTGGATGCTTAACACTGTTAAAACGATACACTGTATTATTATAGGTGAAATATTATATTTGAAAAGTATTTAACCCTTTCTGTTTCATTTGATATCCATTGAAAACAAAATCACCCAAAGTGAGAGATTATGAATCACACCCATGTTTTACGATTGAGTGCAGGCACTCAGGTCTGGCACAGTTTAATGAAGAGAGAAGCTCATTGAATGACCATAAATGCAATATTACATTTAATTCACAATATATAATACTGTATTGCTTAATGCCCAGTTGATTTCAAGTATATAATTAAATGTGACTTTTGTATATTTCTAATCTATTAGAGAAATTTCCTCTGTATTACAAATCTTACACGCAATCCTCTTGCAGGATGAAGGCTGGTTGTTTATTGTCCTCCTTTTGTAAAAGAATGGAGAATTTATAGTTAACAGCCGTGTAACATAGTGTACAGCTTGAATAGTCTCGTATTGTGTATGTATAAATTAATTAGTTTTTGTGGGTTATCTGTGTTACACCAAGTCTTTATCATAATAACAGGCTAAATGAATGTTGAGTTTTACTCTACTAGTATCACAGATCACCACTGTAATGCCTCTGTCTCACACACTACCTACACAGTGATACAAACGAACAGCATGTGTCTGTTGTTTTGAAGCCGGTGATTCTTGTTCACTGCCATTTTGAAATAAACGTTCCTTCTTTTCTATCACATATTGTGCTTGTGTAATGGTGTGCCAGGAGTAGAATCTGAATAAATCTAAGAGATAAAAAAGATGAAAAAAAAAAAACCCATGGAAATAAACTAAGGCATGAGCATAAGACAATGACATTTATTTTTGGTCTTTATCTGGTCTGACAGACAATTACAACAATGTAATTTTTCAGTGTTCTTAAGTAGCCTTTATATTCACTCAGTGTAAACCAGTCTGGATTTTCTTTATGTCTGTAATAAGTTAGGGGTACAACATGGTTTCATCATCCACTGTTAAAAGCTTTCTCTCAGTTACAAACCATTTAAATGTGCTGCTTTGACAGATGAAATCATAAACATCAGTTACTTTGACAAATTAAACAATTTCATTAAGGTACAAAGGACATAGTTAACCTCTTACAACACTTTTAAGTTCATTTGACGTCACTGTGTGATCCAGTTTCTCTTGTAGTATTAAAAACAGGACTGAGAGTCTTAATCTTAAAGGATAAGCAGTGTTTATACTGTCCACACATTTACATAACCAACATCACAGTGAGCCTGTGACCGTCCTCAGAGAGCCTGTGCAAGCTGCTCTTTCCGCTCTGCACTGCAAAAGAACCTCAGTTTCCGTGGCAACAGTCTCACTTCCACAGACATGGCATCATATTCCTCATTGTCGATGTCATAAAAGCCAGCGCCCTCCTGTGGGCAGGAGAAGAATGACAATACATGAAACCAACTGAGAGAGGCTACGGTATAACGTATAAAAGTAGCCAAAAGTGGTCATCCATAGTACCTCTGTAAACAAGATTTAACTTAAACTACTGACCTTGGGAAGACTGAGAATAGCAGCACTGGCTTCTAGCTGCAGAGCTTTTTCTATAGGATGTTTTGAATCCACAGCTTTCCTGGTTCTGAACAATATAAACCACAAATCATTTATCCCCACAAACCTATTCCCTAAATCAGGGAGAAATTCTATTAAAAAATAATATTTAAATACATTTTGATTCTGTTTTCTTATTTATTATAATCATTTATCTTATATACAAAAAAGAAAAAGTGACATCTTTGATGGTTCTTTTCTGATGGCACAAGAGGTCTTGTGAAACAACACTCACCCTTCTGTGATGAACTGGCCAACTGTGAGGCTGTCTGGCTCCAGAGTTATCAGCATGGAATCATCCACACGCTGAGGAGAGCGGACAACATTTAAGAAACATTTACAAAACAATTCTCTTCATGAACCACCACTGGGTGTGTGTTTCACATAACTCACTTCTATAACAGGGTTCTTGTTGTGTGTGCTAACTGACAGCTCCACTGTGGAAATCTCTTTGTTCTCCCATTGCTCAGGCTCTGGCTCTTTTGGTGGCTCTACCAACACAACAGGAAATAATACACGAGACATTTACCTGAGATATCCACAGATGCACTTTTCGTATATTTGCTCTGGTTTATTGTTTAGCAGTAAATACCAACAAAGCTCTGACACATGATCGGAGTAACAGTATTCACATTCTATGTTCTGTGTAAATACATATGATGTAGAAACCTGCTCAAGCAAATACTGAGAACATACCTTCTACAGGAGGGTTCCAGTAGTTCTTGAGTCTGCGGTGAATGCGATACAGAAGGTTGGGCCTGGATGGTTTCTCAGTGGGTAGGTCAGGTGGTCGTGGTACAGGGCCCAGATAAGACAGAGAGGCTTGATGAATCTGTGGCCACTCCTGTGGGGGAAGGGACATCTTGATTAATCCAATAACGCACTAACGTTATTAGTGTGAATAATTTACTAATTTCCCAACAGGGGATGAATAAAGTCTGTCTGTCTGTCTTTGTTTCTTTATGGTAGTGAAGTGTTATTTATTGTGTGCACACTTACCTTAAGAGTACTAAACCAGTGTGCTGCCCTTGTTTTCAAAGGTCCAAGATACCAATATCTTGACAACAGTAAGAGGAAATTAACTCATTTTCAATGAGACACATGCATGTTTAAATTTGTATTTACATTTATGCCGTGATTACCAGCGGGTAGCATACCTGCTAATGTTAGAAGCGACGTCTCTAAATGCACCCCAACGTAAACCTGACAGGGCAAATACTGGCTGCTCCATCTCACCCTAAAAACATAATTACACAATCAACCATAATGTGATAAATAAAAAAAAAGATTTCTCCAGTGTCAAATCTTGATGTGTTCTTCTGAGGATGAGTCTTCAAACTCACTTTTATCTGCAGAACATCCAGAGGGACAGTTTCCCCTTTCAGAATTGACAGGGTTGCTGAAGTGATGTGCCTGGAAGTCAGGAAGAACATGCAATTACAACAAACAATTATATATGTCAATGAAGATTCATCTACACGTATTCATCTATACTTACTGTACTTTGTTGTCAGAAACTAAATGCAGGCTCTCACTCAAGGAGTTTTTGGAACCCAGAGGAATGTAGCCGATTGGTATTTTACTGAAGGTCTCCTGTGATTAATGTAATCAAATTCAGAAAACAATAAAATGTGTAACAATGTAAAGACCAAGAACAGACATATTACAAAAACATACCTCATCAGCTCTGCGCAGCAGGCCAGTTATCACCTATGTGAAATACAACATGTAAAGACATTTGAATGATGTTCACAGCTGTCAGAAATGAACAGAATAATATCCCACATTTACAGAAGTTTGTGTACCTCTTGTAATGTCCCATCACCACCAGCAATAATCAACATATCAGTTTGCTCCATCAGTTCCATTAGCTTTTTTGCCTGCCCTTCATAATCAGTCTGTTGCAAATTAATTAGACAAACACCAAGAAAATTAATTCCATTAATATTACATTAATAACACAAATAACATTAACATACAAGAAAATATGTACAAAGACAAAAAGTAAGATACCTTCACAATTTTAACCTCCACACCAGCCAAGTGTAAAATGGGAGCTGCATTCTTCTCAAACAAATTATTCGCTTTCCTGCAGAAAACAGGCATAAATGTTTGTTTTGACATACTGGCACAAACAAACTGATTATATATATATATATATATATATATATATATATATATATATATATATATATATATATATATATATATATATATATATCATTTGTTTGTATATATATATATAAATTTATATATATATATATATATTATATATATATAATATATATATATATATTATGTATATATATTATGTATATATATATATATATATATGACCAACTCAAAGGGAAACTTCAAGCAAGACATTTGCTGATTTTATTACCCTTTGCAGGCAGCAGGATTCAGAATCACTGTGGCTTTCTTCAGAGTCTCCTGAGGTCCAATTAATTGCCGACCAAACTCCTGTAAAGCCAACACATACAATACAGTTCCCAGCACATAAACAACATAAACATTGCAGTAATAATTCACATATTCACATATGACATGCATGATAAGAGAGGGTGATTTGCAAATATTAAATACGATTTACCCTGGCCTCTAAACAAGCCTCCCGTCGCATCACACTGTCACTGTGGGGGGAAATAATAAATCACTACAGCATATGAGTACATGATTTTGAGGTAGGACAATATTTATCACTCCAGGTAAAGGTGACAAGACATTAGAGGTGATAGTAATACAAACCAGTGCTTTCCGTACATCCAGTGCCCCCCATATGACAGCAGACACACGGCAAATGTGGACTTCTTCCAATGGTTCCGTAAAGTCCGAAACACTTTTACCACACGAGCCATTATTGTACGAAACCTGCTTTCTAGATCTGCTTTCTCTTTTTTCGTGTGTACAAAACAAGTCCAACTATAACATGAAGCTCATTCAAAGCTTTACGGTTGACTTTCCATCGCCTCTTCCAAAGGGTAACCGGTGCAACAAGAAATCCCGTCCCCCCCAAACCATAAAGCCGTGAGACCGTTCCGCAAGCTAACAAACGCGTCGTCGCAATAAAAGTGAAATGAAACGATTGATATAATTTTCTGCTTTAAGTTTAATAATTTAACAAACTATTTTTATCCATGTTGTCCGGCTCTGTACTGTACACAGAGGGACTGAATTTGGAGACGGACCGATGCCTGCGCATGCGCTGTAGTGCATAAACAACTCAACACTGACGTGACAGCGTCGCATGCGCTTGTGTGGAAAATGTTGTATTAAATGATGAGTTTGTGATGTTTTAGTTGATAGATTTAAGATATTTGGAGGAAGAATCGTAAACTTGGTAAAATTATCAGCGGAGAGTGCATTTATTTTATATTTATTTATCAGTCTTTCGGTATGGAGGTTGAAGACTTCGTTTCCAAGACGCTTGAGCTCCTGCAGGAGGAGAGAGAAGCGGAGTTAGAAGAAACACGGTAAAGGCAGATTAACTTTAAGACGAGCACTTGTTCACTATTACTAATTTCACTATGAAGAACTTACTGATGTTTTGTATTTGCAGGACATGGCAGGAGAATATATCGCTCAAGAACCTACAGCAAAAAGGAGTGTGTCTGATGAAGCTTCAGATCGGAAGCCAGCACACGGGCATGTATGGGAGACTTTTAGTAGTTTTTGAACCTAGGAAAAGTATAGGACTCTCAGTTCTTCCCAGCAACACCTTTGGACCTGGTAAGACACCATTCATTTAACAATGTGGTGTAGCTTTCTGCATGCAGAAGAAGCCCAGCAGTGTTTATAATTGTTACAGCAGTCAGTTGTCATTTTGGTCCATTAGCAGTGATGAGAGTCACACCAGACTTTAAACGTTATGTTGTTGCTCTTTTTTTCTAGGTGATATTGTAGGTTTGTATCAATCAGAAGGGCAGAGTCAGCCGTCTCTGTTGGGTTCAGGTGTGGTCACACGCGTTTCTCAGTCGTCCCTGATGGTGGCTTTTGATGACACACAAGACGGCGTGAACTTGGACAGAGATGGACTCTACAATCTGATGAAGTTGGCCAATGATGTGACGTACAGACGGCTCACAAAGTATGTGCAGATGTCATTTATTTAGTTCTTATTTAGTGTTAGTGATTTTATACCGAACAAAATCAAGTGTTCATATGCATAACTAGTTTGAAATCAGCTGTGTTGATGAAATATAGTACATGTGCAGTTTTCCCACTCAGGTGATTGCGTGTTATATTGCTGATGATATATTATATTGCTATGATATTTAATGTTAAAAAGATGTTCTACTAACGCTACTGCAAGAACTTTTTAAATAACTTTTTTTAAGAACTTTTAGACAACGTTAGCCAAATGTATGCCAAAAAAGGAGAACGTTCCCTGTTAGCTTGGGAGTTGACTTTGACGTTTGCTTTGGTGTGTTATCTCCCTGCAGTGCCTTAAAATCTTTGAATGGATACAGCAGTGGTCCCGCATCTCCCCTTATCAGTGTCCTGTTTGGTTACTCAGAACCAGGAACAATATCGCGTCAGCGTAAGCAAATACATAGAGTAACATATGTTGACTTCTGTGTGTAGGAGTCATAGCACGTTTGTTTTAGCATGTCTGTTATTTAACTATTGCAGGTGAGTTGGAATTTAGCAACACTGGGTTAGATCATTCTCAGAAGGAGGCTGTGACCTTTGCAATGTCTCAAAAAGATGTTGCAATCATACATGGACCACCAGGGACCGGCAAAACCACAACAGTGGTGGAAGTAATCCTGCAAGCAGTCAAACAAGAGCAAAAGGTATGCACAATCAAGATATCTGCCTTTAAATGTGTATTAAGGCATCACATCCTGAGAAGATATGCTGAGAATGAATAAATGATCCTTACATGTGCCGAACATCTCAATGTTAACAGGTTCTTTGCTGTGCTCCTTCCAATGTGGCTGTTGATAACTTGGTGGAGCGCCTGGCCAAGAGCAAAGTCAAGGTCTTAAGATTGGGTCACCCAGCCCGTCTGCTTGAGACCATTCAGAAACACTCACTGGATGCTGTGCTTGCTCACAGTGATAACACCAACATCATCTCTGATATCCGCAAAGACATGGACAAAGCTTTTGTAAGATCTTCATTTCTCCTAATTGATTGCAATTGCTTTTAACTGATGTTCAGTGAGCCTGCAAAAAGTGTTTGGACACTTTATAATCCCAGTCAAGTAATAATGGTATTGAATGAGATAAATATTAAATAAGCATGTTATATTAATATTATATTAAAAAAAGGCATGTTTTTCAAAAAAAGAAAAAGGTAGCACAAGCACAGAATACCTTTCACTAAATTAAAATGAAGAAAGCATAGACAAAATGAATTTGGACACTTTATGCTTGGCGATGTATGCTTGTAAGAAAATGTTTTGCATTATTTGTTAGCCACTTGGTGTGATATTTTACCTAATGCAGTTACATTCAAGCATTTTAAAGTATGCCACAACTGTCCAAATACATTTGGTGACTGTAATTTTTATCAGGTTGATTTTGGTGTACTTTTTCTGACAGTGCAGTCTTGTTACTGCACTAAAAATCCAGTGTAAACTAAATGTGTTAATAATACAGTCATATTTGAAAAAATTGTTTGAAAATTTTGTGTTGATATAGAATGAAATGAAGAAGGCCCGGGACAAAGGCCAACGAAGCAACCTGAGGCGAGAGATCGGGGAGCTGCGGCGAGAGCTGAGATCCAGAGAAGCAACGGCTATCACCCAGATCCTGAAAAGAGCAGATGTTATTCTAGCAACTAACACTGGTGAGAAAACCATGCTTAGCAACCATCCTGTTCATTTCTAGAAGTGTGTATTTGTTTACCCATGATTTTAAATGTGGCCTTCATAAGTATTGGGAGAGTAAAGAAGAAATTGCTCTGTTTGCTGTGGAGACAAGAAATCTTTAATGATTAAAAGATGAAAATGAGGGTAAATTACAGAATGTCACATTTTGTTATTTGGCTGTTTCAGAACAGCAGAGTTTCATCCCAATTGGCTCACAGTTGTGTTTCTAAGTGATCAGCTGTGTCCTGTTGCACTATTTATTGACACATTTAAAGCAGAGAATGTGTAGTATCCGTTCTGTCCATTTCTTCTGCAGTCTGAGTCTTGTGTTGCACACATAAGCCAAGCTTATGTAACATATACTAAGACACATAACACATAAGCTAAGAAAAAAAGCAGTGAAAATGTATAAAAAAAGTGACATTCGTTACTTTTTCCTCATATTCATCTTTAGTAAAATATGATTTTTTTGACTCCACAACAAACAGAGTGATTTCTCTTTACTGTCCTAATACTAACGGAGGCCACTGTATGTGTGATTTGTTTTCTACAGGAGCCTCTGATGATGGGCCTCTGAAGCATCTTCCTAATGATCATTTTGACATAGTGGTGATAGACGAGTGCGCTCAGGCGCTGGAGAGCAGCTGCTGGATCGCTCTGCTTAAAGCATGCAAGTGTATACTGGCTGGGGATTACAAACAGCTGCCACCCACCATCAAATCACAGAGGTATGAAAGACAACGGAAAGCTATCCTATGATCGTGAATTATTTTGTTTATGCTGTTCTTAATAAGCTCTGGCTTTGTATTATATAACGTTTCTTAATTTAGCTTAATTTTTCTAATTAAAGCTGCAATCTGTAACTTTTTGGGGTAAAAATAAAGAAAAATCACGTATTGAGAAAGTACATAGTACATAAAAAGTACATAACAGATCAGTGTTCAAAAACGCTCTCTTTACCTTACCCCGATTCACAATGGTGCTTACAGTAATGAATGATAATTTTAGCTGTCAGGTCCGATTTTGCAGGTAATGTCAGTTTGACTTCAACATACCTAATAACTTGCAATTTTATGTTTCAACCAAAGATGGCGATAAAAAGGGAAAAAGTTACAGATTTCAGCTTTAAAGCTGATACACCCACCATCTGCCATTGGTCCAACAACCAGTTAGCCCATCCCCAGCTTCATCTTTTTGTTGTCTCTGCATATAATGCTGTGGTTGGACAAAGTAATTTTAAAGTAAAAAATGTTTTTGTTTAATCTGTCATGTATTGTTTTTCAGGGAGTCAGTTGAAAACAAATTCCCATAATAATGTAATGTTATTTTCTTCTTCAGTGCTGCATCTAAAGGCTTGTCTGTGAGTTTAATGGAGAGGCTAATTAAGAAATACGGAGACTCAGTGGTTCGAATGCTGACCACTCAGTATCGTATGAATGGCGCCATCATGCAGTGGGCTTCAGAGCAGATGTATCAGGGGAAACTGATCGCACACCCTTCAGTGCAGAAACACTTACTCCGGTGGGAAAAACATGTTATATGGCCATATACACTTTATACGTATATATTAATAATTTGTTTATGCGGTTCAGTCCATATTCATTATATATTGTAACTGATTGTATTCCGAACAGAGACCTGCCTGGAATTGCTGATGTCGAAGAAACCAGAACTCCCCTTCTCCTCATTGACACGGCAGGCTGTGGCCTTAATGAGATGGAAGACACAGATGAGCAGTCCAAAGGCAATCAAGGTTGGTATTCAATCCAAACACAACCCAAATGATATGCATTTAATATGCAAATGTTTAAAATTACTCACTTGATTAGGATATGAAGTGCCTTTTGAATTTTGTCTTCATTCTATAATCATCTTGTCTATCACTCTGCACTCTATAACTTTACAGGAGAAGTAGACATTGTAGCTCTTCATGTGAAGGCTCTTACTGAGGCTGGAGTTCAAGTCAAAGACATTGCGATTATTGCACCCTATAATCTCCAGGTGAGAAGCATTTACTGATGTGCAAACAATCTCTTCAATTCCACTGTAATACAGTACTTTTAATTATATTTTCAGCATTTTAAGTCAATTCAAATGTTCAATATAACTTGAATGTGGGTCCCTTTTTGCTGTGGTGACAGCATGCCATTTGAATTAGTTTTTGAATTGGTTTTGTCTGTTTCAGGTGGATCTTTTGAGAGAGAAACTGTCTCATATGCATGCTGAGCTGGAGATCAAGTCTGTTGATGGTTTCCAGGGCAGAGAAAAAGAGGCAGTGGTGTTGTCATTGGTCAGATCCAACCGAAAGGGTACGACAGCATTTGCATGCTAAGTGAATTTGTCCATACACACGCAATGTCTTTACACAACATGATGTTTAGGAAAACGCTTGTGAAATTAATTGTTGCATACACCCTAAAGGTGAAGTTGGATTCCTTGCTGAAGACAGACGGATCAATGTGGCCGTGACCCGTGCCAGACGGCAGCTCACGGTAGTGTGTGATTCTCAGACTGTTCGAAACCACGACTTCCTCAAGTCCTTAGTGGACTATATGTCTGAACACGGGGAAGTTCGGACCGCCTTTGAGTACCTAGAAGACTGTGTGCCGCAGAATTACACCCGTGATGGTAAAGACACCAAAGAGGCTTCCTCTACAAAACAGAAGCCCAAGAATCAAGGCAAGAAAGCAGAGCAAGAACAAAAGAAAAATGCTAACAACAAAGGCAAAGAAGAGACCAATGTGCAGTCGGGTCAACAAAACCAAAACAAAACCACCAGTTCACACCATCCAAAGCCCGGAGATGTGGATCAGACCCAGAACAAAAGACAGGAGATAAAGGAGCAGTTACTAAACTTCTTGAAGGACCAAAACAAGAAAGAACTACAGTTTTCCTCCTCACTAAATTCCCACGAGCGCCTTCTGGTCCACGAGCTCTCTGAAGAAATGGGATTGAAGCACAAAAGCCAGGGAGAAGGAAAGAACCGCCGTGTCACAGTCTCCCGGCCACCGCCAGGACCGCAGAAACCAGAGGAGCCAGAACCCCAAGTTGCGATCACAAGAGCTGCGGTGGAGCTACAAGGGGAGAAGCCACAGAAGGACACCTCCCAATCAGCTGTTGATCTGAAAAGCCTGCATCTGGAGCGCATGCGCAGAGAGATGGAGAAACGAGAGGAGAAGAAACAGCAAAAACAGCAGAGCTTGAGATCAGAGCCAGATCTGTATGGCAGTCGAGGCCAGTCTGTTAAGAAATCCAAAAGCACAACCAAAGGTATGTGACATCTCATCCATTGATCTTTCTGTCATACTCCTCAGTTGCTTTTCTTCAACACTTGCATGTGTTTTTCACAGGAAACACTAAGATGAAAGCAGGAGCAGTGGAACATAGCTGCAGCCGCCGCAGCAGATGATGATTTTGATGCTCTCATTGACGCTGTAGTGAAGGCTGACAGTGTGTGTGGTTTTGTCAAATGTAAAGCCAGTGTCCTCACACTAGGACAGCTCTGCCTCTACTGTAACAGACAATACTGTCTGAGTCACCATATACCTGAGGTATAATTGCTTTATATTTTACACTAAAGGGTTTATTTCATGACAAATAACATTATCCTTGCACTTTTGAGATGAGAGATCATTGTACTACAAAAACATAGCGTTCCTGTAGTTTAACTGGTAGGACATTGCATTAGCAGCGCAAAGGTTGTGGGTTTGATTCCCAGGGGAACACACTTACTGAAACTGTATCATACACGCACTGATACTTTATCTTACATGTATTGATACTATTATCATACATGTACTCATAAAATGTATAACTTGAATGTACTGTAAGTCGCTTTGGATAAAAGCGTCTGCCAAATGCATAAATGTAGTGTAATGTAAATGTAAAAATATACCATATATCTTTGCTGATGCCGCAGGACCTTAAAGTGTTTGTCCAATCATTGCATTCGGTCTAAATGCAATGATAGGGTGTCCTGCTTGCTTGTCAAACTGTGTGCACACTCATGTGTTTGAGGAGGGGCGTGGCTTTTGAGATGGCTCTTTCAAAATTAGCTTGCTAATTGCCTGAATGTGATACCTGTTGCGTATTTAGAAACCGGGCCTGCATAGTGACAGTGATGTAATACATAAGAAGCAGGATAAGGATACTATTAATCCTAAAAACAAGAACTAACAGTAAAATATCTGAAATTTCAAGCTGTTCCTGTCTCTGTGTAGCACCTGCCACTTTGCATATCCTTCTAAAGAATGCCAACATTAGAAAAGAGCAGCTGCAGTTTATTTTTAACATCGTTCTTTATCATTTCATCCTGTAGCTCGAGGGTAGGTGCACTAAAGCTCTAGTTCATATTTCATATGCATACAGTGTGTTTGCATGAGGGTCTTAAAGGAACACAGCAAAAAATGGCTTCCAGCTAACAGGGAACATTCTCAGAACATTGGCTAATATTCTCTAAAAGTTCTCTCAATGTTTTAAAAATGTTCTTGCAGTTATGTTAATTTGAACTTTTTTAACATTATATTTGGTCAAACGTTTATTCTTAAGTTGTTATTGGAACGTTTTACAAACAATTAAAGTTACACAATTAAAAATGATTGAATAACATTCTTGTAACCAAACAGTTAAAAAAAATTACTTAATGAAAACATTAGGGAAGCGTTCTTACAACTTAAAATTGTTAGTTGGGTTGTAACTTGTTTTAAGTACACACAAAAAAACGTAACTAACATTTTAAATTACCTTAAAGAAAATAAAAATGTATATGACCCCCTTTGAAACACGTTGACATGTTGCATTGATGTAAGGTCTCATATATAAAGATATATACAGCTATATGAAATGATGATATATTGTCCTTCAGGTTCACGGATGTGGAGACAGAGCAAAGGCTCAAGCTAGAATGAGGATCAGTAAGGAGGGGGTGCTGTACGCTGGAAGTGGACAGAAGGACAAGTCAATGGACCCAAATAAAAAAGCATATCTGCAGAGAAAACTAGACTCCAAACTCAAAGACATGGCGTCTCAGAGAAGAACCAAAGCTAAGGACAAAGAACACTAACATGCTAGAACACACTGGATCTAGTTGATGATGAATTTAAATTATAATCACAATTTAAATTAAAGTTATTGAGAAGTATTCATCAAATAATTTCTGTCTTCTGTTTGCATTATCTTCATATCTTCATGGCCTTAAGGTTTACCTGGAGATAAAAATTCAGGTCAATACAACCCTAAATTCCTTTTTTTAATCCGTGGAACACAAAAAGATTAGAGAGTTGTAATGATTTATGATCATTGATTTATGATTTCATCATATGATGAAAAGACATGAGTGTAATTCATGACAATTATTCTTTTTGGTTGAATTATTTATTTAATGCAGATCCACACTGGCAGGAATAAATAATAGTAAGCAGTTAACAAAGATAAAACATGCAGAGATTAGCCTTTTTTTATAGTTCTGTCTGGCATTGATACTGAAACGGGTGTTTTTGAATGACTCAGAAAGAGCTTGAAATACCCACCTTAATGCTGGTTCTGACCCAAGCTTACTTAACCCAAGCTTAAGTAACTTATGCACTTTCTCTCTCAATGATTGATGTATTGAAACTTCATGTCAGATGTAGTCTGACTCACTTATCCCATAAAGCTCTGAGCTTTGAGCTGCCATCAGTTAATACAGGTTTTATTATATTTAGTTATTGCACGTCCTCTCTGTTTCTCTGCATGTACAGTATGTACAGATATACGCATAAACAAGAGATTATGTGCAGCAGTACTAGCAGTTTGATCTTTGTGACTTTTTTAAACTTGTACCTAAGGTAACTGAAAACAACCATTACTGATTTTTATGCTAAATGTGCCACAGATAATAAACGTCATTCAGGCTCTTACAAAAAAATCATCAGATAAGGTCTTGAAACATCAGACCTACCTCCACAGTTCTAATTGATTTTGTTTCATTATCTGTTTTACTAGGAAAGAATTCAGTCATGATTTAAGATTAATGTTTAATTGGGATAACTGTATTATAGTTACAGCATTACATTGTAATAGTTATAGTAGTATAGTAGACATACAGTGATGCTGCTATTTTAATTTGGTTCTTTTTTAGCTGTTCTGTGTGATGTCTAGAAGACTCAGGTGGATAATACTCTGGAATACTCAGGAATTGCTCCGCACAAAAAAATAGCTCTGCAATGTTCTGAATCAGGAATAATAATAATAATTTAGCTCCAGTAAATAGTTGTACAAAAGTATCTGTTCTGTAAAGTTCAGCAATGTTTATTGTGCAATCATGCATAGACAGAATTACAGCTGTCACTTTATTATACAGAAAAAACACACAGGCTATACAACATATCTACAGTGCCCTCCATAAGTAAAGGGAGAGTAAAGAAAAAAATGCTCTGTTTGCGTTTATGATATAAAAATGCTCCAAATATCAGTTAAACGTCTAAAACAATCTTTATTTGTACCTCTTTTCCTAAAACCGTTCCTTTAAAATGGACATTTTTTCTGCTTCTCAACAGCTGGTACTTCAGACAGGTGTAGCTCATTTATTTTTTTTGTCCGATTCCAAAACATCATGCATAATTTTAAAGGTTTCTTAATGCAGAATGTACTAATCTTGTACTCAAGTAGTCATTTTTGAAAATTTGCTTATTGGGACTCATTTCGCCAGCAGGGGTCACAAAAATATTATTTAAATTGTACATCATACATTTGTTCTTCTGCCTTTTTGTTGATAGTAATAATACACTACTGTAAGTCTATTACAGTAATAAGAATCACCACTAAGAATAATTACAGAAAAATATGTAACATGCCTGGGCACATTACAGCAAATTACAGTACAATTATTTTATTTTGTACACTATGTATTGCATTGTATAAGATGCTATGCTTGTGGCCGTGACACACTAAAGTGCACAGATTTTAAGTGTGCTTCCCTCCTGTATTCCAATGCCAAAATACGGAAAGAGACTCTTTGTAAACTCTTTGTGTTTAAATGTGTAAATACTTTTGCCATCTGCAGCATTAGAAAAGGAAACCTTTCCTTTCTCATAGTCCAGTTCGACAGTGATTTTCTGTGGTTTATTTCTCACAGTGAGACGTGTACGGGGAGACGTCTGAGCCCAGTACTCCTCATTAACAAGCGCAATTACCCAGAAACCCTCTGTAGGGTTGAGAAAAACTGAAGTCTTCCTTCTAATGGACTCTCGTGCCACTCCAATGTACCACTCACTGTTGTCTCCCACTTCTACCGTCCAGCTGTTCTTCCCTGAACTGAAACCGCTAGCAGCAAGTACCGCCATGCGGCTGATGCAGCGCTCTGGGTTTTCTGGAACCCGCAGTTTTTTCCCATATCGAATGGTGGTCAGTTCATCACTGATGATTAAGTTTGGATGCGCTGTGTTTGGATCAAAATTGACATGGCCTGTACAGATTGGAGAAAACAGAGCACAAAGCTACTGTGTGGCGTAAGATGACCTGGAGTGTAGGGTGAAAGTCTTATAGACTACTTTTGTTGTGTGTTTGTTTTTTATTGGAATCTGACAGCCCCTGTTCTCTGTCTACTTCAGCTGTATGAAGAAATGAAGTCATATTGATTTAAAAAAAACAGCATGAGGATACGTTAAGAGAGAGTTCACCCAAAAAATAAAATTCTTCCCTTGTTTACTTTCCCATATGTCATTCCAAGCTGTTGGTACTTCTGAGGAACGTAAAACAACACAAAACAACAATTTTGACGTACTATAGTAATCATTCTCAAAATGTCTTCTTTGTCTTCCACAGGAGAATACAGGTCACACAGGTTTGTAATGACATGGGGGCGAGTGAATGATGGGAGGAAAAATCAGTTTTGGGTGAACTGTCCCTTTAATGACAACAGAATTGTCCATTTTAGGCAAACTTTACAGTTCCTTTACAGTTCTTGAAGAACAACTGATGTGTACTTACAGGGGCTGGAGGCACTTTCCATACTTTTCCAAACCTTATGCTTCAATGATCCCAGGTACTGACACACATCTATAAGAGGCTTTGCTGGATATTCTGCTTCAGGTACAGTGTAACTAGTTCTGCAACAGATGTACTCATTGATTTAAGTTTGTAAAGAGGAATTTGTCTTATTGTTGAAATGACTTCCTGTTGCTTACAATACCTTTTTATTGCCTCCTTGCATTCCTGTAAACAGATTTGAAGATATGAGTGTAGCTTGTAACGTTTGTACCACATCAAATTTTTGCATCAGATAAGGCCAAATACAGTAATCTAACTAGAGAAAAAAATAACATTTAAAGATATATTGACCTTTAAAAACATCAGCTCATCTGCTATTATGATGGGGTCTATGTAGTTGATGATGTCAGAGAGCTCTTCAATGATCTTGTTGACTTCCTCCAGTTGCTTGCCCACAGCCTGCGTCTTCCTGTTTCTCTCACTTTGCAGCACTACCAGCCGAGCTCTTTCCTTTTCCCTCAGTAAAGCGTGAAGCTTCTCGTACTCTTTCTTTATTTCCGATGCAGTTTCCACCGCTTGTTCCTATAAATTAAAATGCAACTAAATTAGACTGGGTGATCCATAAGGAAGTGCATGTGAAAGGAAATCTTACTGTCATTCACTCACCCTCATGTTGTATCAAAACATATAAGACTTTCTTTTCCATGTAATGCAAAAAAGGGCAGCAGTCTCCGTTCACTTTCATTGTATGAAATGTATGGAAAAGTTGTATGGACAGTTTCCTTTTTATTTCATAAAAGAAAGAAAGTTGTACAGTTTTGGAATGACATAAGGGTGAGTAATTATAGACAGAATTCTCATTTTTAGGTGACCTAACCATTAAATACTAGCTCATATTACATAGTTCACCTGTAAGTATTCTTCCAGTTCTTCCAAGCTCTCCTTTAATTTTTCATAGCTGTTTAGATGTTTCTTCAGTGGATTATACCTAGCTGTGAGCTCCTTCTGTGGTGTGGAAGTATGGAAATGCCACTTATATCCAAATCAGACCCATACACACATATACAGCTTTTGTATATACATATATATTTATGTTCACACACACATAAATATATTTGTCTCCTCTGCATGGTCCTTACCAATATTTGTGATGCTGCCTCAGTAATCGTGCAGTAGTCATGGTTTGCGTGGCTCTTCGATGATGTACAAGCAACACAGATAAGCTCTGCGTCCTTCTTACAAAACAGCTTTACCTCCTTGTTGTGTATTGAGCAACGGTCCACCGATTTTACCATGAAGTGTTCTGGGTTCTTTCTGAAGGCATCTGCAGCGTTCTTTAGAGACAGATTGATAGGAGGTCTGGATGAGCTCGACGAACGCCGACACGTTGGACAATGTCGTAATCCTTTACCTTCCCAATGTGTCTGAATGCAACTTTTGCAAAAACAGTGCTTGCAGTTTAAGATGATGGGAAGATTGAAGATCCCACGGCACAGGGGACACACCAGATCCTCCTCACCGTATGGACATACCCCTGCCATCAGAGGCTGTTGGGTGAAGTTTAACCTCTGATATTTGTTTAGAAGTCCTCTGAACTGAAGGAAGTGTGTTTTAACTTTACAGCTGGGAAGGACAGGTTAGAAAATCAGGTCTAACCTGATTTTCTAACCTTCAGCTAGTGCCGCCTTCTAAGACATGTCAGATATGTCACTGACACTAAATATATCTTGGGTCTTTGTTGTCTTTACCGCAGATGACTCAACCCTTGACTTGATTAAAAATATCAGAATAGAATCAGTCTAAAGAATAACAAATAAATAATTTAAGTCGGGCTTTTTATTGTGGATTTACTAAAAAGGTCCATTATATATACATAGGACTTAAAATGTGAAATAAACAACAGGTTCTGTCTTGTTTTTAGAAAATTCTGCAGAAAAAACATGCAAGCATTATGAGGGAAAATGTGGAGAGGTAGTTATGACCTGTGATTAACCAGGATATGAGAGTTTTAATACGCAGCATGGAAATTAGGTGACAAAGTTAAAAGTGAAAGAAGCTTTAACTGAAAGAAAACCACAGTGAAAGTTATGAACGTAAACAGCATCTACATATTGCTCCCATAAATTAATAAGTTCAACAATGATAATCTGCCATGGCAAGTTGTTTTATTATGTATTTGTAAAAACCTGCCTGATCACAAGCAACACTATATATATCTAGAAATGTTACACATGCTTATTACTGCGCTGAAAGCTGTGACATGATTTTATTTTACAAAATGATCATTTGAGAGCATGTTGTATTGTATGTTTTTATAATAGGTATGGTATAATTACAGTGGCACAGAAAGAAAATCAACTGTTCAAGCAGGGTTAACTTTACAAGAAACATGCACTAGACGTTGGATTACGTGTGAAATCTTTGCCAAGTAAAATCAGTTTAGAGAAATCATTTTAGCAGTTATATAAAGTTAGTGAATAGTTCATTAGTCATTTAAACAAAGCACTGTATGAACATCAATCAGAAGCACATTAGAAACAATTAGATACAATTAGATTAGATATCCCTTACATAACAGTAGCTGTGTAATAACTGAAACAATCATTATACATAATTATGTAATCAATGTTTATACCACTTTTGGGAAAAAGAAAATACATAATTTTGCATTATCACATTTAAATATTTCATGTTACATACAATAATTGCTTAGTTTTGTATTAAATACTTATGAAATGAAAGTACCCACAAAGAAATAAAGATAAAAGCTCATTTTGGGCCACTCTGATCAAACATACTCAGACACCTTTTCTATGAATATGCTGTGTGTGTTGGAAAAGAGTATAAAACCATTTGTTAAATCAGTACAGATACAGATCGCATATGCATCATCTCAGTTACTGTGGAATAGCTGAACAATCTAAAGTTTTAGAAAATAAGCAACATCATGAGGTTTAAAAGATTGATTTCAGCTATATTCCCACTGCACATCCCATAAATGCATTTGCAGAAAATACTTTTCACATTCTGTTGATTCAATGTACGTGACAATGCTCAGACTGAAACTGTGTAATAATGTCAGAGTATAAGAACCTTGATAAAAGACAATATTGTCATAAATAATTGTTATATAAATAGTTAACAAAATATAGAATTGGTCAAGTCAATAAGTTTAACACATGCCCCCGTTACCTCCGAATATTACAGTTCAATAACAAGTGGGCGATTACAGACATTTGAGTTTACTACAAGCTCAAAACAAACTCCAAACAAACTCAAATTAAACAGCATCTCAGCATGTCTTATATAAATGACTGAGAAACCCTTTAAAAATGATTAATTATAGAATTCATGAATTATTTACACATTCTAAAGAAATTATATTGAGTTTGGAACAGAAGTTATTGCTTAGAATATTATAAATACAATTATTAACAACCGTTTGTTGTAGCATTTGTTGAATATCCATGTTTAGTTCAGTTCTTCTTTGATAATATAGTAGTAATGCCTCGCCTGTTCAACGATAATCCTCATTGGCTGGGCAGCAATGCTGCACAGTCCAATGAGAAGCTGTTTCTGTCTTACACTAATGCAGCAATATGTGTGCACTGTAAGTTCACTTCAGTCCTCGAACCTCATATCAATAAGAAAGATTTTGCTTAGAGAAACATCTCACCTCACTGGTAACTTCTCTGTGATGGGCTATTAGTCCATGTCTTGTCATTTCCACATTATTTCCGGTTGCTATAAAGATAGGATGGACTAACACTGGAAAACCTTTCTTTTTCCATCAGAAAGCTTCCTGGAAGAAGGACCTGGATCTTTTGCTCCCAGATGGGTCACTGTGATGAAATTCAGCCATTTTTGTGGCTGGGCTGTCATTTCATACAAAACCCAGCTTCACAGACGAGCTGTGACATTTTGGGCAGCCCTTTGTACCATTTGTCTGCAGACACCTATGGAAATGAACAGACCTCAGTGAGTTGCATAGCTCCTTCTGTTAGCACATGACTACAGAAATGAATAAACACGATTGCATACTTGAGGTGGAATATGTGAGAGCACGGCAAGGCTTGCAGCTGTTGGTTCTTCTCTCCAATAGACTCTCCACACATGCCACAATAGAGCTCCAGCTCCTCCACACACTGCAGGAACTTCACCACATGCTCCCTCAGCTCATCCTGCTGCTCCTTACAGCGGTAGATGCCCTCACACAGACTGTGCACCTTCAGAATAAACAGCTGGAAAAGAAGAGCACAGAGATTCACTGGGACAAAAGGAGCAGCGGCACAGTCAGATGTAAACAAATAATGCAGCACAGATTTATATCTGTATAATATATATAAGATATTATATATTCTGTCATCAAAGATCTGCTGCTTCTAAGATATATGTTCCTATGTGCTTTATTCTAAAATAGCATCAAGACACACCTTGTTTCCAATGGCTTCTGCCAGGTCATGGGCTCGTTGCAATGAGTCTAGAGCCTGAGAGACAGAGAGAGAGAGAGAGAGAGAGAGAGAGAAAGAAAGAAATGCCATTTGAGAAATTACTGTTGCCGTTCTGAACATCTTTTAAGGTGCATGATTTCTATTCAGTTTACCTTGTCATATTGCTTCTGTAGGATCCAGCACTTCCCGACTCCTACATAGATACATGATTGTCCAAAGCGATTGCCGATCTCTGACATTATACACATGGAGGACTCATAGCGAGGGAATGCTTTCTGTGTTCAAGATTAGTACATAAAAGAAAACATTACTGATATAATACAGCACTCTTCTACAATCGTGTAGGTGGGAAAGTAGGAAAAAAGATTAAAAAAGGATTTACAATTGGATTCTAAATGCACTAGAACTTTGGTTCCCGAATAAGGGTATGCAACAAAGGTTCACTAGCTTCTTTTTACTTAATAAAAAACTAAAATAACATCTAATATGAGTTTATGTATTTCTCACATGAATGCTTGCACCCTCTAGTGTACAAATAGCACAAAACTGGGGTCAATGTAAAATGAAAGTCGAATAAAAGTAGCCAGTCAATGGTCAAGCATGTGTGTGCATCATAGCTTCGGTATCTGCTGAATTTGATTGGCTCTGGGAGTGAGAAAGTCTTGAAATGTCTTTCAACATTGAATTGTGTGCAAAGTGTCCTCTCTTGTCTAAAGATATTACTGTGTTTTGCCACTATGTATCTTTGTGACAGTAAATTTGTTTAAACAGCTAAACAAAACCTCAAAAAAATGATGTGCGTCACTTCATACGCACCCTTCTCATTATTAAGGGAGTCTGATTTTGTAAAATAACCAACGTAATAGATTATTTTTTACAAAGCTAAATGTGTTGCATGCTATATATGATATTACATGATACTATAAAGAAACATTTGCATGTGCAGCAGAACTTACATCAACGTCTTTTTGACAGCGATGAATATCAGCAAAGTTAAGCAGACACAGTGCCTGAAGAGGCCGATCTCCATGCTGCAATGCGATCTTCATTGATTCCTGCCAGACATGAGATTAACGATATCCAAAATGAAAGAAATCTCAATGTCTGTTGGTCTCCACACCAGCAGAAATACAAACTATAACCTATAGGTCAATATTATTATTGTGAAACAGATCTTGCGTTTTGCATTTTGTATGTCTGAAGACATTTAGTTTTAATTTATGCTAAATTAAAATGCTACTTCTCCTTTGCAGGGACTGAAAAAGAGGAGGAAGCATAAAGTAAGTAGCTCTACTCTACATTTTATTTTGTTAATTTGGTTTACAGACCATTTCCAAACACCATCTGGACTGAATGCAATTATTGGATAAACATTACAGAAGAATACAGAAGATACATAAATATATAAATCTATTTATACCACTTATTGATTGCTATCAGGATGTGAAGAGCCTGTTATTCAGCATAACAAAAAATGTTTTTGGAAATGATCGCCTGCCCTGCTTTTAAAACCCATGCCTCATTTTACAACCTCATCAAATCACATTCAGAAGTGATGTAATCACTGGGTATGCGTGAAACAGAGACTGCAAATGAGCATGAAGGCCCCACTCAACAAGTTCTAAAACTTGCGTGACAGCTGGAGCGTGCCCTGCATTCGTCCCCACTGTCAGACATTTGTAAATCACCGTAGCAGACAGCACATTGTGAAGCTCACAATCCAAAGCAATGACTGCCTGTTATATTTCTCTCCTCGCTGTTAGCAAGAGGCTGAGCTCTGTTCTTCATTAACACTTCTCTTAGACAGCACCTCAGTTTCATGGACTCCTGACTAGCGTATTTTTATCAACCATAGTAAAGGGGTTAGTTTGGGGGGCTGGCACATCAAGGCCCACAAATAACTACACCTGTCGGTTGTGCCATGGCCTCCTCTATCACATAACCATGAGGAGCTGCAGGGGTCAGAGGTCAGGGTTATGGCAAGGGGACCGATAAATATGATTAACGTGTGGCATCCTGGGGATTAAGGTGATGCTGCCAAAAGCGAAGTGAAGTGTTCAGTGTGTAAAATGTGTTCAGGTGATCACTGGCACAGGCAAGTTATGATTCCCATGAATCCCATAAATGTATGAAAAATGGTATTTTTACGGTCCAAAGAGCATTTTGTGTGTTTTAATAGAATTAATCAAATCTAACTTTACAAAAGAGTTAACATGCTCAATTGAGGCCTGAACTGTGCAGAAGCTTAAATATTTATTATTAATATTACATTTCTTTCATTTTTATTTCAGTTTAAAACCTTCTGTTTATTTCCAGCTGTTAAACAGAAACAGAATTTTGGATCCCACTGTATTGTCATTATAACAAAGAATCACATCCCTCTATCAGTCTTAATAACATTTTGTGTTAGTTATCATTAACAAAATGCTTATACCTCACAGCATTCCATGGCGTCTGGCAAGCGCATTAGCTTTCTGTAGGCCACAGATATGTAGTACTGGCTCATGGAGCGGTACTTTTGACTCCATCCTTTACCATAGTCATTCACAAGTTCAGCTGCTTTGCACGGAAAGAAGAGTGCTTTCTCATAATCCTGTAATGGCACAAAACATAACCATATACACACTTATTAGCTGCATAAAATAAAAAAAAACTTGCCTTACTTGCCTAAGTATGACAGATATTTCAAATAGATACGTGAAATAATATTTCTATAAAAATGCTAAATGCAACCAACCCCTTAAAGCTGATTATCAGTTACAGTGATAATAAAAATTCTTCCATCATTTACTCACTCTCATGTCATTACAAACCTGTATTATTTTTTTTCTATGAGGAACATAAAATATTTTGAAGTACATTGGTAACCAAACAACAGTGGCATCCATTGACTTTCATTGTATAAACACAAACCACTGAGACATTTCTTAAAATATCTTTTGTGTTCCACAGAAAAAAAAGGACATTTTTGGATGAACTATTCCTTTAAACCCTTTAATGTATCTCAACTGTTAGAGCATGATGCTAACAATAGCAAAGTTTGGAGTTTGGTTCGAAGGGAATGCACATGCTTATTAAATCACACCGTTTGAATTGAATGTAAGTTGTTTTGTGTAAAAGCCAAATGCAGCAATGTAAATTGCCATGTGGGAGGAAGATATAACTTCGCCAGCTATAAGAGGCCAGTGTTATTATTGCTCCTAGTAGCTTTGACATTCCCTGCATGCCTCTCCATCACATACATTATTACTGCAGTCCTCTCTGAGAATGCAGGGATTTACTGTCTTTAATCTCTGGTGTCAAGGTGACTACAAATGCCTTTATCCTGCACAACCTACTCTGTCTGACTAGATGTGCATGCAACATATAGACAGTTTGTTAGTTGTGCTAAGAGAGCTTTATAATGTGTCAGTTAAGTGGAATTTATGATTGTTAGCCAAAAAGCATGTGTACAGGAGAACCTATAGCTCAGTGGTAGAGCATTGTGTTAGCAGTGCAAGAGGTTGGAGGTTCAATTCTAAGGAAGTACTAAGAAAATGTATAGCTTGCGTGTACTGTAAGTCGCTTTGGATAAAAGCATCTGCCAAACGCATAAATTTAAATATTTTACACTTAAACAAGTGTGTGTGTGTATATATATATATATATATATATATATATATATATATATATATATATATACATTATATATATATATTTTTTTCTTCCATTTGTGTCATTTCAAACTTTTTAACTCATTTTCTAAAATATTGGAAATAGTAATAATAAAGAATAAGTAAACATGTCTAAAGCAATAAAAATTATAGATCCAAATTGTCTGTTCTGTTTATTTAAAAACTTCAAAATGGAAGGTTTTAATTGATACCTTTAGCTGGATGTAGAAGTTTCCCAAACTGCAACAAACCCTGCACTCCAGCATCTTGTCATCATTGTTGTGAGCATACCGCAGGGCCTTCTCGTAGCTCACCAGGGCCTTCTGGAAAACACTGAGGCCCAGAAAAGCGTTGCCCATGCTCAGACACACCTGCCCATTGAGCTGCAGGCTCACAGTGGTGCCCTGCATGTTTAGGCAGGTCTCGCAGTATGAAACAGTTTTTTGGAATTCGCAGAGCTTCTCATTGCTGCGTGCCAGGTTAAGGTAGCCCTCTGTCAAGTAGTCTGGGTCTTCCATCTCTCTGGCTGTGTTTATTTGAGCGAGGGAATACTGATGAAACAGATGTTGTATGTATAAGAAGACGAAACACAGTGAAAGTTAGTTGAATTCATACAATTATTGCAATAACATTTCAGTCAATTAGCATAGATGAAAACTCTACTGACTCATTCAGATGTTTACCACAGTACCAAATTAATCCTGTCATAAGTCCTACTGCTTAAATGTTCTTCATACCACAACAGATATCAAGATGTTGTGAGCATACTTGATTATTAATCTCTGACACCTACAGTTATTAAAACATCATGCAAATGATGTCATCACTGAACTTCAGTAAAGCAGGTCCCAGTGCGAAGAGGTTTTTGTCAACAAGATGCTCTCTGCTGAGGATCAGATTGCATGCGGCTCTCATTACGTCCCTTAACTATAGAAGTTACATATAACAACCATGTTTCGCATTACTCGCGTATATATTTAAGTACCTCAGAAATCTTCATTGCGTGACATGGAAGTCAATGCCGTTATTACTGATAAAGCATCTTTAAGCCTCAGCGTGTGTGTTTCTTCCTCATCAGATGTATTTACCTATGTAAGTTTTTTTAAAAAATCCTCCTACATAATTGTAACAATTTTGTTACATACAGTGACAATTTTATAAACATCAGGATCTTACAAACATGAAACAGCGCAGAGGACAGGACTGTATATATGTAGTAACAGGAACGGTATAGCTATAGGTGACTCTTACCTGTAGCATCTCTTTGTATTTCCCCATTTCTGAATGTGCTGTGATCAGACACCCTAAGACACGAAACTTCCCACCAGGATCAGTTGTCTTCCTCAGCACCTTCGTCCAGACATACAAAGCCTTTTCTGTGTCATTACACTGGTACAGCTTCAGTCCCTTCTCAATCTGTTGTTTCGTTTGGTCCTGACCCATTTCTGCTACAAAGTCCCTCATAAAAATAATCATTCGTTTGGCTCTGCGGCCTTCTGGAAAAGTGCAATGGTACAATCTTTTTGTCTTTTACTGTTAGAGCACCATAAGAAAAGTTGTGTTATTGATAATCCAGCCTAGCGCTCAGCACCCACTGGCTTTCTGTTTCACAACTCTCAACTTTGGGTGCAAAGAGATGCAGGAGAAACTGGATCCACAGCATGCAAGCTCTTCACAATGAAGATCCCCATTGCTCATCACATCAAGAGAACGTCAAGAAAATCGTAAGAACCACAAATTGGTCATTGCCACAAAATGCTCGATCCTCTCACAAAGCTGGTCAAGAAAGTTCCAGAAAAAATGTAACACTAAAGAAATAAGTGCCAATCCAAGGTGCTGGCAACGATCTCCCAGAATATCTACTCCCTCCACACTCGAGAAGGAGGAATTCTCTGTACCCTTAACCCCCCCACAAACCACCCCTTCATCTCTGTCCTCCCTCCCGCTGCAGTTCTGGCGCTTCAGCAGATGGTCTTGTCACTCTGGACCATGTGTCCCTGATGGAATCCGACTTCAGCCTCTGAAAAGATCCAAGGTCACAAAAGACGCTTATCTGCCCGATCTTCATACCAAGAGTGCTGCTACTCACCTCCCCAAGTCCTAAGACTTCTAACAACCCTTAAGAAAAAGAACATCAGGAAATATTTAATCCCAGCTACTGCAGAGCTGTGGACATCATGTGAGCAAGTCTAAAAACAGACAGATATTTCACAACGGTGAAGCAGAGTCAAGCGGTCCTCAAAGTGGCTGGCAGTTCCTGTGGGTGGGCCTTGTTAAGCCACTTGATGTGCCATCTCCCAGCCCCCAGCCTTGGTGTCAGCAGCTGATGCTTAGAATAGTTCACAAAGTCTGACATGGTATTTGTCTTGAGTTACAGTACCACTGCTTCTTGAAACACATCAATGGGATTGAATTGTGGGGTTCTCGACTGAACTGTGGTTTTCTCCTTTTTTCCTTTTCCCCCTTTACACACAACTTTATGGATACAAACACCAGTATTTACCACCTTGCCATTCCCACAACAGTTTATCCTTCCAATCCTTCCAAAAATAAATGTTTGAGGTTGTAAGTCATGTCTTTGTTATAACACAATCCCTGAAATGCTAACCCAATGGGATCTGTACATCTGTACAATGGGATCTCCTACAATCTTGTGTAATATACATTTAAATGTATATTACAAATATGCATTTAAATGTATATTACAAATGGCAGTTTTAAGAACATTTCTCAAACAGTGCAGTTACGAGTGTTGATGAAATGTTCAATAATTTCTGCTCCTGATTTCCTGGTGGGAAATCAGGAGCAAACAAGAACACATAAATTGAGTTTTACATTTTAATACAAGAGATATATTGGCCAAGAGTAAACAGTACAGAACAACACAGACATGATAAAAAAGGTTCATAACTTAAAATGCCTTTTTTATCGATTCATTTTTAGTCACAATAGTTTGCATCAACTCCAAACATCAAAAAAAGCCTTTTAATCACCATTAATATAGCTTATGCCTCTGACCCACATGGAACAGTCAAGCTACCCATATAATACATGAGAACGTCAACAGTTCTTGCCATCTGCCAATCAGAGCGAGGTGGAAACAGGCCAACTCAAGAGGCCTCCGTGCCCAGTCATAAACCACAGAGACAGATGAGCTGAGAGGGGACAGTAGAGGAATTTGCTAGTAAGAGTGATGTAAGTTGCAATTGGCATCACCATATAAACATATAAACACATAATGCTCCTTATCACTCGCATTATGAACTTTATATGATGCTTGACAGGACTGGAAAAAGTTTGTTTACTTTTTTGCAGATGTTCTGCATTCCTGTGCTGAAAACATTTCCTTTCTGCTTATCTTGGCTGATGTTCACGCATATGTAACCCAATCGCTCTTGAGTGTAGTTACTCTACCCAACTCGTATATCATTATACCTCACAGTCAAGTTAATGCTGCTACCAAAGAGATACTGAGGCTGTAGATTACAGAAAAATCTGTTGGTAAATGTTAACAGATAGACATAAAAGCCAATGCAAATTCATACTGTAACCCAAATGAAACAAGCTCAGCAAGTGTTGGAGGTTTTCACGAAAGCTTGACACAATGCAATGGTGAACAGCAATGACTGCAGGTACTGATAAACTTTACATGATCTCACAAGAGGATTGATTTATCTGTAAATTACATTTGTCCTTTTTTAACATTCTGCTGTATCCTACTGTACAACACAGCACATGACAGGATAAAGCTTCTGTACCACTGTAACAGAGCAACAATCTTTACATGACTGGTGTTTTATCAATACCACAAAGCATGACTGATATCAACAGAATCACCATAAATACATTTGTCATGGGTCATGGTCCCATGCATTACACAGAACATCTCTTGAGAATGTTAAGAAATCAGGCCAGAACTAACTGCCAGTTTGTGAGCTTAATTTTGATTCCCTTGATCACAGAGATACTGACGTGGCAGCTTTCAGGTTCAGCTTCAGCGTATTTGTGTCGCATTTTTTGCATTTGTCCCTGAACACACAAATGCACCCATTGCAGATGGCCACCTTCCACAGAGACGGCATGCAGCTCCGCACTTCACGAGACAGGAGTCGGATGAAGCTTTCCAGCAGTGGGTTGTAGCACACCAGAGAGTTGCCCTCTGCCACCACAAAGATGAGGTCCTTATGGGCAGTGGCATGGATGCATTCTGCAAAAGACAACATATAGGGCTTGTTTTGGCATTTCTGAGTGGCTGAGTCAAAACACTGATTAAGTCGAGATGGTTTGGTGAAGAAGCCCATACTGTTTTCCTCCCCACCCAAAAGATAAATCGTCTGGTGACACAAGCTTTTCTGACTACTCACACTGATGGCATCGTCCTCATTACAATGAGGAGACACTGTCAACGAGTGTGTGCGTGTCTTCCTTCCCAGTTAGGTATATGTGCAGGTTTTCACGTGCACATACATTTTCATCTCCTAAGAAAAAGTGATCAAGTCTGTTAACATTCAAAAATGGTACTTTACCAAATAACTTTTTGGTATTTGGTCTTTTAATTTATTATTTTGTCCTCATACTCACTTTTAGGCTGTCCAGAAGCATGTCTGAAAACTCCTCTCGCTCAACTCTGCTGTGATTGATCCAAGATTAAATAGCTGCAGAAGGATTTTGTGAGCTTGGAACACCATCTGATGAACAAAATGCAAATTACACATGTGAGTAAATACAAGTTGTCTTTAACCCTTTTTAATCGCTATCATAAGAAAATCGCTTTCTTATGAAAAAGAAACCTAATTTAGGTAGTTCAACTAGTGTCACAAGTACATGCTATTTTGCATTTAATTCTTTTATAATTATTATACATCCACAGTCCGGGAAAGGAAACGAGAGCAGTCTTCAGACAGGGCAGTGAGCTGATACATATCAGCCATTTCATAGTTATCCTGTAGATTTTCAACCTGTAGTTTGATGGTTCTATGGTAAATGTACCAGTGACTGGAAGACAAGGGCACTGACAGTTTAGTTCAGTTCAGTTCAATGTTGCGGTCATAAGCTTCTTTAAGATTAGAGGTGAACATGGATCTGAAAAGGCTGCTCTGTGCCGAAAGCTGGAACTTCTTGCTGTCCACAGTGATGATGACATCTCCAAACAGACCATCCTCCAGACACAAGCCCATGATGCTCTTCATGACACGATCAATGAAGCTGTAGCCCTTACAGTAGTTTTCATCCCCTGATGACCCCCAACACTCAAACCCGTCCTCAACAGACTCCATGGCATACACTCTGCTATGTGAGCCTCTAATCTAAAAGAGCTTCACCAACATATTAGATGAATGACTTACTGGACCAACTTCATGTCAGATGGGCGCATTCACATGTTGTTTTCACACACTTTTAATTGAGGACAGAGGCACCCAAAACACAGACAGGGATCTGGCCTGGGATGTAACAGAGTTTTCTAAACTTTGATCCACCTGGTCATGTGTTGTGTTTTATAGCATTTTATAAAAATAACTTGTACACACTTGTATTAATTATAAACACAAGCACGTGTTATATCTTTATCATACCAGCAAGAAAGCTTATAAAAAGTCAAACTAGGGAAACAAACAGCACTTCCTCTGCTGCCTACTGACGTCACTGTGTTTATGCGACTCAACGCCGCCCCCGTGTGTTGGACACCCGTCGTTGCACCCCAAAATTAGGAAAATATTTCTTAATATCGCGTACAAACGTGTTTTTTTGCGATGCGATTAATGACGTACTATTTGTATACACCATGCAGAGAGAAAAGAAAATGGATATCAGTCATCATCTTTCATAATATTTGGCTCAAATTGTATTTTTCCGCAGGTGGAAACATGCGACGCAATGGAGAGCGTCTGCCTCCGACACCCTTTTAACCCTTTTTGCAGGGCAAACGGATCACAATCGTGATACTTCAATCGCAAACGTGATATTTAGAGGTTGTGACTATGTCGATGAAACTGGCATGTGTTGTCCTGTGTCTCATTGGCTTTAAGGAGCTCCGGCATGGCTCAGGTAAAGACCTTTCAAGGTTTGATCGTCGCGGTGCTTCTTCTTAAACACTTCAAATGCTTTTCTTAATAGTTTGCATTGCAGAATCCCTGATGTCGGTAGAGGGACGTTTTCAACTATTATTTTTCACTTTTTTGCATTAAAAAACCCGTTCAAATACACTTTTGTGAGCGTTGTAATCAGACAAATATATTTTTGTGATATGCAGAATAGTTTCCCGTATGCAGCTGACCATAGAAATACGACTGCATTTTATTAGCTGCTCCAGTTGCAGACACTTTCTTTCTCTGGCCTTTGTGGGCCAGCTTTCTGTCCTGTTATTATTCTTTACATTCATTTACAGTAATCCTTTACATTGTTAAATCAGATACACAGCTGTAATGCTTTATAAGTCACCTTGCATATGTTCTGCTGTACATGCAGATGTCTCAGCTGTTCTGCACGGTGGACTCGCACGTCACGGGTTTATCACATCTGTAAGTGATACTAACCTGATGTTTGAGGTGAGAAGACCTTTCTATACATCAAACTTCAGGTTGTTTCGCAGTTAAGTTGAGAATAAACTATATAACTCAATGACATGCATTTTTACAGAACAATTTATGAACTTGTTGGAATGAAGATCATTCTTACAGAACTTACAATCCTGGTTGTACTGAATAAGTGAATGTTCATCAAGTATTGCAAGCATGGATCTGTTTTAGGTTGTAAGAACGTTTCCCTTAAGTAACCAAAACGTTATAAACATTATTTTGAAAGTTCTAGGAATGTTCGAAACATCCAGTTTTTTAGTTCCACCACAAGCATGTTTTTGATAACATTGAGAGAACTTTTGGAGAACATTAACGTTCCCTGTTAGCTGGGGTGGGGCTGAGAGGAAAGATCATGTCTCACAAATGATTTTCATTTTAAACTCTAGTACTTATGGAGAGGTCTGGAGATTGATTCTGACAACAATGTCATCATGCGGGATCAAGAAATGGCATCTATGCGACAGGGGCGAGCTTTTCTAACTCTTATCAATGACAACATACCAAAGACTGCATCTGCAATGGAGAAGTTACTTGTTTCACTGGAAAAGCAAGACAGCTCTTTCACACAGGCCCGTTTCGAGACCCTCATCCTCGGAACTATTTATTCTGCCTACCAGGTTCGTAATCAGAGGCTGGAGACAGAGCAGCAGGCCTGGACTGACCTTCTTGGTCGTCTGGGAAATGTTACTTTGGTTCAGCTGCGTAGATTTTAACTAGTAAACATACCAATGACCTTCTGATCATTTGTACACGACTTACTTGCCATCTGTGTTTAATCTGTGAGTCATAAAAGTAACATTCACAGAGAATTGGACTGGCTGGTTTTAGTTTGATTTACATATTTTTGTATTCTGACTGGCTTGTTTTTTCATCTTCTACCGTAGCTTGTTTTTAGTTCTTCTTAAAATCATAAGCCACATCTTATTACATACACAGTAACAGAGACAACTTTTAATGAAAAGCTTTTATTTTATATAAAAATGTATGTTTATATAATGTTGAAATGGCTAACTATCTTGTAACTAATAAAACTTGCCCAGTATCTAGCCTTACAATCTTGTGTTTTCTCTCTCACTTCTTCCCTTTAGAGGTCTTACTTTCTGTCTTGCTCTTTGTCTCAGTTGAAACAAAAATGCTGGTTTCTTTACATAATTTGCATTATGTATGTTAAAGTCAAATGAAGCCAAATTGGCATTTTCCTGGAAACCTTAGTCCTAACCAAACATGCTATTTATCTAAATGACATACATTTACAATATCAGATCAATGCTAACCAATCAAGTGATTTTACACTTAGTTCTATAACAGGGTTTGTTCTCCAGCTTCAAACCAATCAGGAGCCCCTGGTGTTTAAAGCACTAAAATATGCACAACAAATATATTCAATGACGTGACATTGAAATGATCATGCTGACTATAAAAAAAATTCACTCAACATTACTCCCTCTGCAGGTGCTCACTGGAAGTCCTGAAAACCATGCAGATCTATAAAAGTCAGTGTAACTGGCACACAAGGTCCTCCTTGTTTAATAACCAAATAAATCTAATTGGTGCACATACTTTAGCCTAATTCAGTATATAAACAGAACATGTGTCATAGCAAATTAAAGACAAATGCCTGTTAAAAGTACTGCAAGTAGGAGTGCATATTTTAAAAGTGAGTTTTTTGGAGTATACTAGCAAAAAGACAGCCTCAATCTGTCAAACATGGACTAAACTTCCATTCTGATTTCAGGGGGTCTTTAAAAGGAGAACCAGTAACTTCTAACAAAGTATTTTGGTTACTCAAATAAATTTGTTTCAGCAAGTCTCGAAGGGTGATGGCACCCCCCAGAGATGAAGTGGCTGAACTTCATGCCTGTACTCCCCATCCACACCCATCTAGACAGAGAACACAAGAAAACATCTGAGCAGTTACTGAAAGCATCATCTTACAGGCAAAGAGTTTACGTAGACAATGATGACTACATTATTCAGTGCATCATAATCCCACAGGACGATGTCTCCACCCTTGGAGCCCACTGCAACAGTGTTGGGGTGGGTCGGGTCCCTTTCCAGACAAGTGACCCTGTGGTCAAATGGGCTGGCTCCAAAGCAGCGTACAAAAAGCTCCTGCAGACACTACAAATCAAAAGGGAGAAAGTAACCAGCCTAGAATGGTGCATGTTTGCTCTAGTTCTGATAAGATATAAGTATACATAATATTTTTAGACCTCTTAGTGATTGCTATCAGAATGGGAAGAGACCAGTATAACAAAAAATGTTGCTGAAAAGAATCATCTAGCCTGCGTTTAAACAAAACATCAACATCAGTTTATAAAACTCAAAGCTTTGCACATCTTGTTTTTGGGCTTTCAGCTTCTTGGAGAGGTTTCGAGGAGGTTCTTCATTCGCTCTCTATTTTGAGTTGACATTTGACTTCGTTTTGAAGCAGACGAGTATGTTTTGGGCTCTTTCTCTCTGCTTTCTTAACAAAGCTCACGTCAATATCGCAACATTAGTTTTTCTGACCTGCTAATGTAATGTTTACAGTCTAAACGCCGTCCGGTCCAACGCATGCGCAGATCAACAACGCTCACAACGCTGTCATTCTGTGACGTAAGCAAAGATTGTTTTGTTAGGCTTGAGCGCGATACTGATCTCAAATCAGCAGGTGGCACTAAATCCTCTGACCAAATTTAGGATTTTATAAGCGTCTTTGATTTACGTTTTGTGTGAAAGATACGTTTCATATTTTCTGAATATAGATAGAAAACAGTTATATATATATATATACACATTTGTACTGCACTTGAAATATTCATATTACGTATCGAATGTGCATTCAATCTTTATACATTACATTGCATTACGATCCTTAAATACGTATATTCCCCAGAATACGTACATATTTTAACATTTTCACATTTTCCTCCTTAGTTTTATTAGTTGCTATTGTGTGTGCACGTGCGTACCGGAAGCTTGCATTGCCAAAGAAAATGCCTGAAAAAAGGAAGCCCGATTCTTTATTTATTTATTTTTTTATCTCGTCGATGTGGTAATATTATCGAGTTCTCCGGTGGGCCGCGGTATCTGACTTCAGATCTGTAAATGTTTAAAACCAGTGGACAACCAATGGCCAGCCATTGAAATAAAGGCGAAACAAATCTCACGCGCAAACTTTAACAAAGCCTTGGATACGACGCGCGCACGCTGGGCACGTCGACCAATCACAGGCGCGCAGGGACTTGCAGCTGACAACGAAAACAAAGAAACGCGTGTTGGTCCTCCGATTGCGTTTACTGTCAGACCCAAAAGCAAAACGTTCACTGCGGGTTTATTCAGCTCACACACCGAGCAAAGCCCAAAGCACGTCTGCGTTTGACGGTAAGTGTGCACAAGATGTCGATTCATCACAACTAAAGCTTTGTGGAGGTCTGCATCGTCTGCTGCTTTTTCGGGATGCTTCACAACTAACAGGGAACATCTTAACGCCAGTGCATTCAGCAAGATGTGAATTTCGTGATGCTTTCTCAGTTTGACCTCATGAGTGTCGCTTTAAAAATAAAATATTGCATATTGTAATATATGTTTCACCTCGGTGTGCTGTAGTCTGTGCACAGATCAGACAATATTAATCAATATTTGCAAACATCAGAAAAAAAATCACTGCTCCCAAAGAACTATGAACTTTGACAGGGACAAATATATGCAAAAAATTTGACTGAATTCTGTATTCATATTATGTTGTGCTGGTCCTACAGTGTTTGTGCTTAAGTCAAGTGTGTCAAGTTAATTAGTATACTAAATGATAAATGATACATAGTTGTACTTTTGTAAGGTTTATGGTTAACCAATGAAATATTGCACAATCCGCGTGAGAAGTTATACGAATGTTTGCAGTTTAGTTTTCTTGCACACAACAAATGTTCAAGACCCCATATAAAGTATATTCATGTTAACATATTCTGTACTATAATTGTAATCAATGTGAGCTATTGTACACCAGTTAAGATATAATCTTATATATAATCCCTCCCCCTCTATCTGTTCAACAATGATAAATCCGTTGAAGGTTTTGATACTTAACCATAACTTAACTAACTAAAAAAATGTCAAAAGCACAGACAGAGGTCTTTTCTTTGTCCTCAACTCCCCTCTACAGTATGTAAGTTAATGATCTACTGATCTTTAAACTGGAGGTTGGCATGGTGATGTTCAGCTGATCTTCTGTGAGAATAAATATAAGAATAATTGAGGTTTAATCATTACATTTGTGTTTATATAAACAGGTAATATCATGGCCACTGGGTTTATGACTAGGGTTAGATAATGTTATCTATTGCTCTGTTGTTTATAACAGCTTTCTAAAAGACCTTTTTGGAATGCATGTACTGATAAAACATATAGCTCAAATGAACTGTAAGCTTTAAGCACAAATAAAAGTGGTGGCCAGATGCATAAATATTTCTACTGCGAACTTATACTGTAGCAGTACTGTAGAGTTGTTCATAAGATTCAAAACTGCTTCATCTTCATCTCCTATAGGTGCACCTATATCATACAGAAAGGTGGGAGAACAGAGTTGGCGATTGTATATTGAGTTGGCGATACTGTATATTTAATACACTAAAGAAGACTTCCAAAAAGTTCTAAAGGAAATCTTTAGATGGCTGGTCATCTCTCCACCTTGTGACTGCTGGTGCTTCTTTTCACCATGCTCAACCTCATCAAGCTATCTCGAGTGTTCACCATCAACCAAGTTCCGAAAGTGAGCTAGCTTTTCAATGCTAATTTGCAATAAATGTCATTGTACTGCACTGTTGCATGTGTTATATTCAACAGGGTTATACACTGTACATGTGGAGTTATGACATTCTCAGGGTGGACATGAAGTAAAGCAGATAAACATAACTACATTAATGTAATATGTTTCATTGTAGGTCTTCCATGAAGATGGCATCATCTCAGGGTATCGCCACCCGTGCAGCTCTGCCAAAGACTGTGTGCTCAGTCTTTTCCAGCTAACAAATGAAACCCTTAATATTTGGACTCATTTTCTGCCCACATGGTAACTAAATTCTCAGCATTCACATGCAGACAACTCATTTAAATGAATAAATGATCTTGTTTTGCAAGGTTTTTCTTATGGAAGCTGCTGACAGTGGTGCTGGTGCAGAGTGGCTGGCAGGATCCTTTCACCTGGCCCCTACTTGTGTTTCTGCTGTCATGCTGTATGTACCCACTCACTTCCAGCTGTGCCCACACCTTCAGCACCATGTCAGAACGGGCCAGGCACATCTGCTTCTTCTTTGATTATGGAGCACTCAGCTTCTACAGCCTTGGTATATACTAGAATTATTAAATGGTGGTCTTAATTAAGTAGTATATATGCCCTATCCATAACTGACTAAGTATAATATAGTTTACACATTATGCAACATATTGTGCATAATATTGCTTGAAACCATCATAAGTATCACAAAGATCATTCTTTGGAGGTTTTTTCCCATGTCACATGTAATGTCTTTCAGTTTGCTTGTTTTTTTGTGTGTTTGTATCAACAGGTTCTGCCATCATCTACTCTAGTTACACGTTTCCAGATAAATGGGTCAACAGCACTTTTCACACATACTATGTTCCTATAGCCGTTGTCAACTCTGTTATCTCTACTGCACTGGCCTGCTACTCAAGGTAGAGTAAGCTACCATAAAATATGTAATACATATACAATATGAATGTAAAATGCAATAATAAATTATAATATTATAATATTAATACAATATTAAAACAAACAATATTACAATATTAATCTTGTTTGTATAATTGGAATACTGAATGTGAAAACAGTCTATCATCAAGTGAAACAACTATGCTTTTTCTAGGTCTTCTGAGAAAATAGATGAGAAACTATGCAAATGTCTACGGATAATGGCCTTTGTCTATCCATATCTCTTTGACAACATTCCTATCTTTTATAGAGTAAGTGTTTTAGTCTTTTAAAATGTTTTCAGTTTCTCTTGAAAAATTACAATTGTGGTTTTGAATGTTATTTGATTGACATTTCGTTCTTTGGCCTTCATACTACCTGCATAGATTTTTGTGTGTGTTGGTGAGGACTGCACGGTAAACGAGGCCAATAAGGTTCACTACCAGCACACAGCACTGGCTGCGCTTACCGGCTTTCTTTTTGCCACGCATCTGCCGGAACGATTGGCCCCTGGCAGTTTTGACTACATAGGTACAAATACAGATCCATGGTTACACTTTCTTAAAGCTGCAATCTGTAACTTCTTTGGGTTAAAAATTTACAATATTAGTTACTGAGCAAGTCTCCGTACCTTACTTTCGCAATAGTACGTTTTAAATAATGATTTATAATTTGAGCTGCCAGGTCCAATTTCCCAGGAAATGTCTGTTTGTCTCCATTTGACTAACATAAAGTAACATGCAATTTTATGTTTCAAACTGAGATGGCAGTAAAGAGGTGAAAGTTACTGATTGCAGCTTTAAGCATCAAGTCAGAAACGGATACAAGGAACTATGGTAAACTATATAAATTCTGTTCTTTTACACACTCTTCACAGGTCACAGTCATCAGCTTTTTCACGTCTGTGCTATTATTGGCACATATTTCCAGTTGACTGCCACTGAACTGGACATGGCTGCACGGAGGCAGTGGCTTCAAGCTCATTTGCCACCAATCACCTTATCAGACACTGTTGGAGCGGCATTCATTTGTGTGGCCAGCAGTCTTTGCATAATTTACGTCTTCAGTATGATGCTTTTCTCCACCAGAAGCATAAAGGCAAAGTAGTTAGAAGTGACACATAAGATTTCTCAGGCCATCCAAGGTAGTTTTCTTTAAACCGAAGGAATGTATACAGTATATATCATCGCCATTTGTGTCTAATGGAAACACTTGCGTATTAACAGCATAATATTTTATTTATCTGGAAAGACAAATAAGGATACACAACTGTATAGTTTGATTCAATTATTTGATTGTATTGATCTACATGTATTGTCTACTGGTACACTTTAATATTTGCAGTTTCGCACACATTTCCGTGTTTTTGCACAATAATATTTTATTTTTTTACATAAGTGTCCCTTTTATAATCAGCCTTGTTGAACACTGTGTGTAATTCCTGTTAATAATAAATAAAAGTTTGTCTGTTTGATGTTTGGTAATGAATATATAGTTTGTTTCTCTGTGTTGGTGCAATACTTGCATAATTACAAACAATATTATCATGTTTTTGATGCACATGAATCAAAAATTCCTTTACACACTTTGTGTACAATTTTACGCTATTAATAAAAATGGTGGTTAATATTTGCAGTTTTTTGTGTGACAACTGATTCTTCCTAATTCAGTGTACGTCACAAATCCTTTTAAAATTCATCACAGTGAATTCAACATTCCTGCTTCTTCTGTGCCAGTTCCTCAAAGCAGACCTACAGCAGGACACCACAGGCCAAAGCTCAGCATTAAATCCAGTAGAAGATGTGCCAAGCAGTGTGTGCCATCAGAAGTCCTCCGTATTCTGCCATGACTGTGGCCTGTTCTTTTGTTCCCAAGCATCGCAAGATTGCTTTAACCCCTATTACAACATAAAAAATGTGTAGTTTCGTAGCAGAAGTTGTGAAAATTTGAGTTGTGAAAAGTTGCAAATAGTTTGATAATAGTTATAAAGTTCTATGTAGTTGTAAATAGTTTGTAAATAGTTGCAAATGGTTTTAGTTTGTAATATGTTTTAATTCATTTTAGTTTTTTTCTAGGTTTTTCATTGTCCTATTCATGTGTTTCTTTAATGACATAAATTTGTGTTTTTATTCATTGTGTTTGAGTGCGGGAAGTAAAACAGAGTGTAAAAGCATCTCAATATGTGTTGTGGTGTCAAACATCAGATCAAGAATCACAGATGAAGCGTTCATAGCGGACTAAATCTTTTAGAAATCTCATTTTTAGTTAAATCAAGCTCAAAACTCAGAACACAACTGGGTTAGACTTGTGGCTTCGAATTTCAAGCCTTTTTAGGCTGAAACTAATATTTATATACCTATGTATGAATATTTATATTACTGCATTCATAGCAACCAATTTAAACTGAAGTTTTCATATTCATTTAGTGATTCCACTTCAGCAATAATCTGAAGACCAGCGTTAGGTCTGTGCTACAAAGCATTTATAAGTTAAAACCATAATGATAATGCATATGTATGATCAAAACGGGTTAACTTTTTTGATACCGGAAATGATATCATAGTGGGCGGGGCTTAGGGCGGGACATCCGCTCGGTTGAGGTCTGACCGAGCTCACTGATTGGCTACATTTGAAAAATCAGGCTGTGACGAAGGCGAGGGAACGTTTAAACTTCGAGCTGTAGACACGGACGGGAAGACAGCGCGTCGCGAAGTTAAGCTAAAATATCGCAACATGACCAAGCAAATGTACGTACTTTATGCTTGTTTTTTAATTTATTTTGCATTGATGACGCTGAAGTTGGATTATTTTGGGGTTTTATTATTATTATTATTATAATTATACAAGCAACTTCATCGTCTTGTACTAAAGACTTTACTAGCTAATGTTACCACCCGTATTATTAATTCACTCATATGTACTTCCGATTTGTAATCTTTAATATTTTTATATTTCTAAGCAGATGGATGGATTTTATGCCTGTTGATATATTTCTTTCCGGTCACCTCAATGGGATACCCAGTTTTTTTGGTTTGCACTAAATGTCCGCCCTGAACATTTAAAATGAATGAAACAGCCGACAAAGCACTTCCTGTTTAAGTACCTCGGTTAAAAAAGCACGATTTCATTTATAATACAATTCAGAGTGACAGATTTGCTTAGAAACGTGTTGCCAGTTACTGTCGTGTCGTAGTGACAAAGTTACAGATAAATTTTACTGGAAATTTTGCCTGACGCGATCTAATATTCATATTGAAATGGCTGCTTTTCTGTCCATACAGGTGAAAATAAGTAAACAATAGTTAAAACGTATAGTAAACTCAAAGGGGACGGAATTAAAAACTGAATTAAAACATTTCCGCTTTCTAAATGCTGTTTGTTTACTTTTGTAATAGGAAGGGCAAGACGCCCCGTCGCCCTCCTCCGAAGAAGACCTCTAACAACCAGACGGACCCTGTGGGAGTAAGTTATTATTATTATTATTATTTTACATGAAGAGACACAAAATCAGCACAAGTAAAGCATTTATAATGGGCTCAGGGATGTGAAGGTGGTGTCTGATTTAGTCTGTATGGGCAGGTGTATTGTCGAGTGCGACCACTGGGTGCAGATGATGAGGAATGCTGTATTGAAGTTATAAGCAACACCACAATTCAGCTGCATGCTCCTGATGGACTCAAAGCCAACAGAAACGGAGAATTCAAAGAGGTTCGTGTCTGTGCTGACCGCTGGCAAAACTAATTATTTTGTCTAGCAAGTTTCTTTCTTTATATCGAGTTATTTTTCTACTGTCTTGCCCCCAAATTCCTCTTGCTGATCATCTGTGTCTTCCTCAAAGCTTGCTATAACATTGTCACCTTACTGAAGATCGCTCTCTAACTTATTTCAGACACAATACTCTTTCAAAAAAGTGTTCGGAAACAGAACAACGCAGAGAGAGTTATTTGGAGATGTTGCTAAACCTCTTGTGGAGGACCTCATTCACTGTAAAAATGGTAATAGAAAGATTTCTTCTTTACATTTGTATTCTAATATGGCAACACTTGATAGACTGACAGTAATTTTTTTCCTCCCAACAAGGTTTGTTGTTTACTTATGGAGTCACCGGCAGTGGTAAAACTCATACAATGACTGGCTCTCCGGGTCAAGGTGGACTGCTTCCGCGTGCGCTCGATATGATCTTCAACAGCATCGGCCCATACCAGGCCAAGAGATATGTAAGCACATTTGTTAATGGTCGTCTTATTTGGTTGGTTAAAAAAATCCTCCAGCCCTGATGGAGTGTTTCCATCTTCAGGTTTTTAAGCCTGATGATAAAAATGGCATGGAGGTCCAAAATCAGGTTGATGCCCTTTTGGACAGACAGAAGCGAGACAGTCAGACAACTGTACCGAAGACCCCAACCACAAGGTTATTTCCATTGAAATCAGAGTTCTGGAGGTCAAACTTGTGCCTAATCTGTTAAATATTTTTCTAATCTTGTTTTTTTTTTTGTGTGTGTGTTCTGTAGGCGAATAGACCCAGAGTTTGCTGATATGATCAGTCCAGAGGAGGCTTGTAAGGCTGATGGAGTGGACGAGGACAGTAGCTACAGTGTTTTTGTCTCTTACATTGAGATTTACAACAACTACATTTATGATCTGCTGGAAGAGACTCCCTTTGACCCAATAAGGCCCAAGTAAGTTTGCTTATTGTGATAGTGTTGACCACATTGGAACAATTAACTGTTCATTCACTTTCGTTGCAGTCTGTATCTTCACTGTTTATTTTTTATTTTTTTGTATTTTATACATGTATTCTATTGTCATCTGTCATTGGTGAAAAGCAGAGTTGTGGATATTTTTTCCTATCTACTAGTTTAATTAGAAAAAAAATACAGATACAACTGATTGGCTGAGTAAGAAAAGTGTTTCCTCACCCCTGAGTCAGTCACTGTTATGTGATGATCTCAAAATGGGACAAATATCACGGCCAAATATCAGCCGTGTGATTTCCCTGGCCTAATAAGTCTCAGCTGATAGAATAATTTCTGTTTCTTCATTAGGTGGAATGGTGCAGGCACACCTCTTAGAAACAACACTGAGTTCATGTACGTGGCCAGTGGAATCCATTCAGATATAGACTTGCTGCCTCTTGTCATTCTTTTGTGTAGCTGTTGTGCACGTCTTGCTTTGTGCTTTTAGCATATGTGTCCGCTTTTCTTGGCTATGTGTCTTGTGCTTCATTTTAGTTGCTGGAACTGGTGCCCATGCTGTAACTATGCTTTATTGCCACATGTCTGAATGACTTGGTTTCTCCCGCTGTGTGGTTACTGTAGTGCTTTCATGCTGTGTTTTCATATTTCAGACCACCACAATCCAAAATACTGCGTGAGGATCAAAATCACAACATGTATGTGGCTGGGTGCACTGAGGTGGAGGTCAAGTCAACTGAGGAAGCTTTTGAAGTCTTCTGGAGAGGTAAGAGGATACATGTGGTAATGTTTTTGGGGATTTTGTGACATTCTGTGTTTTTGCATGACATCTTTGTGTTCTGCACACAGGTCAGAAGAAGCGCAGGATCGCAAACACGCAGTTGAACCGTGAGTCCAGCCGTTCTCACAGTGTGTTTATTATTAAACTGGCACAAGCACCACTGGATGCAGATGGAGACAATGTGCTTCAGGTCAGTATCAGCTGTAATGCCCTCAAACTTCTAACATGAACTCTGGGTAAAAACAATGGTTAACCAAACCTACAAAATAAAGTATTACAGACCTAAAGCTGCCATCTGTAACTTTTTGGGTCAGTTTTTGAGCAAGTACCTGGCAGATCAGTGTTCAAAAGGGTCTCCTTACCTTACCCCAATTTGCAACAATAAACTTAGTCATGATTTATAAGTTGCGCTGTTGGGTCTGTTTTTCTGGGAAATGTTAAAGTAAAATGAAACCAAACTGACATGTCTGAAGTATTAATATAATATGTACATATTCATGAATCACTTGAGGAGTCTTTGAATGCTGTTACTGAGGCACAACATGTGGAGACACTGAGTTGAGGCTTTAGCACTGCAGCTCTGAAATCTGACAGTGGTAATACAGGTTATTTAACTGATGTTACCTGTTTCAGGATAAGAACCAGGTGAACGTGAGCCAGCTGTGTCTGGTGGATCTGGCTGGCAGTGAGCGCACTAGCAGAACCCGGGCGGAGGGCAGCCGTCTCCGTGAAGCAGGTCAGACCATGTCCAAAGAACGTATGATTGATCCCTTCACCATTTCAATGTATGTTTTAAATAAACCATGTGGTTCTTTTTTTATGCAGGCAACATCAATCAGTCTTTAATGACTCTGCGCACATGCATCGAGGTTCTAAGGGAGAACCAGATGTGTGGCACGAACAAGGTTTGTGTGAGTTCTATGGACCATATGACTCTAAAAATGTTTTAACCATTTTAACATCAAAACTTATCTCTCTCTCTCCTCAGATGGTTCCATACAGAGACTCTAAAGTAACGCATCTATTCAAAAACTACTTCGATGGGGAAGGCAAAGTGAGAATGGTAGTTTGTGTCAATCCAAAAGCAGATGATTATGAGGAGACCCTGGTAAGCAGCATCAGAATGTCAGAAGCCAGTAGTCCACATTTGTAAACCAATCCCTACTGTTTTATAGAAGCTGATACTTTGACCTTTGGGTTGACCTGGTATTTCCTGTGTGTAGCTGGTGATGCGTTTCGCCGAAATGACTCAGGAAGTGGAGGTGGCCCGACCTGTTGACAGACCCATCTGTGGTTTTGCAGGCGGCCGCCGACAGAGGAACCAGGCCTTCAAAGAGGAGCTGACCCGCAGGCTGGAGGAGCGAGGTGGTCCTGTAGATGGAGGTATGGCCCACTTCAGTTTATGAATGGAGACATTTTCTGTTGTTTTCTATATTTCAGACATTGCCTTTGGTTTTAGTTTGACTTTGGTCATTGTGTGCTTTACAGAGTCTCCAAATGTATTGAGTCAGCTGCTACAGTCCTTTCCCCCACTGCCTCCCTGTGAGATCTCTGGTCCTAATGATGATGTCACTCTACCCAGACTCATAGAAGCCTTAGAGAAGAGGCATAAGATTCGCCAGATGATGATTGAGGAATACAATAAAACCGGTAACTTCCAGTTTAATAAGCTTTTTTTCTGCCTTCCTGAGAACTGACATTCTAGATCTAGCCAGATTGACTTCTGACAGAACCATTTATCAAAGTTCTGATTCCGTTTCAGCCAACATGCTGAAGTCCATGCTTCAAGAGCAGGATGGTAACATTCTCTCCAAGGAGAACGTGCTTCAGGAGCAGCGTGGCAGGCTTGGCGAAAAGGACAAAATGATCCAGAACCAGAAGAATGAGATCGACCGTCTGGAAAAGAAATCAAAGATGCTGGAGTACAAGGTACACTCTGTCATTCAGTCAGTATGTAACGTTAAAGAAATTAAGTGTTGCTCCATGGTAAGCAAGAAAACTTTGACAAACATAAGCGGGATTAAAAAAAAAGCATGGTGTTGAATATTGTTTTTTGAATGCATTTTTTTTTTCTGCATGCAGATCGACATTTTGCAGAAGACCACCAACATCTACGAGGAGGACAAGCGATCTCTGCAGCAGGAACTGGAGAGCAGAGAACACAAGCTGAACAGGGAACTGTCTGAAAAGAGACGCATGGAAGCGCGCATGCAGGGCATGGTCTCCGATGCCAAGCTGAAGTGGGAGAAGGAATGTGTGAGTTTCAGTAATACTTCGCTTGACATGTCTGATGTCATGTCATTACCATATCTTTCATGCTATATAGCATTTTTCAGTTTTGGATTGTGAAATACATGCAGTTTTGTTTTGCTTGTCTGTGCAGGAGAGGAGGGTAAATGCCAAGCAGCTAGAGATGCAGAACAAGCTCTGGGTGAAAGATGAGAAACTGAAGCAGCTCAAAGCTATCGTTACAGAAGGGAAATCGGAGAACCGGCAGCCACAGAGGCCCTCCAGAGAAAAGGACAAAGTGCCTCCCAAGAGATCCGCCTCCCCGTCACCGGTTCCCGTACGTTTAACTGATATGCGTTTCTAGCCTGCTCGATCCGTGATTTTGTGTCTAACCAACTACACAAGCCTGTTTTTGCATATCTGCTGTGCAGCATGTGTAACTACTCAACGCACTTAATTTTTCATTGACCTCGCGCCTGTTTTTAATGCTGTAAACACTGTTTTTAATATGTTGCATGCAAACCCTGTGTACTAATCTGATGTTTGCAGTCTTCCTACAATAGCTCGCAGTCTTCTTTCTCCTCCCTGGAGCCCATTTATAACTTCCCTCAGATGGTCAGGTCAGATCCTTCCTCTCCCAGACCAGGCAGTGTTTCTGTGGCCTCTTGCATCTCTGAGTGGGAGCAGGGAGTCCCACAGTCTCACAGGCAGGGTAGCCAGTTGCCTCCAGACAGTAGGAAGAGAGTTCAGGGCCTTCCCAACAGTCTTGGCAGGAGGAGAGGCAGGTGCTGGGCCAGAGAAGGTGCCCAGCCAGCAGATGTAGACCTAGAGGAAGCTGATCACATGGTCAGTGGAGCATCTTGCTGTAGTTGTAGGTAGACTTACAACAGGATGCCAATATAAAGTAGCCACTGTCTAGTACTGACCTCAGATCAATGTCTCAACTGCACCAAATGTTACTTTCATTGAAGATCATGTGAAACTGATGGATGATATGCTGCTTGTTATTCATGTAATTGTTTATGATTGCTGTTCTGCACTTTTAGACAATAAATGGAGTTTTAATCTATATTTGTTGCTTTTGATCATAACACCACAGTGTTGTGTATGAAATTGGCTAATCCATGTCATGGGTTTGTAAAAACCCATGACATGAATTGTGAATGAGGATTGAATTGTTTTGAGGATTGCTTTGCTGGGCATGTTTTTGTTTCTGGGTCCTAACAGCTTGGTATGTTTAGTTTGTGCTGCGGTAGACTTCTGCACACTAACACACTAACGCTACAGCAGGCTTGAAGCCCGGCTTCTCTTGGTCTGACTGCTTGTGTTTTAATTGAATAGACTGTGCCGCCTGTTCGGCCTCTACACAGACGCTCGCACTCCGCAGGTGGGGAGAGGTGGGTAGATCACAAACCCACCACTAATTTGGAACTGGATACTGTCATGCAGCCGAACATTCCCAATGCCATCAAAGTGTCTGCTCCCAACGAGAAAGCTCTGTCGAAGTGTGACAAGTATGTTCTGACTCACCAGGAGGTGGCCTCAGATGGAGAGATTCAGACCAAGCTGATCAAGGTAGTTTCTTTTTGAATATAAATCTAATGTTGGTTTGCTTTTCTGTAGCTCAATGGGTAGAGCATGAGGGCAGTGAAATGCCAAAGTAATGGGTTTAATTCCCAGCAAATGCTGGTACTTACAGCAGTTGTTTAAAATTGAAACTTGTTATCCATGTTAAGAAAACTTCAAGAAGTTCAAGTACCATGTAATTTTGTTTTAAACAGAGATTGATGCAGCGGCGCAGAAGTTACAGACTACACTGTACCCTTAAAATGTAAAATCTTTCTCCATCAGGGTGAAGTGTTCAAAACAAGAGGTGGAGGACAGGCAGTTCAGTTCACAGATATTGAAACGCTGAAGCAGGAAAACCCCGTTGCAACCAGGTAATTTATTGCTGAGCAGGTTGATTTCAGGGTAGCTGTAGAAAAAAGACTTAGCTTTTGGTCAAATAAACCGCCACCTTTTTGTCTTTAGCCGTAAGAGAAGATCATCAGAATCTGGCCCTGCCCCAGCAGATAAGCCTATGAAGGGAGACTGGACTGATGTGGGGACAAGGGTAAGTTCTTCTCACCCACTTTGTCTCATTTGTTTTAAATCGCTAATAAACTAACTTGTAACTGTTCGTTTATACATCAGTGACACCTGCTTGGCAGTTAAATGTTGTTCATCCAGCCACAGTGAAGTTATATAGATGGATTAGGATACATATGATTATTCTTGAATAATTTAGAAAAGGAAAATGTGCCAAACTTTGTGCTGTTCCCAGCTGTGTGTAAGACCTGCGTATCTGCCCAAGTGAAAGTGAATCAGTGCAAACTGTATTAGACCAGACAGCAAGTGTATTTTAAAATGATTGTACAGTAGTTTAAAGAAAAACATGCTGGTTTAATTCTATGAGAGGATGGACAATGTGCAGCTGAATTGACTTTCTATAGGAAAAATGAAAAACTGATTATATTTTCCCTCACTGAGGTATCTAAAATGTAAAAAAAAAAAAAAAAAAAAAAACTGACTTAATTTTACCAAACACTTTCCAAAGGCAAGTTGCATCTGTATTATTAGGGGCCTTGTGAAGTGGGTCTCATTTCCTGCCTCTGTCTTTATCTGTCATCTAGTGCTCTGTGGCTGTTGAGATGAGAGCTGGCTCAAATCTGGGACCTGGATACCAGCACCATGGATATTCAAAGTAAGCTCTGTTTACATGTAAAAATTTGTTTGACTTGTCCTTGGTTAAAAGTGGTTACTGAAAAACCATAATCTTGACTGGCTGAAAAAAACATCTTGTTTTGCAGACGCAGAAAGCCTTAAGACTGCCCTCGCATTGCCATCACAGACGAGTTTTTCCCTGAAGCCTCTCAACACTGTGTGCAATAGCTAATTTACTTTTATAATATTTAACACTTTTTAAGATGCTTTTTTATGTGAAAAAGATCATTTTTTTTATATTACACAAGTTCACCAAAGCTGTTTTTGTACTGCATTTTCAGCCTTGCCTTTGCTGTGTAAAATTCTGGCATGGTGTAAAAATGGGTCTGGGTGGATTTCATATTTTGTTTACTTGTCTCTCAAACACATTGTCTTTTTAAATGTTGATTATTCTACTGTTTTGCATTAGGGCAGGTGGGAAAATCGAAGCATTTGCTGGTGTTCCTTAAAATATTTTGGAAATTGTAGTCATTCTTATGACTGTTAGAATAAGTAGACAGCACTCTGGAAAGGCAATATTTCCATGTATATCCCACTTCTATGATATTGCTGCAGCCACCAACTGTTAATAAACAGTGTTTGTTGCTAAACGTTTTTAGCTTTTGTTCTTTGTCATTTGTATCCTTTTTAATGCAAATTACAATTTATATACGCAGATATAAATGAATTTTGTTCAGGTTGTTGCCACCCACTTAGAGCATTTGGTGTAGTTTTATAAGAAAGCAGTAGATGGCAGCAGTGTGCCACATTACTCTAGGCTACAGATTAGGTGTGAAGTCAGTAAGTTTCAGTTCACAGGCCTGTCTACCATACACCAAGCTTGGCATGTTGAATATTCGTGCTTGTCTGGTGGTGTTTAAGTTTTGTTTGAAAGGTCTTTTGTAACAAATTATTCATTTTACTTTCAAGACAAAAAAGCATGTTCAGTTGTGCATTATCGCTCCACACAACTTTTATTTTGTCAAACAGATTGTCATGCTTCCAGCTCACGTGAGAAGTTCACGATTAGCCACTTTACAAAAAGCAGTGTTTATTGTAAGCATTGACACAGTGTCTATGTTGTTTGTATTATACTGGGACATGAAAATGATTAGTCTATTGAAAAATTCTTTGTTTAGAAATAGTGTTATCTCGTAATCCTATTAACATTGACATTTTAGTCTGTCCTGGTGAATACATAACTTCCATGGCATGTCAATGCAAGATTCTGAAATCCAGTGGAAAAGAATCTGTTTGGATTATGGGACCGTATTTACTAAACAAATAACATCAAATCCGGCTTAGCGTCACTGAAATGCGGTCGAACCCTCAGCTCATGCAGGCCCGACGCATGCGTGCCATGCGATGCGGCGTGCTACTGAAATCATCCGCTGCTGTTATGTGTTGTAGTCTACATGACCTCAAGTGACGAGTGTGACAGAAGACTGTGTCGCAGATTTCTAAAGCTTAGTTGTTTTCAAGCACTTCATGTGGTCCGTTGTTAATTTCTCCCAGCTTGGTGCTGAAAATGCAAAAGACAAGGCTGTTTTTGATCAGATAGGATCAGAAATATTTCCATGTAGCTTATGGTATGGATATGAACATTCACAGACTTTGTTGATGGTGTGCATGAGTCAACATTAGCTGTTGGCTCAGAATATACATTGCAAATGCTTTAGCATGTCCCCCTTCAATTTATTCATTTACGTCATTTACCCAATTGCTTAAGTGTCTTTTCAGTAATAATATATATTTGGTTGTAACCATATTCTTAAAAGTGGTTGGTAGATCATTGGCTTTGACTCTTTTCACTGGCAGCTTTTCTTGAGAATGGAACCATCCTGCATGATTGTAATCATGCATTTTGTGATGTATGGTTAGGTTGGGTTACTTTGGTTAGAAAGAAGATGTAAGAGGGTGATTGAGTATTTGCTGCTTTTAGTGGGAGCTGTTTTATATTGGTAAAGTGTGTCTGTGTGTGTACAGATCAAGGGGGAGTGGACCGTGTCTAAAGAGTTTGGAGCCCAGACATTCCATTTAAAATGAGGCAAACATCCTCCAAAATATTTTTTCAACATTTCAGCTTTCCTCCTGGACTTACCTTATGATTAAAAATATTGCTTACAAGGCCCAAACTGCAAATTTAATTTCGAAAAGAATTTAGAACGCTGCCAGTCGTTCCCATAGCAAGCTCAAATGAGGTTTGAGGTCATTATGCGAAGGTTTTCCTGCTCGGAGAAAGAATGCAGGGTATGTTGTCATAACCGAATCAGCCCCATGTCGTTCTGCTGTGTTTAGGATATCTCTGTAAGCTGTGAATAAAACTACTGTAGTTTTTCTAATAAAAATGATCAACCTTCAAAACGAGTTGCCCATTAATTGTACAATGCTTGTGCTCTCTGACAGTAAGGGAATAAAACAGTTTTAGTTGTAAGGGGAGCAGTTTGTGGGCCTTGTCTCTCTCTCTCTCTCTTTTCTCTCTCTTTCTCTCTTTCTCTCTTTCTCTCTCTCTCTCTTTTTCTCTCTATCAACTTCACAGCTGAAGGCTGATGGTAAATGTCTCATCTGCTCCTCTGACTCCATTTCAATTTGAAGGCACTAGAGAGTGACTAAAATGGAGCGCCTTCAAGAGAGGGTCAAGGGCTCAGAGCGGTGAGCAGACATTAAACTCACTTGTGCAGCCCATCAAGTGCTCTGCTTTTTGACCATACACTGTTTGATGAGCCGCACTACAATATAATCATTTTGCTTGCCAAGCCATAGCTCATCTAGCGAGAATGTTGTGTTGTGATGGAACTTTAGATTACTACATTAGGATTACGATTCAGTAGAAAGAGAGAGTGACACGTGAGCAGGACTGAGAGAGACGACCACTCAAGGTGCTCATCGCTAGAAATACAGCGGTCTTCAAATGAGAAGAAGCACAGATCAATCACTTAAACTAGGTCGGCTGGAGTGAAAGGCACTACAGCACTCAATAGAACTTTTACTGTTATGGTGAAGTTATTGATGTATGCATGCTGTAGATATGATGAACAGTTTTAATACATCATGATACAACAATAAGAATCTATTTTAGTTATGTATGCTAAATATTGCCATATATAATATTATTTTATTTCTTTAAGAGTGTTTAACCTCGCTTAAAGCAAGGTTCATTTTTGTGCATGTTTGTGTTTTTGAGTCCATTCGAATTTTGTTAGTATTATCATTTTTGTGGCTTGGAATAACAAAGGAATGTTGGATGTGAATGGAATGATAAAGTTGTTTTTATTTTAAATCCATTAGCAATTCAATATTCTGTGATAAAACAAATTGGATGAAGGCAGCAGCTGCTTAGAAATGAGTCAAATGACGGCTGTGTAGCATTCAAGTTTTTTCAACAAAGTGAAAGTAATTCTCTATTTAAGCGCTTAACCTGCAGAATACACAAATAAAGAATTTAAACGTGCTAGAGAGAATGCTGGAGAACTTCCTGCTTGAATTCACACTGTTAATTAGTCAGCCTGGCTTTCCGAAATAAATGATTGCATGGTTTATCTGCTATTTGGATGATTAATTCCTGTGGAGTCTTTTTTTTGTCCTCTGTGAGTCTATCGCTTGGCACAGGAGGAATGGACGCACAGAATAATTTGGAGTAAGGCAGCCTTCTAATGAGCTTCTCGTTGCTTTTCCCCACCACGCTTAACTATTACGGATGCAAATTTCTCCATGTTTATTCCATGCATATACGTAATCAGTCTGCACGCCTTTTTTTCCTCATTAATTCATTTGAATTAAATATTCAGTTTAGCATTAATCATACCTCTTCCGTTTCAACTGGCACCGCAGACTCTGATGGAAATGGGAAATCTTCGTCTTCATCTGTTCATTGCCTGTTGACTTTTGATCTGTGTTTGATCCGGTGTGTAAACGAGGTGTCCTTGAGTTACACGGCCTGTCGGGTCATGTCAGTGTTGGAGTCTCTGGTGTGCAGGCTGCCCATGTTTGGCTGATGCTATGTATTATGTACACGCTCAGGGACTGGATTGTCAACACTTAGTGTTTGGCTTTGCACAGTGGAAACCTTTCTTTAGATGCTGTAAACAGTGCTACCGTGCCGACTCGATTAATCATTTAACCACTGGGACAAGGACTGGTGATGGTGGTCAGCTGAGGTCTGTTGGTAGCCTTTTAGTGGAATTAGCTGAAGAGATGTTGTAAAGTGCAAAGGGGGCAGGGGGAACCCGCTAACATTTGTTAGTAGAATGTTTTTTTTATGTTTTTTTACGTTATATATCATATATCAAAAACGTTATTCCTAAGGTGTTAGTGGAACATTTTAAAAACATTACAGAATAAATGTTGGACTAACATTCCTATAACCAAGTTAATACAACGTCTAACAAAACTGGGCATTCTTTGAACTTTCAAAATAATATTTTTAACATTTTGTTATTTAAGGAAATGTTAGGGAAACATTCTTACAACCTAAAATTGTTAACTGGGAACCTGTATTTCCTTTCCCTCTCATATCATGATGGCCGCATCCCCTGAGGGGCAATGAGCTTTAGAAGGACATGTTGTGGTTCGTGGCGGCTGAACCACAGAGGAAGCTGCCCTTTAAAGGCCTATATACCTATCTAGATGTGTCCCGGGGAGCAGTCACTGACATTAAAACTCAATTAGTGGACGACTGTGTAAATACTGCATGAGCCCAGTGCTTTGCTAATGAAGGCCCCAGAGCAGGGTTCCCGCTCTACATCTTGATATGTCAGGAGCGTGGCTGCCTGCGAGACAGCATGTCAGTCCAAAGGGAGGTTAAAATGCAGATGAGTGTTGACAGTCGGGTGCAATTGTCATTCAGTGCGTTTTGCGCCCTCCCCGGGGTCTCATCTCGCTTTACTGTGGTGCTTCACTCCTCTTTGGCTCCTGCTCATCGTCATGCATACCAACACGCAGGGTAAATTGAGATATGAGCTGCATTTTAATGCACTGGGTCAGTCTATTGCGCCTTGTCCTGAGGCACGTTCAGCGCGTGGGCTGAAAATGTCGTCGGCGAGAGCTGCTGCATGTGATTATCTACGGCACTTCTATGTAACAGAATAGTTTATAAATGCAACACTTTTATCTCCTTAGTAATCCAGCTTTTGTCTAATGATTAACATAGACTTATCAATATTTTTTATATTGAGTTAAAGGATGCCAGCCAGATAAATGTTTGCAGCGCTTCATTTCATATGGAAAATATCTTTCTGAAACGAAACAATATTACTCACATAATTTCTTCGTCCAAAATGTTATAATCTTGTATGAATGCAAAAAAATAATCATGGCTATTTTCCAGCATAAGCAACATAAGAAATACGCAGTTCCCACAGAATAAATATCCTTTTATGTGTATCGCCACACAATGAATGAGCTGTTGGTTAAATTCCCTTTAGGCTCTTTGTTTCTGACAGTGCTTTAACTAACTGCAGCTGTCTGTTGTTTTGCTTCTTGAATCGCGCTGCATGTGCTCCCACACTCTCACAGGCAGTGACCTCGCAGCGGTGACAGTCTGCCAGAACTGATTTCCGTTGACTCACTTTGCTGTGACCAGTGTGAGTCCTTCACCGAGCTGTACGGTTACATGGCTTGTTGGTTTTATTCGGTTACACGGTTGTCCAGCATTGGGAAGCCACATTAAAAATCGTGTTGCATGTCAAACTACCCATTTGATAAAGTAGCTCACTGGACTGAATGCTATTAACAAACAATTCTGCAAGGAAACATTCTTATGATAAGTTATAATAAATATCATAATAATATCATAATAATATTTTTTTCTGGGTCTACTAATATACTGAATATGTTCCAGAATATACAAAATGCAATCCGTAACTTTTGCCACTCATCGCCATCTCTGTGTGAAACATAAAATTAAAACAAAATGTTAACACCCAGAAGCTTTGTGGCCTAGCATGGGGTATAGTATGTTTCCAAATAAAGTCTAGCATGTCTAGTGTGCTTTACTGTGCCTTTAAAAATGCAGAGTAAATCTCAACTGATAAGCTTTACTGGTAAAGGTTGTGGGTTCGATTCACAGGGAACACGCATACTTATTAAATGTATAACTTATTTTTTGCCTAGCAATTACCTAGCTTTGAAAGCATAAGATCTCGCCCTCTATTCAGAGCAATCTCCAAGGCCACGCCCACCTTAAAAATGCGCAGAAGTTTGACAGACAAGTGGGACATCCTATCATTGCAGTTGGACCGAATGGACAAACATTGGATGAATCTTTCTATAGTACTACAAATCTAATATCCAATATTGTATTACAATACTATAAAAAAGTAAATTACAGTTTATCTACTGTATTTAGAATGCTGTATGAAGGTGTTTCATCCCTCATAGTAGCTTGTTCCTTATGTAAGAAAATGCACCTAATGCATGCCTCGCATTTATTCAAATGACAATGCACTGCTGTGGTTTTCATAAGAATAACTGAACAAAAACAACTTCAAAAAAATTTCAGGTTAAGTATTACTTTATATATCACAATATTTTGATGATGTGCTCACAGAGGGTGCTGTATAAAAAGATCTCACGTGTAAAGGTACAGTGATATTAAATCCAGTATAGATGCCAACACCATGCTGTCATACTTGGACAGCACGGATCTCATCTCCCTACCACAGATGTCTTTCAGACCTTGTTTCCTAATGCTCTTCAGCTAAGCCGAGTTAGAATAACATTCTGTTTTTTGTTTCTTTTGTATTCTTGGCACCAAAGATAATTGGAATGACCCGTCTTGGAACAATGTGTTTGCACCTGTATCTCGACAGCCAGTGTGACGGGTCTCTTCAAACTCTGTGTTTACAGAGTGATGAGAAACAGTGGAAGAGACCAAAATGCTCCTAAAGATCGCAGCTGTGTATCTAAGCAGCAGTGTATATCAGAAATATTTACATTCATAGAAAACCTGACCAGGTAATGACACTGTTCATGCCACAACACGGCAATAAAGTTTTGTCTGAAATAGCAGTTATTCTTATGAAAACCACAGCAGTGCATTGTCATTTGATCAAATGGATTTAGATAAATGCGAGGCATGCATTAGGTGCATTTTCTTACATAAGGAACAAGCTACTATGAGGAATGAAACACCTTCATAACTGAAGTGGAATTCATTCCAAACCACTAATGCACGTCAGTTTTACAGTCGAAATGTCTCAATTGTTGTAAATCCAGCATTTTTACACCATCCACTTCGAGTGTTGGGCTGAGGGTAAGACAGCTGGCCAAACCCTAGAGACCAAGCTGCTGTTTAGGAGCATTTGTATTTGAGCCCGGCCTGGTCCCCACTAATCCCTCTTAGGGCATCCATCGCATCACTCTCACTCAGCTCTCCACATGATCAATACACAATACATCAAAGGTTAGATTGAGGTGGCCCTTTTCTTTGAAGCCTTGTGTGTAGAGCTGGATTTGCTGAGCTAACATCGTCCAGAGAAGTCACCTTTTGATTGAGCTTGTTTGGCTGGAGCTACTTCTGTTTGCTGAGGGGCAGAGGAGAATCTAATGAAGAACAGCCAGTTCTCTGTTATTTCTCCTCTCTGTCGAAGGCAGTACAGGGGCACAGCCAGACACTTTTGTCCACTGGACACATTCCATATTGTTGCATATTATTTGCTATATATAATAAAAAATATTTGAGCATGTTGGTTTATTTGTTGATCACTAAATGATTAATGTAAATCAAATAAATTTGAGTAAAAATTTAATTCTGGCATTGTTTAGTATTTAGAATGTCACCCTTAATGTCGGCTTGCATTCAAACTATTTTTCATGAAACCTTTATTTCCAGTTTCAAATTAAATTTAAAATTCATAAACGATTTTCCATAAATGTAGCCCCTATTGTTTTTTTTAGTTTTCTTCCTCTTATCATTTATATTATTCTTGAATGAAAGTCTATGGCAGCTAACAGAACCGTATGGTAAATAAGTACTAATATGCAATTAACCTCTGAACCTTTGTGTACTCACAGTTTTTATTGTGCTAGACGGGGTCATGTTTGAATGTTTGTGTTTATAGCCAATTTATAAATCTCAGGAGCATAAGAACTGTGAGTTGTTGACAAGGCCGATCTGAATTGTTATGCAGGATACAACCTGTCCAGTGAGCGCGTACGGTCTGCCATCACCGCTGACAGACATTTAGAATAATTAATTCTAAATATCACAGAGGCAGGCTTGACAAGTCAAGTTAAATAACAATCACCTGAGCTGATACGCAGCCATTTCAGATTATTTCCATGTTTTTCTGCTGTCTGTTCAGATATAAAACTCTGTGAACCAGATGAAGTCAGAGAATCTCAAACATGTCATCAGAGGTCAGATTAATTAAGTACTGTTGATTGAGAAGATAACCGTCCAATTCACATGCAAACCTTGTGTTGTGTTGAAGTGTGTCCCCAACTAACAGAGAGCGTTTTCAGAATGTTGACCAACGTTCTCTCAAATTTCTCTCAAAGTTATCAAAAACGTACTTGCAGTAACGCAGTTTGCAGTTTGTTGAATGTTGAACTTTATATACATCAAAAACATTATTCTTAAAAAACTTTATAAAGTTTGAAAAAACGTTCCGACAAAGAGGCAATAACGTTAATACAATGTCTAAAAAAAGGATGTTTTGGATGTTCTTAGACCATTCAAAGTAAAATGTTTAACATTTCTGTTACTTAATGGAGACATTAGGGAATGTTAGGGAAACGTTCTTACGATCTAAAATTGTTCACTGGGTCATTTCCACAACACTAGTGGGCTGGGTTTGTTTTTTAAACTGAAAAAATCAACCATTGGTTGTACAAATAGATATTCCCACCTCAAACTCACACCATTGGTTGAGCTCATGGTCCCGTGTCCAGCTGGTTGTAATGCTTAAACATCAAAATCATCACAAAATTCACAGTATTTACTCTTCCCTCTGTATGTTCAGCAGGGATATGAGAAAATTGACACACCTTAGCTTTACAACCTTAATAGTCTCATTAATATGGCATAATAAATTACTTTTTATGTAATTTACTTTATTAATTACTGTTAATGATCTATTTAAATCTATTCTCGATACATTAGAACTATCCTGGCCTAAAATTACCCCCACCCCAACACACATTCAGTCTTATATTTGCATTATATAAGCCTCATTTAGCTTGCATGGCTGACTGGAAATATAACCTGGAGCTGTTTAATACTGGCCCAGTAGCAGTGAGGAGCAAGACCGTATCCGTCCATAAGATGGCAGCACTGTCCTCCAATCTTCCTGAATGTTCTCCTCTCATTTCCTGTCTGCTTGGTTGAGCCCTGCAGGGCACTGAGGTTTGAGGCCTGTGCAAAACAAATCAACTGTCCCGTTTAAGGTAATTCTTTTCTTAGCAAACAACATAACATGATAATCCAAGATTAGACATTTGAAACCCTTTGAAATATGTTTAAGAAAATATTAAATCACAACTCTACTTGTGAAAACTTATATAAGGAATAGCCCGGACAAGCCACTGTTGAATCGATCATCTTTCTTTATTAGTGCTCCGTGAAGTGTCACGGACTATAACTAAAACTGCAAATATGGTAAGGTTCAAAAGGAGCATTTTTATTGAGACTGTCGTTGCTTCCCAGCTCGGCCATCATTTTCTCCCCTTCTGGTTTTCATTAGACGTGTAAGCTAAGCAAAGGCCTGGTCCTCGCCTCCACTGTTATCTCAATGATGTTCTAATGCTGGTCAAACATTATTGTGAATGGCTCAGCTCAATAGAGGCAGTGTTAGCCAGGAGAGTCAATATTAGCTGAGCACACAGGGCAGGAGGAAGGTGGGGATGGGGAGAGCACAGTGTGTGAGGGAGGGGCTGGTGTGCGCTCTTGGTGAACCTTGACCATTCACAACAGAGGCCACAATGCACGGATCAAGAGATGACAGGAATTTAGCAATGTATTCTTCTTTTTTTTCGTTCCTGGCTGTTTTCGTAGCCGGTGATCCAGTCGAATCGCTCAGAGATTCCTGTTGTTTGGCCTTTCGTCTCGCATATTTACAGCCTACTATTGTGGTAAGATATGGGACTACCCAGCTAACAATTTTAGGTTGTAAGAACATTTTCCTAACCTTTCCTTAAAGTCTTAAAAACAAAGACTTTAAAAATGCTATTTGGAAAGTTCTAGGAACATTTAAAACGTCCAGTGTTTTAGGCGTTGTATTAACATTATTGCTTGGTTAGAATTTGTTTTTTAATTCTGTATGGTTTTAAAAAATGATGAACTAAAAACATTCTACTAACGCTACTGCGAGAACATTTTTGATAACTTAGAGAGAATTGGTATTGAACGTTAGCCAACATTCTGTTAGCTGGCTAATGACGGCTGTATCTTCTCAGGGATGTAGGTCAATTTGTCAAAGGACACGTACAACAGACCCAAGGTCAGTTTTTGTCTGTGTTCACAAAGGTAACTGAATCATCAGCTTCACACCCACCCCACCTACAGCCTTATCAACACATCTACTCAGTAATCACAGACACTTTTATACCCTGAGAGTTGTGCAAACAGTCGGTTTGGTAGAGTCAACAGTAGCGGTCATGTGACCCTTAAAGCTTTCTCCATGAATCACGATATAACACAGAAGTGATTGTGCAGGTGAATGCGCTAATAACAACAAAAGACTGACAAATGTTTGACTAGCGTCTCATTAGAGCATGTGAATAAGGGGAAAAGATTAACTTCTCAAATGACTGTGTCTCACTGTTTAGATGAGGCCTGCTAACCTGTCCCATTTAATCTATGGGCCTCACTGGCAAACAAACAGACAAATATTGACCGTCTGGGAATAGGGCCTCACACTGCAATACATAGACCCGAAGCAATTTCCTCAAGGCGCTGGGAGACTGTCAACATAATGGCAAAAGAAAATATTTTTTCTTGCCGCGGGCAAACTGTGAACAATTTGTGTTGATATGCTTGAGTCAGAAAAGGCTAATTTAGGAAAATAATTGGCCAGGCTGTTCGAATCTACAATGTGGGAATATTGTTTAATTTTAGAGCAGGTACTGCAAAAAAGAAAACAAAAACCCAAACTGACCACAACCGAATGTTTTCGCTTTCCTGTTCCCTCCGTGTTGTGTTTGGTTTGGGTCATTTGATATGGATAAGCAGGCATAACATTTAAGTGTCGGGGCCTAACCCACCAGTGGAGCCTGAGTTGCGTGCAAAGTTTAAAGACCAAACAAACGAAGAGCAAGCGTCGTTTGAGATCGCCCTGCGAACATCGCCCCCCTCCCCCGGACAACTTTGTAGGCACCAAATACCTTCCAGCAACACGCTGTCCCAATTCAAATTTGCTGACATGTAAGAAAGCTAAGCTACATTAGCTAATGCACTTCTTAAAGACCATAATCGCTCTTTCCTCTACAGTTAATGAATGCTAATTAGTAGTAGCTTTTTCCTCCCTTCGTGTTTGCTGGCTGCCTCTCTAATGTGCCGTATTGTTCCTCTTTTACCGCTTCGACTCGGCTCGGATGCTGCTGTGCCAGCTATTAAAGTCAGCTAATCCATCTATCTCCACAACTGCCAGCTCCAAGAGCCGCTAATAGCTCAGCCACAAAACTGTGCATTTCCTGAATTCATTGGATTCGTGGTCTTTGCGCTGGAAAAGCGGGTGGGTGGCATTGCGGTTGAGCTTGTATTGTACCTGGCTCTGATGCATGAGGGCTTTTTGTCTGAGTGTTTTGTTTTGATGGGACTGATAGATCAGCGGCACTTCCTCACACATGCAGGCTTGTTTCAAATTGGGACCGAATGGGTGGTTACACGTTTAAGGCTCTCAGAGGGCTTGTGTGGGCAGACTGGTTTCCAGTGTGCATGTGTTGTTGTTTCTATACTGTATGTGTCCTGATAAATTAGATGCATTCAGTATAAATGTATATATATTTATATTTAACAACATATGTGTGTGTATCTGTGGCTTTACTGATTGACTTAGCAGCATACTAGTGCACATAGTGTGTGGGTGGGGTTACTTAACCATATATTGGGGACTAATTTGTGCCCAAATTTCTGCAAAATCTGAGCCTCCTTTTGGGAATGTCCTCATTTGTAAAAAAAATGTAGTACATAAAGTTTTTTATAATTGTAACAATGCAGAAAGTTTTCTCTTAGGGTTAGAGTGTGGGTTAAGTTACGGTATTTATAACTATCTATGTATTAAAACCCATTTAGATAGTAAATGTGTGTGTTTGTGTAACGTTTTTACAGTACTTCATAGCAAAATTACATACGATTATTTTTTTTAAAAAACAGTGGGAACAATTATTGTCTTGTTTAATTTTACAATATTTTTGATACAATATTTCACTTAATCTTCTTTGAATCATTGAAACGGCTCAGTTGTACACCACCTCTTGTTTCATCTGTGGATGGATGCTGTTTTAAACCACTAATTCACCCACGTACAGTAATAGCCACCATGGTTTGGCTGTGGGTCTCTGATGTTGACAGTATTTTCCATCCTGGTAAACTGGTTAGCTTTGGCCTCTTCTCAAACTGTTCCTATCCTGAGAGAGTAATAAGTAGCTCTCTGTGACAGACGAAAGGTCTCCTTGTGCTTTAAATGTTTTTCCTGCATGGCAGCTCACCAAGAATCACAGGCTCGCAAACAGGTGGTGAAGCATCTGAATAACAAATTGAGCGATGCTGTGGCACGAGCCAACTTAACAAATGATTACAATGAATTATGACAGCACAATAACATCCAAAGGACTAATTTGAGTGTGAGGAGACTGTAGTGGGGTAAGCAAACTGATTTGATCCGTGGAGAGGGTATTTTATACAGTATGTGGGCTAACAGATGGTGTGGTTGGGCAAACCTATGAATAATTTGCTCCTCTCCCTTCCTAAAGCAATGGAACTATACTAAGAAAGAAAAACATGGTTGGAATTACATAGGCACTTGTCCATGCATTGATCATTAGCCAGACTGACTCTCAGCAACTTCCTGTCTGTCTGTTTATCTGACGGCATTCAATGTGCTTTAAATCTGATCTTCTACACATTCTTCCGCTGCCCTGTTCTCTCACATCTGCTGGTTTCAAAGCATGTTTGTTTAACCAGAACAGCCCGTACCTCTGAAAATAATTACAGTGTTATTTGATTCCTGAAGTGCTTCAAGTATCATTGTCTGAGAAACAAGAGAGCCAAAATTCCTGAGTGGACGTTAAATTTTTTGAATGTTTCTGTTACTGTAATTGGATGTTTTGTGAAGATACCAATATGGTATCTCTATACTTCATAAAGGAATATTCCACCAACACAGATAATTTTGTACGAACAAAAGTTACGTATGAACATATATACATATACATGCATATATATATATATATATATATATATATATATATATATATATATATATATATATATATATATATATATATATATATATATATATATATACATTACTAAGGCATTAAACATGAATGTATTTAAAAGTTATAAAAAACCTTCATGACCATTTTATACACACAATTGTAGGTCTTGTTGGCATCTCTTGTGTTGCCACAGAAAATAATTTTGACTGTAAAAACTAAACAATATTTCTGTAAATATTGTATAGAAATGCAATCATTGCATTGCATGTTTGCCCCATAGACTTTAAGTTGTTACAAATATATACTATCAATAGAGAAACTTGTATTTAACCTTAAACGTTTCTTTAACTGCCCACCAATAGTTTTAGGACACAATGTATAACTATATATATATATATATATATATATGACTATATGATATTATTATAGTATATACTATACTATATAACTATATATTTTGTTGTTAGATTATTTTCTGTGGTAAACATCAAAACCACAGGGCTTCCATATTTATGCGATTTAATCTTGTTCTGGTGAATAAACAGTATTTATTGCTTGCTAGAGTGGTGGTGTAGATTTCACATTTATTTATAAAAGGCATTATGGGAAAAAATGTCACTGTTTTTAGCACTTCACCTGTGTGAAGTGATATACGATTTGGCAAAAGTGTTTATAAAATAAAACGGGTTGGCTAAATACAAGTGTGAAAAATTTCGCCTCCAATAAAATATGATTTGTGTGAAATATGTGTGTGAAATAACACCGTGCTGCGTGGATTTGTGTGTGTGCATCATCATCTTTACCACAGATGGATGATAAATGACTATAAAACTGCGGAGGTGACACTTTTATTTTTTCCAAAAGAAGAATCGTAATATTTGCGGCCTAAAAAACAAACCAAACCACTTTGGTTGTAAATTGTGAACTTAAAAGCGTAATGCAAACCTACATAAAGCATTAATTCTCACTGAGCTAACAGGAAGTCAGGTTGGTTCTGCATAGTTTCCAAACAATAAAACAATTGCGTCCTGGAATGAGGATCAGATTAAATCAGTGTTCTTCCATTCATGCATGAGAAATCTCACAGCCCTGTGAAAACATCTCGGCCTTCTCACCTGACAATCATAGTCACACTTTTACCCCCGACTCCACTGTATGTTTTTTAGAACCATTAAGTTGTGCCAAAGATTAGACATACCATCTTTATGACAGCCAGTGGCTTAGCCAGAAGTAAACAACATTTAAAATCATTTAAAAATGATTAGAAAGTCATTTAAAGGCCTACTTTCTCTCTTTTTATGACTCTGTCTCTCTCTCCCTGTCTGCTCCTGTGTCTGTGTGTACTAGGAAAACAGGTGTGATCTTATTGGAGATAAGCAATGTGATCTGATGAAATCTTAGATTACATACCTCACTAATGATGCGGTGTCACAGCTGGGTTGTTGTGTTCAGTTTAGTCACGTAGTTCTCACGTCACTAAGTGCAGGTTTCTTAGGGCCAACGGATCGACACCCACTCATTGGCTCTGTACTCTCATTCCCTCTGGTCCTATTATGGAGAGAGAGCAGCCTCTCTATATTACAGGCTGGTTATACACCCCAAGATATTATAACCACAAGTTTTCTCCCTAAAATCTGTTATAGGTGTTTTTAGCACGTGTATTCATTAGTTACCAGGATTTCTGCTTCAGCCTAGTTTCTTGATTAAATATCGTTGGTATAGAGCCAAATTCTTTATATAACACAGCAATTCAATATTCTACACACGATTCCTTTTGTGTTTACAGTTCTGGTTCAACTAATATACTAGTATTGACAATAACTGTGATATTAATAACTATGATTATTGAAGCTGTATTAATGCCAAACATATAATATTGTGAATAATTCTGCACCAGTATCTGGTTGACACTCCAACACAGTAGGTGGCGATATTGCACCTGTTTAATGTTTTGCATTAAGAGCTACAATGATTACAAACTCTCTCTCTCTGCCTTCATTCACTCGTATTTGAACGTGATTTACGGGCAAAAAAAAGAAAAACACTAAGTAAACAAAATTAAAGAAACTTGTTTCTGTTTAATTTCAATAGATTCTGCGGTAATACTGTGAATATGTGAATTCTTTTGGCCTGTGTAGTGTAAAATCTGATATCGTGACAGCCCTATGTTCAACTGCAGTACTGAGTTTTCAAGCACTCACACACACACCTGATGCCTCAGGTGAGTAATAAATACTTTTATACCACTTTTTGGCTCCTAACTCCAGTTACACAACCTGAGCTGCCATGCACAGATCTTTCTAAACGAATGCGTGCTCCACAATAAATATGTTTGCTAAATATAGTGCCTGGGACAGGCTCAGTCATGCTCTACCGCACACTCAATGGAAAGAAACCTTAGGCAAGGGCAGTAAGTACTTTAGCGGCCATTCGAACACTCAGACAAACTCGTAACTCAGTGCTGGCTATCTCCAGGTGTGATGGAATGTGCCTCGTATGTGGGCAAGATCCTAATGAGCCGTTTCAAGGAGACAGACAGATAAACACACAAACAGAAGAGACTGTCGGAAGTGGAGGCCAAATCACTATGCTAAAATTTATCATTATGACACCTCTCTTTGTGAGCTGTTGTCTGTTATCAAGTGTATTTTCTGTGCTTTCTTATCTGTCTGTTGCCAAAACAGCAAGCGAGTCTCTGATGAGAGATCCATTCAGTCCCACATTCGAGTGTGTGCGTGCGAATATGCAGTTACATGAAGTGCTTGTCTGACAGGGTTGGGTGTGTGTAGCGTTGTATAGGGTGTAAGAAGCCTCCAGGCTCATTGGCTTCACCTCTCTGCCTTTCAAATAAACCTGGTGTGAAAACATAAGTAATTCATCTCACCGGCTTTACCACATTTCAGTAGCTCCCATAACCACTTGTTTATATCTCTCTTATATCTCTTTGTCCGTGCCAAGAAAAAGTTTCATCTAGTATTACTGAGTATGCAAATACTGACATGCGTTGAAGCGTGTTTACCCTCTGAAACATTGGTTGAGATAAATGGGGAAGCAGATCTGCAGATATATCACTCATGCTTAGTATAATAAGTTACTTCACATATTACTTATATTTTTACGTATATTTACACTGTAAATTGCCTTATTTATCTTCGTTCTTTACAGTTTAAGGATTGATCTGATTTAATTCATAGTGTACATCAGGATAACTTAAGCCATCTGCTTTAGTAAACTGCATACACTGCAATAGCCATTCTTATCTGCCGATAAAGCTTATGAGTTTTTCACCTAAAAACGAAACTGTTACATACTACTGTTTATGTTTTTCCAATGCACTGTTTATATACTTTTTCATGGCTCAGAAATTTTATGCAGCCCTTTTCCTTACAAAACAGTTCGCAGTTTTTATCTTTCAAGCCAAAAAGATAAAAAGGTTTGGTTCTGGAATACCATAATGATATGTTTCTTATGAATTTGGCTTATGTTTAATCTCAGAAAAGTGAAAGACATCTCTGTTGGCTTTCCCCCAGAGTGTGACTGGAGAATAAATCTCCGGATAACGGCTTGTTGCACCTGGTAAGTGTATAATAAGTGGCTGTCACAGGTCAGGAATGTGTAATGGCCACTGGCATTAGTCTTAATTGCACCATAAGGCCTCAGATGAGTGACGACTGATAGACTGGAGATGAAAGATAAGGCAGAACAAAACTGAACAACACAAGCAGCGGATCAGTCAAGAGAAAACAGAAATCCCTTATGAAAACACAGTTAAAAGAGGTGTATGAAATCAAAACAGATGCTGTGACATGATAAAACAGGCTGATGTTTTGATGTGACCTGTAATTTTCCTATGTGGTCCAAAGAGATAATGAAGGTCTTCACCTTGACATTACTGATGACTAAAATGACAAAGTCTTACACAATAGTTCCTTGTAATTGTGATATCCCTGTTCCAGAACAGGAAGTAACCAGATCAGACAGGGAATAACTGGCAATCAGTAGGTTCACAACTGTCCAGACTGGTTAGGAATTTGCCACCAGGCAACATGGTGTTATTTCAATACCTGGGTCACAATGTGATATGTTGCTATTCCTAGTTTATGTATAGCTATTCAGAACTGTAATTTATTGATTTTTTGTTCTCTTTTATATGCATTGTAATTCTTTCTCTTTCATATTCATCTGACTCTTTTTGAGCTTAAATTTTGATCTAACAGAATACATGTATATTCCGCCTTCTCGCATACTTGCTCTCAATTTCCTTCATCCCAAAAATATTTGTATAAAAATGATCTTAAAATGTTTCGTTTTTTTTTGCTTGAGAACAGCAACCCGGCTAACAATTTCACGTTTTAAAAGCATTTCCCAAACAAGTAACAAAAATGTTAAAAATATTATTTTAAATGTTCTAAGAATGTTTAAAACGGCCAGTTTTTAGATGTTGTGTTAACATTATTGTTTGTTTATATGAACATTAATTACATATTTTTTATTCTGTAATGTTTTTAAAACATTCCACTAACACTTTCAGTATATGTATGATATATAATGTTACAAACGTGTTTACTAATATTACTGCAAGAATGGTTTTTGCTAACTGTGAGAGAACTTTTAGAGAACGTTAGCCAACGTTTTGAGAACGCTCCCTGTTAGCTGGGAATACAGTGTGGGCAGTTAATATTGCAGTGCTTTGAAATATAAGTCCCTCCCCACCCCAAGTGTCCAATCACATGCTTGATCCATCCTAGCCACAGTTTTCCCCCACATGGCTGGGCCTTCCATGAGAGCTGCTATCTCTGCCCACCCTCTCCCCTTCTGGCCTGACGGATTTATTGGTGAGCTGTTCCCAAAAGTCCCTTTAAAACCAAATGTGCTTCATGTTCTCCAGTCAGCCCACACACGCTCGCTCTGTCAGCCTTACATTTATTGCTCTGTTTGAACATTTCTATTAGCTCAACCTCCTACATCCCAGCCAGCCGAGCTTTATTTATGATCGTCACCCAATTATAGCCATTACATACTGTGTCTTACATGACAATTAATGAGGGCAGAATTATGGGGGCAACAAGACTCACCTGTAAATACCCACTAAAGAGGCACCTCAGCCTTTAGCGGCTTCGCTAATCCTTCAGAAAGAGCGAGACTGTGGCTGGCTGGAGCTTTCGGAGCTTGTGTCTCTGGTGCAGTGAGATATCTGAGCTCTTTCCATTAGTCTACCGCAGCGCCCTGAGAAAGCACAGCCCTATTTCATGCCAGCTCCCAAACAGTGTGGAGAATTTGCGAGGCAGTTAGTGGCCGTCATTAATATCCACCCGGGCCCAGGCTGACAGCTGCTGATTGGAATGGAGAGCCCCTGTAAAGCAGACAGCTACAAATTTCCCTGACAGCTCGGCGTCCATTACCCACAGTCAGCTGCCAAAACAGCAGTAATAAGAGACGCAGGGAGAGAGAGAGCAGCAAACATGGCTTCTCTCTGAAACTCTCTATCACACACACCATGTCCCACACACAGACTCACTTTCAGTCTATTCTTTTATATGCTGTCATCACAATAAAGCTGTTACATAAAGCTGTTGGTAAGTGTGAGGTTAGTGTTGTCCAGGATTTAGTGTGTAAGGTGTGTCAAGGGCTTGAATCTCTGGGGTTCACCCTAAACTTTAATACTACACCTCTCTCTCTCTACCTCTCTCTCTCTTTTGCTCTCAGGCTCTATCCCATAAGGCATATTTGATGTACACTTACTATGGCCATTGGATCCACGTGTCCATGAAGTCCAGGATTATGTGGGTATCATAGGTTTCTGAAGGGTGCTACTACAACAGGTTTCTAATGGTGCTACTGGGTACCACAGCAACCCATCTAACATGGAGCATTCTCAGAACATTGGCTAACGTTCTTTAAAAGTTCTCTCCAGTTTTTCAAATAACTCTTGCAGTACTGTCAGTGAACTTTTTAATGTTGTATATCACAACATTATTAAGTGGAACGCTTTAGAAACAGTACAGAATAAAACAGATGATTGAATAGCGTTCTTATAACCAACAATAGCATTAATACAACGTCTAAAACACTGGACATATTGCATGTTCCTAGAACTTTCAAAACAACATTTTTAATGTTTTTGTTACTTAATGGCAATGTTAGGGAAACGTTCTTATAAGCAAAAACTGGTAGCTGGATAGGGCTTAGCGTGGGACAGGGCCATAGAAGAATGTGACTGCCAGTGATGAGCTTAAACTAACCAGCAAGAAAATGTGTCGCTATTATTGTGATTTATTCAGATATAAACTAGGTTTAACAAGTGTAAGACTGATTTATTGCTCTCTTGTATTTCACGGTTGGTCCGGTAACATCCCAACCCTGCAGATTGATGGGAGATATTTGGGTCACTTAATTATAGCCAGACCTTTTTGATGTCCTAAAGCAGAGGTGACAGTGTGTTAAAATGCCAGCGTCTCTCCCACACACACATATAGTACGGCATAGTGTGTGTGTGTGTGTGTGTGTGTCTAAGGTGAAACTGAAATTAGATTTAGGCCAGTGCGACATATCTCATAACGCCACAGGTAAAGATATTTCGGGATTGTTATTTTATTCTAGAGGCCTAACTGCAATATTAACACCTTCCACCTTTCTGTCAGACACCTAGCGTACACACACAAGGATAGCCGCGATTGTTTGTATATGCACATTAAAACTAATAGACAAGATACACACCCGCCCTCCTTCCGTCTCACATGCAACTGCACTGTAATTTTTCCACCAAGCAGCAGGACAACTGGAAGCTCAGGGCGCAATATTTTACAGCTTCCTTTTATTGCATCTTCTCCCCTGCCAGTCTTACCCCCGTCAGCAATAAAACACTCCATAATAAAAGCCCCTCTCCCTTAGCGCCTGCCACACCACCGCCACACATAATCCTGCCGGATCACGGCACTCTGCCTGCACGTAGCTGCCAGTGCTGTCGCGCCGCTAACCTGACGTCTCTTTCAGCCGGGTTATTATAATGTTCGCTCCTTTATTGCAGCCGGCGTCAATTGAAAAGAGCAGCACCAACCTGAAAATCTAGGCGTACGAGCCGTTAACACGAGCCAGGTCCCAAATGGGCCCCGGGAGTTATTCATCATCGCCTCTCTCAGACAAAGGCTCGACTTACCTTCATATTTCTGAACAAAGGCGATATGCACTCAATAAAGGGAATATTACAGTCTGCCTAAAAAGCATTGCAGCAGAGGAGATAAAATACACTTGTACAAAGATAAGAGCAGGCACTGTGCCGGGATGTGGATAGATCATAGATTATGAGCAGAATGTGCTTAATTATCAACACTGTACCAGTTTTAGGCGGTGTGTGTGTGTGTGTGTGTGTGTGAGTTTACTTAACCATATATTGGGGAAAAATTTGGACCAAAAAATCTGTAAAACCTGACAAATCTGAGGAAAACCTCCTTTTGGGGACATCCTCATTTGTAAAAACGCTATAAAAATATAGTAATTTTTTTAATTGTGAAAATGCAGAAACCCTTTCTGTTAGGGTTAGAACTGTCCCCATTCAGATAGATAAGTAAATGTGTGTGTGTGTGTGTGGAGCTGGAGGGAATGGACTCATAATCTGACGCAAGCAAGATGCAAACCCACATCTCCCGCTTGAGCACCACATCAAAATGTCTGTACCACGAGGCCATGACTCTGACAGTTTTGATTGATTTGTAATAATTATATTATTTATATGCCTTTGGATTTTTATATGCCTCTGGTAAATCATTTAGTATGTACTTCCAACACAACAATGAAACTGTACTTGCATGAAACTTATGAAAAGCAACACAGCACACACAAAGTTTAATCCCTGAAACATCGCTTTCAGTAATGCATTTTCAAAGCATCCTTTACTGTCTGCTGCAGTTTTAAAAGACCTTCATGGCCATTTCTGTTTTAGCAAAGCCTGTGTTTGTATCTGAGCACTGCAGGCACCTTGCTCTTGTTGGAAGTGAAGCACCGCTGGCTGTGAAGTCTGCCTGCACTAAATTAGTTCTTTGGAAAAGAGGCCAATGTTTGAACCCACCACTGAGCTCTGCACAGCTATGTCAAACAGCACTGCTGCAGAACACCAAACGCTCTCTGTAAGCAGCAATTAAACACACTCCACGTAAGCACATTCTGATATTCACTCCCAAATTAAAATCACAATACAAATTGGAGGCACGCGCTCACATTTATTGGCTCAAAACTATTCCTTCGTCTGAAACGTTGAGATAAACTTTATATAAACCAGTATAATTCAGCTCTGTTACGATTATTATTATGATGATAGAAAACAAAAGAATGAAGAACATCGGAAACGTTATTATTTGTCTTTAAATCTGTAATCATCCAGCTTGTGTTATGAATCCTTATATGTGCCTTTAAAGCTGCAGCGTGTAACTTTATTGGGTTAAAAATGAACAAAAATACATGTTGAACATAAGTAAGTTTATAATAATGATTTATAATTTGAGCATTCATATCCGATTTCCCATGAAATGTCAGTTTGGCATCATTTGGCTTCAACATACATAATGAAAAGTATGTAAAGTAACCTGCAATTTTATGGTTCAAACAGAGATGGCGGTAGAGAGGTGAACGTTACGGATCGCAGCTGTATTGATTCTATTGATTTCAAGATGTCGAGATGTTATTTTCAAATATATTTCTTATATCTATAATTATTTATTTATATCACTGGTCAACTTGACTATACAAGTAACTTCAGCTTAATATTTTAAATCTGGTATAACTTAAAAAAAAATAGGTTAAGCAATTTTCAACCATTTCTTAAAAGTTACCTCCACTCCACACCAGTCAAGATTACAAAGAGTGAGTTGAAATGACTTGTGCAACCAAATTGATTCAACTTAAAAATTTAAGGCAGCAAAGTTTTTTTTTACAGTGCTGGTAAATTAACCTTTTCTTGGTGTTTCTCAGAAAGGCATTTCAGTCAAGAAAAGGATGTAGCTATTTTTAGCTCACACCTCATCATTGTTTTCATAAATAAAAACACCAGCTTGTTTGTAAATCATCTGATGTGGTCTTTGAACAGTTTTATTGTGCTCGCCATTCACTCACTATTTATGACACAGGAAGCTCCATCTGGTCATGTTTCCTGTCTAAGGGCTCTTTCAGGATGTGCTGCTTGGATCTGCTTACACTTCTCTGGGACATCTGTAGGGGACTTCTGGTTATTATGCGGAACCTCTCCCTTAGCTCAAAGGGGCTTCTGATTTTCCAATTATATGTATATGTTGGAGAGTCTGTTGACAGTCTTTTCTCCTCCCTCCCCATATGCTACATGAGAGCTTTCAATAACAGAGTTTGGGAGGTGCCAGTTGTCTGTGTGTTTAGGTTAACACACAGACGAGAGGTGTGTATTGTGTTTTTTATTGTCAGAATGATGTTATGGTTGTGTGTGGTTGTTAATAATGAAAAAGACACTTCAATTGAAAATTTCCTGTGTGCAAAAAACTGCGTCTTATTCATTAGCCACATGCACACTGAAACTGCACTGTGCCATATTTTAGTATTCGTCGTTCTTTTAAGCTTATGTTAACACTTAAAACATGTAATACATATTTTAAATTACACCTTATTCGTGAAACTATTTTGCATTATTTTTCTGGCACAATTAATGTGCTATTAAAGTGCACAAAACCAGGTGGTTAATGTAATTTTATTAAGAAAATATGTTTGTGCACATTTTTATTGATCATAGCAGCCGTACTTCATCAAATGGACCTGATGATGGAGAAGAGCATTAAAACTGGGCATATATCCAGACTCCCTTAGTCCAGCCCACTTTCTGCATTTTAAAGACCCGACTCAGGTGCCTGGATTGCAGTGCTTAAGCGATACTGCACAGACTACTGTAGATCATGATAATCTACTGCATTCTTTACAACAGGAGTTTCACGGTATCAGATTTTCACTACCTGGTTAAGAAAGGTTCATGGTAACAGTGGTATCTATTGGAATAATAATAATAATGCTATCAGTTCATCTTTAATTTAGTTTAGTTTCTCTTTTCCAATTACTCGCACTCCAGCGAATAACAGCGTAAAGAGGCAGAGAGAGTTTGTTTATTAAGCCAAAATGTTAAATGGGTGCAATAGCTCCACCTACTGTGTTGGAGTGTCAACCAGATACAGTTGCTGAATTATTTAAATATTATGTGTAAAATTAACATGGTATCAATACTCATGGTTGTTAATATTACGGTTATACTGGTATATTGCAACACCCCTCTTGTTTGTGCCATTATCTGTTTTACATTATTCCTTTAGTGAGTCGGGTGCTAAAACTAAGTGGACAACGCGTGGAAATAAATAAAGCTGTCAGTGGGTGCAATTCATTTTTAGCGAATTCCGCCCTCAGTTCCAAATGGACACAAGGAAGTCTGGATCATTTACTTTCTTTAATGAATGCACAGGAGTGCTGAGGGCTGACATTTGTCAATTTACAGGGCAAGAGTTGTTTTCCTGCCCTGCCTCACAGATTAGTCCCACATGCCTGCATTCCCGTTCTCTATTGAATCAGTTGTCTTTAATGGCAGCAGGGGAAATTGAAGGGCTCTGTGTGCGATTTGTCCCATCGTCACGGAGCAGATGGTGGATATCAGTGTCAGGCTTTGAGTGGCGAGTGGCTCAGGGAACAGGAAATGGCACAGCCAAGGGCCAGATCTAAGGCAGCGTGAAAGCGCCATTCGTCACACATTTCCATGGCAGCGGCGCTCATTAGCATTACCTGGATAAGCATGATAAGGACTGATGGGCAAGCAGGGAACAGGGGACATCCATGCGTCATTGGCACATACCAAGTGAAAGATGTAGGGGCGGGCATTGTGATCTGACTACTATCAATCCAGCTAACAGGGAATGTTTTCAGAACGTTGGCTCAGATTCTGTAAAAGTTCTCTGTTATCAAAAAACGTTCTTGCAATAAGGTTAGTAGAACATTTTTTATCATTTTACATCATATATTAAAAACGTTATTCTTAAGGCATTAGTGAAACATTTTTGAAACATTACAATTAAAAAGTTTAAATAACATTCTAATAGCCAAGCAATAATGTTAATACAACTAAACAACTAAAAAACTGGACGTTTTGAATGTTTCAAAATGGCATTTGTTAACATTTTTGATACTAAATGGAAATGTTAGGGAAATGTACTTACAACCGAAATTTGTTAGCTGGGAGGTTATATTAAAGGAACAGAAGGGTCATTGGGTCAGTCATACATGACAAACATGGTTCATCTCATGTCTTTAGAAACAAGGGTTTTATTAGAGCAGGAACACGGATAACAAGAGCACAATCACACACAGGGAGATCAGAATAAAGAACAAGAAGTGGTAAGATAAACTGGACAAAGAGGTAAAAGGTAAACATCCCGTCTGTGTGCTTTGAGTTAGAATGCATTTCTTCTCGCTCTGATCAGAGGTCACAGTATTCCACAACAAAATCACTCCCAATACAAAAAAGATCTCTTTAATATCTCAATTTGTCTCCTGCTTCTCAAATTTGTCTCCTTAGAACAGACCCGAATGATTTCACGTCTCCATTTGAAGAGGTGTCAATCATGGCTTACATTTGCAAACCTGAGAGTTTAATATGGTCTCATTTCAAATTCTATCCAAGATCAAATTTGAGATCTGAGCTACACTAGCTAAACTCATTTTATAGCATTATACTTTTACTGTATGTCAACAATTGTGATTTTGTGTATTAGTTTTTCTTATTTTAAAGTTTAGTTAACTTATAGTTAAAACATCCCGAGACATCCTCAGACATAATTAAGAACTCATTAACATTCATTCTATAACATAATTAATGAGCTATTAAAAGCAGCCTCTGAGTAATAGAAAACATTCCTCTGGGTCTTTCTCCTGTCAAGCAGTGCAGTCCTTGGAGGCCAGTCTTAGACCTGTCTGATCTGGTGTCAGTTTTAATGATTAAGGTGGCAGATGGGGCCGAAGAGAGCAATGCTAGATTAACATAAAATAGCAGCTCTAGCACCTCGCAGGTGTCCACCCGCGGGGCACCGGCTCTACAGCTTGTGTTGGACAAATACTAGCAGGGAGGCGATTCTTTGTGCCAGGCCACCTTCTGCTGGTGCGGCGTTAGTGTCACTCAGCTTTAATTAGTCTGCGTACGTGTGAGCGTTTCCCAGCAGGTGACTTTGGCACAGAGGCAGAGAAGCATAATAACCTTGTGAGAATTATCTGCTTTTATCTCTCTTTTCCTCCTCTGCCGTAAAATCATTTGTCACAAATTAGCGCGTGGCCGCGTGCCGCTTCCTGCCACCCGGTGACATTCTTTGCTGTTGTTGTCGTTATTTTTTTGCTGTTGTGGTTATTTTGTTTTTGTTGTTTTTTTTTAAGTCGATGCTTGGAATTAAGGCAGCGTCTGATCTGTTTTAGTGACAGCTCACTTGTTATCTGCTGCTGCCACATCAGAGGTCAGAGAATGTGGGAGTGTGTCCAATCCACACAGAGAGGTGCAGCATGCTTCTTTTCTCTTTCAGCTCATTAAAGTGCTCATCTGTTACCCTTCACCCCCCCAATTCTCTCTCATACACACTCCCTCTGTTTTTCCTGCTTCTTCTCTTTCAAATACATGTGCTTAGCTTGGTCCAATTGGGAGTTGGGAAGAATGTTTTAAATGCCCCTCAACAACTGCAGCCTTACCCAGCTAAGAGGAAGCATTCTCAGAGTGTTAGCAAACGTTCTCTAAAAGTTCTCCCAAAGTTATCAAAAACGTTCTTGCAGTAACGTTAGTGGAATGTTTTTTAAAGTTAGATATCATATATCAAAAACATTATTTTTAAATGGTTAATGAAACCATTTTAAAAATGTTACGCTAATACAATGTATAAAAAACCGGATGCTTCGAACATTCCTAGAACTTTGAAAATACATTTTAAACGTTTTTGTTACTTAATGGAAACATTCTTACAACCTAAAATTGTTAGCTGGGTAACTGCAGTGCCCCAACATCAACTAGACATCCAAAGCGCACATACAAGGCTCTGTTAAATACGAGCCAATTGAAGCCTCCAGACCTGAGCCAGGCCGCGTGCAGTATTGCGTCCCCTTGGCAGTCATCTCTGTGGTTAATCTGATCACAGCGCAGTGTTAACAACACATGGCCTGGCCCTGGAGCCCGCTCTAAATGAGGTTACATCCCAAGCAATACCTTGATGAATAATTAAAAGGCCAGACACAGAACTTGAAGTCACTTAGCCAGCGATCCTGGGGTCTAATCACATGGTCAAGCCATATTCGGTAATCCATCCAGCGTCGCAATCACTCTCTATTATTCATGTGCCCTCATTCTCTCTGCCTTGCTGTCTCTCTTACACACACACAGGCATTGCTATGGTTTGTTGGTCAGCTGCCAAAGCTGACAGAGTGCATGATGGCCATGTTTTTCTCTTTGGGCTCATGGTCAGACAACTGCTGGCAACTGTTAGTTAAAACAATCTGCCTTTATAAACAGCGAAAGTGTGTCTTTACTTAGGGTAGCTGCTAGAGAAAGGTTGTGTCTCATATCAAGTTATTCAGCACTCATTTACTGTTGATTTTTATGACGGACAGCGTTATGGTTGATATTTTACTTCATATTCTATTATGTTGTGTAAATTAAATTCAACATTCATTCCTCTCTGTTTGCGTTTTTTCCCCTGTACAATATTTTAGTCAGGCTGCTCAGTCAAACGCAAACAATGAGCAAATAAAACTGGCTTTTAACAGCAAATTGGCTGTACAAAAGTAAATAAAATCTCCGCATGTAAACAAAACAGATCCTCCAACTGTCTGGAGTGCAGCATCTAATCAGAGAGTCGAGAGCTGGGTCGCCATGTCACAGATGGGAGAAACAAACAAAATATTATACCTGCCTGCATGCAAGCATTACATCGCGGTACTGATAAAACCGTGAAATGGAAATGGCTTCCACAGATTTAGAACAAAAACTTTGAAAGATTGAAACCGTATAGTGTGTGTTAAATGTAGGATAGGCAGTTTTGGAGAGGCTCGCAATAGTAAGCTAGCTTGCAAACACAAGATTCTGCCCCTCTTCAGAGCGATCACCAAAGCCATGCCTCCTCCAAAACATGAACACATACATAGTTTCGGACCGAATGTAATGATTGGACGAACATTTTATAGTCCTGCGAAGATATATATAATATATAAATATATTTAGACCACTTAGTGATTGCTGTAAGAATGTAAAGCAACTTTAAACCAGCATAACCGAAAATGTTTCTGGAAAAAAATCACCTACCTTGCCTTTAAGTATAGTGGAGACTGGGGCTAGTTGTCACATGGATGACATTTCAGTCACTATTTAGGTTTATCTGTAGCATCTGAAACAAAGAACCGCATACAAATTGTGTGACCACGCTTTTTTGTATTGTGTATTGAGAACCATTAGGGACGTCATTGTATGCCAAAGTGCCAAAGGCCTTCATTCATATCTAAGCATCAGTTTAAAGAAGCCAAGATACGACATTAAATGATTCCAGATAAACGAGATTAAAGAACGGTTCGCTGTTTCCCTCACAGCATCGCTGACAGAAACATGAAGCGCGGTGACCTTCTGAATCTAATTTACAAACATAAAAGATATTGCGCAGCCACAGATATATCAAAGGTCTCTGGGAAAAGGGAATTGTGGGGGGGTGACTGCTCAATGCAAGCATGATGTGTCAAGGTTGAAAATGATGAAAAATTTGAAGACAGGATTAGATTGGAAAATGTTTCTTTATTTTTACCAGCTGTTATTCAGCCACTCTGCTTTTGATGGTGGTGATAAATGTCATGCCCACATCCACGTGGCAGCCGGGGAATGGCCTTTTATTTCAGGTTTTTATTGGACTGTGGATGGCCTCGAATTACCTCACGCTCTCCCTTCAGTGACTAACGTTTGAAATCGGGGGAGATAACATGTATTGTCCTTAGGAGGGCCTTAAGAAACTTGTGATCTTTAAAGGCGGGGTAGGCAATTTTTTGTTATGCTGGTTTGAAAGTCTCTTCACATCCTGATAGCAATCGCTAAGTGGTGTAAATATACGAATATAAAAATATATCTTCTGTGGAAGATGCAGGACCATAAAATGTTCGTCCAATCATTGCATTCGGCCCAAATGACAGGATGGCTTGTAAAACTGTGTATGCAGTCGTGTATGACGAGGCATGGCTCTGAAGGGAGGCGGGATCTTATGCTTTCAAAACTAGATTGCCAATCCTACTTTTAAATCAAACGTTGTTTATTTTTTTTGAACAGCGACTATGGGATTGTTTTCATTTCCTTCAACCCTGAGCCGGGCTCATGACCCCAGAAGAAAAAATCATTACACCATCACCAGTGAGGTTGAATGCGTTTAATAAAGAAAAAAATAAGAATCAAGCCATTTGATAAAAGGCAGACAACCTAAGGTGCTATTATTCCATTAAACCATGCTAGTTGTGCCGTCTCTTTAAGAGCCACACTCAAACTAAGCAATGTTTTCACGCACAATATTTGTATTAATAATATTTTCAGAAGGCTGACCAAGAGGTAAGTAGACACTATAAACAGTTATTCCCAAATGAATGGCAACAAACTATAAACACTTTAAACAGTGTTGCGCGGGGCCCCTGAATTATAGCTATTACGCGTTACAAAAAGCTACCAAAAACATTACGCGAAAATCAGTTAAAGTGTAAATAAAAAGGAAATCTGGATGGAAATTGCAGGGTGCGGTTTTAATAGCCCTGCCCATCAAACAGACCGGGGTGTGCTGTGATCTCTGAAAGTGCCCGACACCTTTTGACGCATGTGACTCTTCTGTTTATGTTGAGATGGCAGTATAAACATGTGTCCTCCCTGGAGATCTTTGGTAAATTTACCTTTTCCCCTCAACGCTGGACTGAAACATCAACATCAATCTTTTGCTCAATGAGACAGAGAGAACATTTGTAGACATAAGGCCAGTCGAGTTAGCCAAGACAAACCTCTCATATCCTAAAAATGCCAAGAGCCCATCTCTTATGCCAAAAACCACAGCAGGCCTGAGGTGGTTAGAGGAGAAATCTTTCCAATGAAAATGTTTACTTGAAGAAGGCCCTTTTTCTTCCTTATAAAGCAAGCTGGGGCAAAAGCCACACTGACACACATTATGAGGGTTCAACCTGCTTCGTCTCGACTGCTGACAAATTTGTTGTAGTCTAAAAGTGTAGCCCTCTTTAGTGGAGAACCCCACTGCATTCATTTCCCTCATACTCTTCACAGGGCCTCTGTTAAGAGCCTTATGACTAATTTCATGGAAACATACAATTTGTCTTTGTCACACACACATTGGGTTTTCATGTTTTATGGGGACATTCCCTAGACGTAATGGTTTTTATACTGTACAAACTGTATATTCTTCCTACACTAACCCGACCCCTAAACCTACCCCTCGCATATAACTGTCTGCTATTTTAGATTTTCAAAAAAAGATAATCCTATATAATTTATAAGCTTGTTTCCTCATGGGGACGTTTGGTCCCCATAACATAGTGAATATGAACAGCGCACACACACACACACAGCCCTGTGCTATAAGTATAATGGAACGCACTGAAACAGCTTAGTTTCATCAGCTTCAGATAATACAAACATTACCCAGTCAACAAGACCTAAGATCACATTTTAACTCCCAACAGTTTTCTGAAAGACAAAACAGCCATTGTGGTTATACTCGCATTCCTGAAAGACCCAGTAAAGATGTCTTGGGTTTAGGCCTTGACAGGGAAACCAACCAATGAAGTCAATGGAATGCATTCATGATAACTTCATTGAGATGATTACACTCAGAATGCACTCAAGATACGGCACAAAAGAGAAGGTTGTGCTGTAATCATTTGGCTTATGTGCCTCTTTTTGGCAACTTCCATTTGAAAAGCCAAGATTTCTACAGCATTGTATTTGTGTGTGCTGTTTAAGCAGACTAGTTTACATCATGTTATTGGTAGTTAGGGTGAGTGGACATTCTGTTTCTTAAGAGCATTTGGACAATTAGATTTGTATTATATTGTTAAATAATTTTCCCAAAAGAAATTGCATTTTAAATGCATTTGTTTTAAATCCCCCACACATCCCCCGTTTTGGTTTTTACTGGGGGACTTTATAGCGACAAAGTGGAAAATGCACACATTATTACACACAATACACTACACAAGACAACAAAAGCTTTAGATCAGTATTGTGTACTTTGTAAAATTACATTTCAAGATAATATATGTTTTAAAACAGATCATCACTGCAATCAAAGTGTACAAACACAATGACTGGATTATCTTACATGGTCCAAATAACATACCCAGCTAACAGCGAATGTTCTCGGAATGTTTATTGTTTTCTTTGAGAGAATATTTAACGTTCTCTCAAAGTTATCAAAACGTTCTTGCAGTAACATAAGTAGAACTTTTTAAACATTGTATCATATATCAAAAACGTTATTCTTCAGTAGTTACAGGAACGTTTTCAAATCATTAAAACAAGTTTGAATAACGTTCCTATAACCAAGCGATGTTAACACAGTGTCTACTGAACTAGATGTTTTGAATGTTCCTAAAACTTTTCTTGCTCCTAGAATGTTTTGGTTTCTTAATGGAAGCATTAGGGAAACGTTTTTTACAACCTAAAATGGTTAGTTGAGTAGTTTGTTGTTCTTCTCTTTTGTGTTTGCATTTATGCGTAGATTGTTTTGTGCCTGCGGCCCGGCCATGTTCAGACCTGCTTACAAGAGAGAGCTGCCACAGTGAAATAATTAAGAGCTCTGTGGAGGTGACAGAATGGATGCAGGTATGCAGTTGAATGCGGTCCAGATCATCTGATCAACTGTGCTTTCAGCCACACGCATCCGCAACAAACACACAAATGCATGCACATTCACACGCCGCACGGGCGTATTTATAGTGCACTGACAGAGACGCAGACAGATGTCACCTTCAATCAGTGATCTCCAGGGGAAAACGTGCACACACAAAGCTTACCCAGCTAACAAGTTTAGGTTGCAAGAACATTTCCCTAATGTTTTTATTAAGTAACAAAAATGTTAAAAATGCTATTAAACATATAAAGTTCTAGGAACGTTCAAAATGTCCAGTTTTTAGACGTTCCATTAACGTTATTGCCTGTTATAAGACCGTTATTCAAACATTTTAATGTGTAGTTTTTAAAACATCCCTCTAACAACTAATAATGTTTTTGACATATATGATAAATAACATTACAAGAAGTTCTTCTAACATTACAGTAAGAACATTTTTTAATAACTCTGAGAGAACTTGTAGAGAATGTAAGCCCACGTTCTGAGAATGTTCCTTCACTGGGTACACATACGCCCAGATCATGTAGACAAATGACAAACGAATCATAATGTGAGAAATAAATTAACTTGTGTATAATTCGGCTGGATTGGTCCTCTAAGGCCCCTGATGAATGTGCATGTGTGCTTTAAGGCCAGTGTTTCTCAAAACAGAGATTTCTGTTTATAATGTATGAGTGATCGAGGACAGTGGTAGAGCTGTCAGCCCTAATCAGATGAAGGCTGAGCTGTACACAAGCACACATAGCCCTGGAGGGGGGCGGGGCCTTAGAAGTAATTTCTACCAACTCTGATGCTATTGCTCCTCTAAGCTCAGCCCTGCAGTGAAGTGGTAAAGTGAGAGAGAGAGAGAGATGGAAAAAGTGCAAGTGAATGACAGAAATAAAAACAGTTGGAGCCAAAAGGGTTTGTGGCATGCTTCTCGCCCTCATAGCAGGAACACACCGCTTTATAAACACAACACTGTGTCATAAAACATCAATACTGCGACGCAGCACCGCTGCAACCCCCAATCTTAATAATTCATACTGACGGTAATGCAACAGGACAAATAATGTCATCCTTTCTCATTTGATGTCATCAATAAGAAATGCGGTTCAATCCTACTTTATATTTTATCTCTACAGGGATTATTCTAAAAACAACAGATTTTAGATCAAAAATCATTTACATGGCATCTCCAGTCATCCTGAAGTGAACCGAACTGTAGGAAAGCAAGCAGCAAAAACAACTGGAAAAACTCCCTCTAATCTCATCGCAGATCACAGTTTTAATTGCGTGTGTCTAATGTGCAGTAGGCAGCTACGTTCACATTGGATGAAATGTGACCCTGCCATTCTCAATGTGTTGACAGTGCTTTAATCCAGCATGATACTAGACACCCGCAGTCTGCCCGGCCTGGTATAACTGCCGCTAGTTTTATACTCTCAGAGGCACTTAAAATACACAAACACGATTCAGGACCGCAAGGGAGGGGGGAGACAAAAAACATTTAGCTCTGAATGCCGGGTGCTCACATATTCACGTCGGCTTTTTTGAGCAGTTTGTATTATTGAGTGTTGCCTTTTCAAGTGTGGTAGAATTTCAAAGTGCAGATGAATTATTTTGAGTTATTAAATCATTGATACGTTCACCCAAGCTAACGTCACAGAGCTGGATGAGATACAGCATAGCCAGAATTTGTTGTTGTGCTCTGGAAGTCATATTTAATTTTCTGCTAATAAAAACGAGGCTGTAAGAGATTTATTGAACTCTCACGTTGCATTTTTAAATACTGGTATATTTTTGTCAGAGCTATTTCCATGTTGCATGACTTTTTTAATTTACAGCAGTAAAATCTATTGAATAGACTGTACCTCGCTATGTATACCTCACAACCTCGTTTTATTGGCATACACTGAGTAAAATCCATCCTTTTATTTTTCTGTAACCAAATACTGATTATTTTATAGATAACAGATGGATTCCTTTGGGAGCTCAAGTTGTTCTGCTTTAATGTGTGTGTATAAAGGGTTTAGGCTGTTGCTGCCAATGCAGGCTTCTTTTATGACCTGCTAATAATCAGCTGATGCAGGCTGTCAGGAGCAGGCATGGTCATGGCACAGACAGGCAGAGCAGACACACAATCCCCTGCTGACAGCCGACACTGACCTCAGCTGCTCCGAGACCTCGCGCTCACATAGGAAGAGGGAGAGGAGGGAAGAGAAGAAAGATGAAGGAGAAGAGGTGACAACAGAAGGGCTTTCCATGTACCACAAGAGCTTGGTTTTCAGCACCCTTAAGCCCCGCCCTTTTATCGTCATGCCACCCTCTGAAGCTCAGCGGGATGCTGCTGATTACTCATACAGGAGATGACAGAGATGGGCAGATGGGACTTCAGGACTGTCTGAGTCTTCAACTACTAGATAACCCAACTATGAGGTGCCATGTTATTCGCTGTAGTAGATGTTTTGATCAACCTGGTTTGGTCGGTTTTGGAAAGCTTCGGAATGTAATTAACCTTAGTAAATGAACCTGGATCTGTAGTGTATTACAGGAGTTAATAATACAGCTGGTCCCCAGTTAACAGGGAACATTCTCAAAATGTTGGCTAATGTTCTCTAAAAGTTTTCAAAAAAGTCATCAAGAAACATTCTTGCAGTAACATTAGTAGAACAGTTTTAAGTTCTCATATATCAAATATCATGTATCAAAAATGTTATTCTTAAGTAGTTAGTGGAACGTTTTAAAAATGTTACACAATTTAGAAATATTTCAATAACGTTCTCATAACCAAGCAATAATGTTAATACGATGTCTAAAAAACTGGATGTTCCTAGAACATTTAAAATAACATTTTTAATGTTTTTTGCTACTAATAGAAGTGTTAGAGAAACGTTCTTACAACCTAAAATTGTGGAACTAGTGGTGCACTGTAGCCCTTGATTAGATGTGAGTGCTAATGTAAAGGTGATGTGTGTAATTGTTATATACATACAAGTATAATATAAAAGCTCTGTGGCACTTTCAAAACATTGCTCTGTTAGTTTGAGCGTCCCAATTAAAAAATGGACTGGAACATACACATACAAAAATAAACTGCCAATCATTTTTGGAACTGAAGGTGATTAATAGCCTCTCTCCATTTGCCTCACACCCCTCCTAATTTAACCACCAGAGACATGCCCTAACTCACAAACAGTAATGGTTCCCCATTCATTTGCCCTGGTGACTCCAAAGAATCAGCATGCTCTGCATTTGTGTTAATAGAGCTCATAGTTTCCTGACCTTCCCTTGACACTGATGTAACTCAATATTAAGATCAGCTGTATGACACCTCGGCTAATATTTTTACTCGTACTAGCCCACACGGCAGACGCAAATATAGACACTGCCGGGAAAAGTTGCGCAATCTCATTGGAAAGTTCAGCCTATTAATTAGTGTGAAGTGAACTCTGGCTCTTTCAAAAGCCCTGAGCTCTGGCGGACCCGCAGCCCACATGCTGACACGCTACGATGATCTCACATCAACACATTTACGGTCCCTCCCGAGCACGAGATTGGGTGGGCAGGGTCATTAGAGCAGACCGAGCGGCCTGAAATAACACATCTAAATGCTTGTGAGCTCAGGAGCCCTCTCTGCAGGGGTTGGCTTCGCTTCTGAACGACAGGAAAAAACGCTCCGGGATGCTCTTGACCCGCGATCCAGTTTCAACAGAAATCTGCTTGCATCTGTCAGAGTGACTGGCAGCTGCAGAGGTGGCAGGGGCGGTGGGCCGCGTAAGCATGCAACATAAAAACAAGATTCCTGTTACAATATGTGCCATTTAGTGTGCACGGCCTTGTCTCTGCAAAGCACTCTCATTAGTATCAAGGGACTTAGTATTTGCAACCGCAGTTAAATGCTGTTTATATTTACACTTACAACATGGACGGCTGCCAATTTACGCGCTGGACCATTTCATCCGGCTCGGTTTTTTAACACATCATTCTCATGGCAGTAAACACTCGTAATAATCCGTCTAATGTGAGCTATTTACAGTGGAGGGCTACATTTCAATGAGGTACTGGAAAGTTTTGCTAGAGTGCACTTTGTTTAAAAATACACACACGTGCCAGATGTGTTGACATCAGAAGGTGATTTATATCACACTCCGTGTTTCTTTCGTATTAACTAAATGGGTGAAAGGCTTTCCATGCAATTTGTGGCGCGCAATAACACAGCATCAAAATGACAATGTGACCTGCTCACCGCAGATGGAACTGTTTGAACAACTTAATGCAAGAAATTGATTGTAAAGCCCCTTTTATAAGGCACTTTTATCCCCATAACCTACACATGCTGTGTGCCCATGCAGTTAGATGATAATGAGATAAATAGCTAATACATGGCCAATCAGATTTCATTTCCACCAATCAGGCTGGCTCCTCCCATAGCATCTTTAAACAACCTTATATGAAAAGCTTTTTTCTCTTTATGAAGAGAAAGAAGTAACTCTTATGTGTCTTCCACCCCCGAGACTATAACATTACAGAATTGAAAAATGTTTGAATAACATTCTTAGACCAAACAATAATATTAATACAATGACTAAAAACTGGACGTTTGGAACATTTCTAGAACTTATAAAATAACATTTTTTCGTTTATGTTGGAATGTTAGGGAAACATTCTTACAACATAACATTGTTAGCTGGGACTGGGCCGTGTGTATCAAATAAAGCCAGATAAATGGAGCAGGCAGACGGATGGCACCAGGTAGGCAGTGGGCTTTAACAGAGCGCCGCTGTGGGCCGTAAAGCAGGGCTGTAGTTTGGAATGAGGATTAATCCTCAGTGAATGCAGTATATGGGGTCTAAGCAGCATGTGTGGTAATCTTCTCTAGTCTCTCACAGCTACTGCCAGACTCACTCTTTGTAGTGGGTGCCAACCTGGGTGGCAAGAGAAGCACAGAGACACCATTAAGCAGGATGGCATCTGGGTGCAGCTCATTCCAGCACTGAGCTCCAGAGCTTAGATTGTCACAGTAAAATAAAGAGACGGGATGGAAGGAGTGTTTTTTACAGCCTCAGGAACCAGCTTGTGTCATTACCAGCTTACATTTACATATGCAACAACAGATACAGAAAAAATGCAACATGGACTTCACATAAAGGCTTTACGGCAGGACGAGATTGAGTTTCTTACACAGCAAATCAACAAAATCCCGTTTTGCATTTGCGCTAAATTCTCTGGTGATCTTCCAGCATGAGATCAGATCAGGACTCGAGAAGTCTACAGCAAATCTAATTAGTTTCTCCCTCTGATCCAAAAACATAATCAGCCTTTAAATGCTCTCCTCTGAGCAGTGGACACAAGTGCAGCGAGGCACAGAATAGATGGAGCTTTCTCTCGTCCTGCACACCACGGTTATATTACAGACGAGGAGCCCATGAGAACAGACCACCCCTCCAATCTCTTTTCCACTTCTATCATCCTTCCCTCCCACAGAATGAATTAACACCCTCCGCTGCCACCTCTGATTAAAACAGCTCATTGGAGAGAGATTTGTAATCATTTGTCTATAATGAATTCTTCGAACTCTCACCCCCAATTCTCACCTGCCACAGCCTGCAGACACGCTCACAAAGGATATAGATCGAAATGAGAAGTGAGAATAAGCTACGATATTACCCTCCCTCAAATTTCTAATATGAATTTTTGATACTTTTTTCTCTTTGCCAGGATTACAGCCTAGTTTTTATTTTCATATTGTAAAGATGCATGGCATCATATACAATCATGCAATTCACATGTGACATGCAATAGTCACATTACTAATAGAAGTGTAATGTAATAAAACGCAATATATTGCTGTTTAATGTCACATTGTATGTTGTAAACGCAGCCTCGTAACCTAGCAACCTGAGGTAATAAACAAACCTGCTCTTCTAAGATGTTCTTTCTCATATGTGGTGTAGAAATATCTGATTCATTCATGTGAACTGATTCTGATGACCTGATGAAATATTTTTTGTCATACATTTATATAACCAAGTCAAAAACATAGTGAAGAAATTAACTAAATGTGTCTTTTGGTATTTGCTGTAAATGTATCTGTCTAAGTTTAAAGCTTATGCATTAAAAATGTATTCAAAGCTAAAGTCTCTGAATAATTTGTCATTTGAATTGATGAATGTTTTATAATTTAATTATAATTTCATAATCAGATTAAATGTAAATATTTAAACAGATAATGTGCTTCAGCTTCGTAACTTTAATGCACAGCTATCTGATTTTTAACAGAAGTTTATTCTGTAGTATAACTAACTTTCTAAGTTTTTTAATAAGTAGCTTGACTGTATAGCTACTTTTATGACTTTATGCTCTTTTTCATACTTTATGCTACAGTTTCAAACTAGCTTCCCCAACACTTGTTTTATATACTCCATAAACTTTCTACAAATGTTATGTTTAAAATGTATGAAACCTGCAATCCATACCTTTTTTGGTTAAAAAGGAGTTATTGAGCAAGTACATAATATATCAGTGTTTAAATCGATCTTCTTACCCCGATTCGCAATAGTAAGCTTATAATGATTTATCATTTAAGATGTTGGAGTCCGATTTCCCCAGATATCTTGGCTTCATCTGACTTCATTTGACTTCAACATAAGAAGGGTACATAAAGTAACTTGCAATTTTATGTTTCAAACAGAGATGGCGATAGAGAGGCAGAAGTTACGGATTGCAGCTTTAACATGACTGTGGCTTGAACTTACCCCTGTAGCCATCTCCCCTGTAGTATTACATCTTTTTTCCATATACCTCAGTCTTCATTCATTTATAAATAGCTCCCAATTATTCACAGGTGCATATATCACGATTTGAAACGCAATCCAAATTTGTCTTTATTAATAACCCTCATATATCAGTGGCATACAGAGGGTGATGGATTAAAGGCCCCATATATCCCATGCAGAGCTGATTAATTTGTGCTCTGGAGGTTCCCGTGGTTCTTTTGCCCTCCTAATGAATGTGCACAGCCAGCATGGACACTGTTGCCTTCGTGACCTTTCTGTTTGAGTGCCAGGCCATCTGTCTCCCAGTGTGACATTGCACACACACACACACAGCTCCTAACCTGCCATCAGCGCTCAACTGGACACTGTTTTGGAGGCGTCACGCTTGCTTATTACTCAAACGTGAGCCGATTTCAGCCTCCAGCGATGCTTTATGAAGGTGCAATAAGAATAAACCCACAAGTTGTATGAAGGTTTTCACACGTAAGGGAATTGCTGTCGAGGAGCTGGGGACGTCAGAGCAAATTCAATTACTTATTCTAACCTACTTTTATTAATGCAAGGCAGACGTGTATGTTTGATATTGCGCCCTGCTTTTTATTGCATGTATGGCCGCCTGCCTTTATGACACACGGCAAAGCTTTTTAGTCCCGGATCTGTTCAGGTAATAGATTTAAAATGATTCCGTCTGATATGTCAGGTTTCATTTTGACGTTGTGGCGTATGCGCATATGTCGAGCATGAGATCAGCCGAGGCAGCACAATCTGGAAGCCACAGTCTTATGTCTCTGCCTTAATAAAAATGACACATGGGCTGTTTATGATAAGAGATACAGAGAATTACTGCTCGTGTCGTAATGGTGACTGGTGGCAGCGGCGAGGTGGCACGGAGAAGGGGAGGCAGACAGGTGGCGCACATTTGGGTGTGATAAATCTGCTCTTCTGTGGCAGGGAGCAGCCTCAGCTTAGAGCTTCTGGAAATGTCAGCTAATGCGAGACTCACTCAGTGTGTTAGGCGAGAAAGTGCTCTCAGGGGACATGGGAGGAGTCAAGGAAGTAAGAGACAGGGAGCACAGAGAAAGTGAGCTCCCCAGGGGCCCAGGAGTCTGTCTGCTGGGTGAGTTTCTGCCTGTGGTAAAATAATATGGTTGCAGGAAAGGTGACACTGTCCTATATTTCTCGTGTTTTGTTCTAATGACACGCCTGGATGTTGAAGTGGCACTTCTGTGTGCTGCCCAAGGGACAATTTGGGTTCAAGTCATTGTTTCAAAACCTCAAAGTCAACCTTTTAAAGTCTTATTAATAGTAATAAAAATATAAGACTTTAAGAGGTAACGGGTAATACAAAAATTGACAACATATAATGTATAAATACATAAGGATATGATGAGTAGCCTAAATATTCTTTTAAAAGCTCAGTTTTGGTGTTCATTGGAAACAAAACAGTCATGGAGGTTTGTGGAAGAATAATGACGGAACATTCCTGCTTGAGTGAACTTTTTCTTATAACGAAAGGAAAATATAAAATACAGCCAGCTAATATGTATGGCACTTTTCAGGTAACTATATAATTGCACATTTACTATCTAGCTTTAACTACCTGCCTTTAATAGTTTTTGTGGGTTTTTTATTAGCTTTATAAGTTGTTAGAAGCAAATTCACAGGTATAAATTCACTAGCAAGATATGCAGAGACATTTACAAATAATATATGATGTTTATAATGACAATGCTTTAATAACAAAATACTACAATCTGTACCTGTCAAAAGAGCAGTTATACTTCAATGTAATGGCAAAAAGACTGTCGGTTTTCAAGTATTTAAATATTTGTCAGGTGAAATCCTTAAAATTGTGACTCAAGAAAGAATCACTAGTGTCAAGGCCACATCTTTGTTGATGTATTGTCTGCTGAATACAGACAATAAATCCTCGTGGCTGAGATATTATGTAATAGGAAAACACAGCATGCTATTGAAGATTTTCTGTTTGTTCTGTGACTGATTATGTGGTTGATCATTAGTCAGACCCTGCTGGACAGCACCTCAGACATGAATAAGATCCCAGACATGCAACTCAGACAGCTTCCAAGAAAACTTCAGTAGTATTCAACCACCCACTCGCTCACACACCCACACACACTCTTTTATCAAGTTTTGTACCTCGTGTGTAATCTCTTATCTCTCCCCAACAGCAACCTGCCATCATAATCGTCAGTTATACTGGCCCATAATCTGCAGGGGAAGGCTGAGCTGATCTGATAGCTATCACTACAAATCTCCCTGCAGCTCACTCAAATGACATGGAGAGCCACCGTGCACCAAATCCCCAAACCGCCGCTGAGAAAGCAGAGCTCATAACCTGTAAGCACAGGTAACAAACTCTGAAGAGTGTGATGCAGCCGAGGGCACATAAAAACACCTGGCGATCGCAACTCATCTCTGTGAGCCAAGTCTTGGACAGCAGAGACCGGCGTGTCTCATTTTAAATGGGTCTGTTGTTGGCCAATCACTGTGCAGGATTTTTGGTTTGTGCCACATACTGATTAAAGCACATACCCACCATTAGATAAACTGAGTGGACAAGATCTAGTGCAATTGGCTTCCATTAGAGAGTGCTTGTGTATGTGAGTGTGTGTGTGTACACTTGAAATGAACCCCTGACTGTTTCTGTCATTGTCTGAGAGTCATTACAGTGCATTGATGTTGGATAATAGTGGCTGATTGCAGGTTCTTTGTCCTGCGCTCTGCGGTTCTGTATTAGGATGGATTGTGCTGTGACATGCCTTATGATGCACAAAATCATAAACAGATTTAATCAAGATAAACTTGTGCCTGACTTTTATGTGATGTATACTGCTAATACATCCCAGGTAAAAAGGAAAGTTTTCCGAACGTTGGTTAATGTTCTGTAAAAGTTTTTAGATAAAGTTATTCATATATCTAAATATATTGTTAAGTTGTCAGTGAATTGATTTTCAAACGTTAGAGAATTAAAAAAAATTGAATACCATTCTTATAAACAAACAACAGCGTTAATACAACATCTAAAAAGAATGTTCCTAGAACATTCAAAGTAACTTTTTTGATGTTTTTGTTACGAGCAGAAACGTTAGGGAAACATTCATACTTAAAATTGTTAGCTGGGATGCTTATAAAGAAAAATATTTCAACCTTATTTAGTAGAGATACATCTGAAATATATTTTAAAGGAACAGATTGTCACAATTCATCACAATTCTATAATGATAATTCTGTCATTATTTACTTATCGGTCCAAAACCTGTGTGCTGTTTTTTTACAAAAAAAAAAAACTGAAAATGTTTTTTAAAGAATTTGGAACAAAGGTCCCTTTAACTTGCTGGCGTTTGTCCATGCCACTACCTAGTTTGTCACAATGTTGCAGTATTCTGTAACAGGTGGGAGCTATAACAAGTGTTAAACGGACACGAACAATGTCATGTCCTCCGTGCCTTCAGTTAAAGTCCCTTTGTTTCACAGACAGCAGTGCTGAAAGCAAACCCGGGCATCTTATCACCACATGGTGCCTATGCAGTCAGTCGATTTGATGTAGCTTCACATCCTCATTCATGTCCCAGCATCATAATTCTGGCTTACCGTCCAACTGAACGCGTGTCATCCGTTTAGCCTCTTTTAACAGCAAAAACTGCAAAACTTCACACCAGAGTCAAACCCACATTCATCAGCTCTTGGGGAATAACTAGAGATTAACAGTTAAAGCCGGGCCAATTAGAGGTGCTTGTTTCACGTCAGTAGAATAATTTAATGATTCGTTTATAGTTAAATTTTCCACCCCCGTGATAATGAGGGAGAATGCATTCCGAGCTAATAATATTACAAAACAGCGGTGAACGCAGCCTGCCGCCTTCAAAAAACAGGATGTTAAAACGGTTTCTGGCTTGTCGCATCAATTACACGCTGCCACCTAAATCACGCCATGAAAAAGGGGAGTGAAAAAAATCTGGAATCTACCCAAGCGTGCACAATCGTGCATTATATAATATAAGCAAACCAATTATAATAAGTCATTACAATCGCTGGCAAACACAGCATTCAGTTGTCATGATGCTTTTGTTGGAGGCTGTCAGTTACCCCCTCTCTTTCTGCTTGGCTGATCATGCCTGGTGGACTGAAACCATGTGGCACTGATGACCCCGGACACACACACACACAGATAGAGAGGCAGGGAGGGGGTTGCAAGCTTGATCTATTTTCACCGACCTTGGGGTCTGTTTCACACCCCCCCCCCCCAGTGCTGACAACAGAACGAACATGTGGAGGTGAAACCAGAGACCGACAGCCATTGCTTGACCTCCCCTGCTCCTCGGCATCCTGTTAAGCTACAACACACACACATGTTAGAGGGAGGGGAAGCTGTGCCTGTGTAAACAAAGCAGACAGGAGATGAGAGCGAGCGAGCGAGAGAGAGAGAGAGTGTAAGAGAGACAGAGGAAGAGAGTGTGAGACAGATAGACACAGAGAGAGAGAGAGAGAGAGAGAGAGAGAGAGAGAGGGGGGCAGGTGTATGCCAAAGTGGAATTAAACTAAATTAATAGATTAATTGTTTTCAATTAAACGATTTGTCTAATTAAAAAAATCATTGGTTGCGTGTGATCATTAGGAGCTGCAGGGATATAAATGTGTGCCTGACCCTGCACTCTGGGACTGGGATAATGAGACTCAGCTCAGGCAGGGGAATGAAGTGCATGATGGGGCATGAGATACACGGAGTCTGCCCGACACACAAACACACACTTGTCTGACCTCTCTCTGGAAATGAGCTCTACACCAAACTCTCGTGGGTAATCATTTATGGAGCTGCCCATGATGACAGTTAATTTGAAACTATCTGGCTACTCCACATTGCCCCCTTCCCCAGCCTGTCTGTCTGTCTGTTTCTCTCCTGAATCACTCACTTCCCGAATCTCTTTTGTCTGGTTCCCTGCTTCCTGTCTCTCTCTCTCTGTGTCCCTCCCGATGCTCCATTAGACTCAGTTCTCCATGCTCTTGCAATCAAATTAATTCCCCACATTTTCTCGAGGAACCCCCATCGTTCTAGAGCTAATGTTTTTAATTCAATTGGAGCAATCTATATCCAGGCCCATTTCCTGGCTGGCTGTGGCAGCGAGCCCCTCCCTCAGGCGGCTTTAGAGAGCGCGTCTGTGCAGTCTCGATAAAGGCACGCGCGTGGGCAACACACCAACGAGCACACAAGACCGCCTGGCGCGTTTGTGCTGCCTCAACTACACAACAATGAAAACTGCCACATTAACATAAATGTGAACACAAGCCTTTGCTGATGTACACAAACACACACATACAGCAATTTGGCCGAGCTTCCTTAATACTGTGAGGGAAATGCCGCAGTAGCCATTAATGTTTCACAACACATCTGTATCGCTGATATTTTTCGCCCCGTCTCATTGCCAAATAGATGAAGGGGGAGTTCTGCATCTGTTTTGAAGCCAGGAAAACAGGAGTGTTTGTGTGTGTGCCCTGCTGCCTCTGGTCTCGGCAGACACACCGTTTCCCTGTTCTCATGAATTAATCAGCACGTGTGTGTGTGTTGAATGAGTACCGAGTGGCTAGGATGATGTTGGTATAATGAGTGGCACAGGGACCACGCGGATGCAGAGCCGGCTCTGTCCAGCGCGTGCACCACCCCCATGATTCCTCGGCCCGACCCTCTCCCTGTGGAGCGAGGCCATGTTTGGCCTCTCATTAACTAGATAAATATATCCATCCCTTTGCCTCCTCCGTTCTTCTTTGTTTCTGTTTCTGCCCTGATATTATCAGCACTCTGATTGGCCGACCTCGGCCCTGTGGGACCTGGCAGGGGTATCAGCCGGGTGGCACATGCAATACAAACGCAACTTTGGGCTCCCCGTCACGTAAAACAGTGGGGCACTAAGCAGACAAGAAAAACCTAGGTACCGCAGTTGTCGTGGTGTCAACAGCATCATGCCCACGCTTACATATACACACATATTAACTCAACCCCCTTGGATCGACACACACATACACAAACTCACACACACAACTGCGGGGGTTGTTGGTATTATTGTGAGATTCAACTGGGCTTTCCAATAGGCAATTATCTCAGTCAGAACACATTTGAATTAGAGCTGTAGGACAGGGTAATTACTGAGGTCAGTAGATAAGCTCGCTTGCTCTCTCTCTCTCTGGTCTCAGGGTGAGACTATAGATAAATCCCTGCAATGCTAAAGCTACATTGATTTAAGAACCACCACAGGCATTGATCCGAGATGGCTGAGGTATCACGGCAAGAGAGAACCATTCTGCTCACCTAATGACACAATCAAGTGCAACAGACACAGACACACACACACACACACACACACACGCACACCTCCAAAACGGCAACTGGTCTGTATACGCATCACATGCCATGAAGATAGGGGTTAGTTGTCACACAGAGTTGTTGTCAAAAAGGCTTTATATCTCAGTAAATATGAGATTATGAGACAAAAGTCCACCTGTATAAATAAATATTTTTATTCTAGCAGTAGTCTAAAATTAATATTGTTTGTGAATTCTATTCCACAAGCTAAATTTCTACTGTCCGCTTATTTCTCTTTGTTATAGCTCTTAGGTAAACAAAACACAATAGGTTGCACTTCATAAAATAGAAAACCTTTTGTCACAGTGTTAGAGTTAGAACAGATTAGAGCTAGAACTTCTTCTGAAGCGTTCTAAATTAAACATTGTCCAATCGAGTCCAAATTGTAATTCTAAAAGCTCTCTCAAAGTTGTCAAAAACATTCTTTCGGTAATGTTAGAGCAGCTTTTTTTAACGTTATATATATCAAAAACGTTATTTTTAAGTAGTTAGTGGGACATTATGAAAACGTTAATGAATTAAATGTTTGAATATCGTTCTTATGACCAAGCAATAATGTTAATACTGTTAATACAAACATTCCTAGAACTTTCAAAATATTTTTAACAATTTTGTTACTTAATGGATACGTTTGAAAAAGAAATGCATTGTGGGATTGTGGCATGGAAGGTTTATGTGTGACCCCTCCCCTTTTCCATTCGCCTTCAGCTCTTATGTTTAAATAACAATAGTGTCTCAATCATTCTCCTCAGCTGGTTGAAGGTTACGAGGGGCAAGAGGGGTAACAAATGGACCGGGCACATCGTCTGAGAGATAGCAGACTGAAGGCCAAATAATAGGCTGTCATAATGGACAATACAGAGAGAAAAAACCTCTAGAGATCAGCCGAACCCAAAGAACAGGAAGGTTTGCATTATTCATAGTCCCCACGGAGGGTTCGGCAGCTGCATTACATTAGTCTCTTCATTACTTTGCCTGTATAATACTACAAAATAGCAGCTTTAATGTAAAATATGACCAATTTTTACTGTGCGGGTTGGTTTGGGGTGGGATGGGGGGGATATTATTAGCTCTCTGGAGAGTTTAGTCTCCACTTAAATGTGTCTGAGAGCTGACCTGCCCTTCGCTGTGGTAATTGCGTTGTGGATTAAAATGCGATTCCATCCACGACAAGAGGTTCTCGTGACCATGCTAATGATGACTGCCATGTGGCAGCTCTGTCTCTATAGCCACGGCAATCATCCTCCTTTAATAAGACACCTAACACCACCCCACTCTCTCTCTTTCTCTCTCTGTCTCTGTAGGCCAGGCTATGAGAGGGGATTTGTTAGTCAGTCTGTGGGTGCATTTGTCACTGAATCCGCGGCATCAGAAATAGCAGAGGCTTCGCAGGGCTTTGGCGCCGTCTGCCCACATCAATGTTTGGCTGCATTGTGGTACCTGTCATAGAAAGTTTTGTTTGTCTGCAGCCCAGACACATGCCTCTAAACGGCTGTCTGCTATTTTAAAATGCTTTACATAACTTGTTCAAATACATTTCGTTCACAGTAGCACAAAATTGGTCTCATGCAAAAACGCTGCAAAAATAAAAACAAGTCAATCAAACACCAATAAACAAACATACAAACAAAACGTTAAAATAGTTTTGTCCCTGACTGAAAAATCCCAGCTAACAATTTTGGGTTGTAGGAGCATTCTTCTTACATTTCTATTAAGTAACAAAACCATTAAAAATTTTTATTTGAAAGTTCTAGGAACATTGAAAAGGTTTAGTTTTTTTAGACGTTGTATTAACATTATTATTTGGTTAAAAGAACGTTTTTCAAACCTTTTTGTAGTTTTTAAACCGTTTCACTAACAACTTAAGCATAACGTTTTTGATATGATATATAACGTTACAAAATGTTACTGCAAGAGCCTTTTGTTTTGATCATTTTGAGAGAACTTTTAGAGAACATTAACCAACGTTTTAAGAACGTTTTCTGTTAGCTGCGATGGGCATGATTACCTGCCTATCACATTCCTCAGACATCTTATAAGTGTGATGTGTGTGTGTGTGTGTGTGTGTGTGTGTGTGTGTGTGTCATTTGTACCCCTGCCGAGTTGATTCTCCTGCACTTGTAATTAACACTGCTGTCTAGCTTTTTCCGACAGCAGGGCTTGTTTGCCGGAGAGTCAGTCAGTGGTTGCTCCTCAGAGGGAAAAAAATACAGACATGAGATTGTGTCTGTCATACCCTATCCAGTCTAGCACAGCTTCGCCAGTCTGCTGTCTCCGGCTCACCTCTACTGATCATTTATTCATGTTGTGCAGTCACTCATTTGAATCAGTCAAGACGGTAACACAATTTGCTCGATGCTGCTGATGGCTCATCGTGACCTGTGTCAAAGTGTTGTGTTAGCATTGAGTTTATTTCAAGACATACATTCTGTATAGTATAGGGAAATGGTGCAAAAATGGAGAAAAAAATCATTTGAAGACCAGAAGTTTGTTTTAACCTGGTCAGGACCTTTAACAGAAGGTCTTCCAGACTGATTAAGATGGATAAGCCAGTTGGTAAGGCTAAACCATCTTAGAATACCAAACCAGCTTAAGCTGTTTTTTTCCAGTGCAAAAACAAATCTACAACTGGGGACATTAAGAAATATTTTCAGAGTTATAAAAAGAACGGCGAAACGGGGGAAAAATCAGAGAAAGGAAAAATGAAAAAAGAGAAAACGATTCTCAGTCCCCAGAGAAGTGAAGTGATTAGCGTCTCTGAAACATGAGCAGTTATTTAAAAATCAATGTATTGTCATTAAAGCTGAAGATTGTTCCCTAGGAGAGCAGCTATTGATCCTCGTCTGTGCCCACTGGGTATCGACCAGGTCAGTAATTTGCTTCCAAACATATGTGAAGTATGGGGGTGCGCTACAATAATGCCTCTCCACCATTATTACTGTCTTACTCAGCAGGCAGTGCACATTAATTACCAGCAGAGAGGCTTTACTGAGAAACATGATTACAGCAGAGACGATATATGAGCTCATAGCAATTCTCTCATCAGCCCTACAAGAGCATCTGACTCTCTTGTGATGCTTTAGCAGTAAAGATGATGATTTAAACCTTTTTGTAGTTAAAAATAAACAAAAAGATATTAAGCAAGTACATACAGTAACAGATTAGTGTTCAAGATAGTCTCTTTACCCGATTCGCACCGGTAAGTTTATAACAATGATTTATAAGTTGAGCTACCGGGTTGAGTTTCGTGGGAAATGGCGGCTGGACTTCTACAGACGTAAATAAAATTATGCAAAGTAACCTGCAATTTTATGTTTCGAACAGAGATGGCGATAGAGAAGCCAAACTTACAGTCTGCAGCTTTAAAAGGATGGTTAAAATAATACCTGATCTGGATGCAATCTTCTAATTCCTGATTTTTGACTACCTTAAATATGTATTACATTCTGCCACCTCTTAAAACAAGTTAAAGGCACATCCCCTCATTTCACCCTAGAGCACTTTGTAAATGTGCATGTTTGAATTTCAAAGTCTCTCTCTTTAATATAAAGTGAATTATTCACAAAACAAGTAGGGGATTATCATCAAAAGCATCGGATAATGTAAAATTCAAGGCACTGTTCCTGACAACGCAAACACACGCTAAAACATACACAATGCACACCATAAATACACATTCGCTAAAGATCAGCAACGTTTTTGCTGTGTCACGTCAATCAAAGCACATCTCTCCAGGCTAACCAACCACCCAGTGCATTTACCATGTATCAGCAATGAGCTCTTAGTCTCAGCAATAATACATTATTTAAAGGAAATGACAAAGAGGCGATTTAATAAATGCAGTTCTCTCTCAGGCAGAGACCTTGAAGCTTTGTGTTTATCTAATCCTTTGAGTTCGTGTGTGCTCTTTTGCTGCACTGCCTGCTAGAACAAAACCTAATCATTATCAAAACCCTCTTTAATATTCATAATCTCTTTTGAACTGTAAATTCCATCTGTAGTTTGACGTGATGACTCACTTGGAGAACTTCTCTGTAATCCGTCCTCTGTGTTGGGTGGTTTGGAGCTCGGATGCAAAACAGCCACTGTTGATGGAATATGTTAGTGTGATACATACAGTACACTGTTATTATTCATAGTAACTGAGATATGTATTTATATACACAAAATGGTTCTACATAGTATATAAATTATATAAACTATGGAGTACTTATATTTAGTATATTTACTTTATACAATGTAATATATAAATTAACTATATAAACTATATAGTATGTAGGCTATAGTGTATAGTATATTCTAGTATATTGTGTACAGTATGTGTCTAGTATATTATGTACAATACGTTTGCAGTTAAATAAACGTGATATTATATATTAATATATACACATTTTTCCCCTTTGCTTTACTTGTAGTAGTCCAACTGATGATGTAATAGTTCATATTTAGTAATATTAATTTTGATATATAAAAGATATATATGTGAGAAAGCTGATTAACTAAGGTTTTTTAACTTAGAGACATTCGTATAGCCCTTTCTGTATTCTGAAATGTCTGTTGCGTACAATCTGTCATTAGATAATAAACGGGTGTCACCAAGCTGCAAAGTCAATGAAGAGAAAATGAGATCAGACTGAATTAGAACTTGACGGACACACATAACAACACAACCCTTCTGCAGCTCACCAGTCATACAGCATCACTATACCTGTACTGTACCATCCACATCTTAACTGCATTTCCTATTGTATCATAACGCATTCAGAGGATCACCTAGCACACACAAAAGTTATTGCCAGCCCTTCACATTACCAAAACTTGTTAAGATCAATCCAGAAAGCTTTTATCAGATGTTGCTCCACTGGTCCCCCAAGCAGATGCTATTGTAATATCTAATGAATTCATTATCGGGGTTAAGGTGTGCAGAAGGGCAGCTGAGGAGCTCTGTAGTTTTGAATTGGTTATTGGGGGCTTTATCTGTTCCCCACTGCTGAGAGGAAAAAGCCAGGACACGTATCACAGGAAATGAAAGCGCCGAATCTTCAATCGGGGTGGATAAAAAATGTATCAAAGGGAAGATAAGAGAGGCAGGCCATGAAATATCCTCTCTGAGTGCTTTGGGATTTTACATGGATATGCGTATCTATGGATACCAATCAGTTGTGCTGCGTGACCCGCGATTTTGAGAAGATGAGAAACCAGAGTTTGGAGATCCGCCTGACTATGCTGTCGCTTTTCCTCCAGCCACGCTGCAGCAAAAATTTTCCCCACAATGCAACGGCAGGCTGGCAGGAAGCTGTAGTACGGTTTTCCCCCAGATGGCAGAGACCCAGGGGTGGCGCGGGTTGTTGTTTTTGATGAGCTGTGCATCTACAAAAGCTGAACATCTGGAGATGCCATGTGGCCCCTCCATTTGGCCAGACTCACACCTCCCCGAGCCAGATGCAGCCAAGCAACTGTGAGCTAAACAGCATGAATCATTCATAGGCGAGAGACATAAACACACACGCTCGCTCACACATACATCTCATTCTCACACGGGAGGCCAGACAGTGACTTTGATTAGACTTTTACAAAGCCATAAATATGCAGCAGGCATTAACGCTGTTAGGAGGGACTGATTTGTCAAATTGACCATATTTCATTACGACGGAGTAACACCCAGAGGGCTTGATAATTAAAAAAATAAAAAGGAGCCCACCATCCAATTGCGGTGTTATCTCAATTATTGAGCTCTTGTGTGCTTAATTAACACTTAGCAAAGAGTTAAGAAGTGGTCGGTGCGCCTGGTGCAGTTTAAGGGAATTACACAAAGGTGAGCTGAGACGGGCAGGGACGGGAAGACAAAGAACAGCGATTCACACGCGCATCCATCACTGTTGGATTGTTCTCATCAAAGCTTAATTACAGTTCAAATTAAAACGATGTGCTTGCTTACCAATATCTAATCAGTCATGCGTAAAAATTGCTTGAAAGAGAACAAGAAAAAAATGGGGTACAGAACAAGAACAAAAGCTAATGGCAGGCTGCCAGGCATTAATAAAGGAGGGTGTTAAATACCAGCTCAGTCCTGGGAGATGTGGGACCCTCATAGACACATAGGTGCTGTTATTTGTATTTTGGGCCAGCTCAGAGCATTGTGTGGGTACCGTTTAATATTTTTATGAGAAATTGCAAGAGCGGTCTCGGGTAAGCAGTAAAGGGCAAACGCATCCAGCATCCACCGCAGTTGCTCCCTGATCACAGCCCGGAGACCCTCGGAGATATTCACAGCACTGGGAATGAAAGGGCCCTGGAAATGAGAGGGAAACAAACATGTGAAGCTTCATCAATGCATGACATCACTCAGAGTCTCAAGGTCACTGAGGCAGTTGTGAGCTAGAACATCTCAGCTAACAATTTTAGGTTGTAAGAACGTTTTCCTAACATTTCCATTAAGTAATAAAAATGTGAAAGTTAAAAACGTTATTTTAAAAGTTCTAGGAACATTTAAAACATCCAGACATTGTATTAACTTGAACAATGTTAAAAAAAGTTCTACTAACGTTACTGCAAGAATGTTTTAGAGAACTTTCAGAAAACATTAGCCAATGTTCTGAGAATGTTCCCTGGCAGCTGGGGTGCAGGAGGAACGTAATGTAAACACAGCTGCAGGAACATCATCAACATCTTTCCAGGAATGCAGCCAGGTTCCAATGCACTGATGAACAGGCATTCCGTGACCTTGGTGGCATCAAAGAAGATGATGAAGACACGCGGTGGCGTGTCATTAACGAGGAACTGCATCGAGCGGGCGGGCAGACACGTGCAGACAGAAAGACTGGTGCCACCCTCAGCAGCATTTGCAGCATGTGGTGAATATGCCACTGTGCTCTAATGAGATGAGCTCTCTGCACTAATTAACTCATCCATAACTCCGAGCACTCCATTAATCATTATAGCCAGCTAATTGAAAATAGATAAAGACTGACAAATGTTTAGTCCTTCTCTGAACGTCTCGGCAAAGATTACGGACGTGTTGTGTTTTATTCAATCAATTAAAATAAATCAATTTATTTTCATTTGCGGCACGATTTCTTAACGACTGTATTTATCCCAGATCACTGGCATCTTTCCGTCTCTGAGGCGTGCGGGATGTGCCCGCGCATTCGTATCAATTAATGTGCATATGTGATGATGGACAAGGGCGGCGGAAGGATCCGTTATCCTTGCTCTTCAGGACATGCTAATTACACTCCAGCAGAGCTACTTAATAAAGTCAATGGGATATCAATCTGTTTACCCAAAACAACCAGCGACCGGCTAGAGAGAACCGCAATGTGCTTTTAAAACGCAGGCTTGTCATCTTGCTATGTTATTTATTCATAAAGTGGGTCTGTGGTTCCGAGAAAATCGGTCTGTAAGCCAGTTTGATTGTTTGGTTTGAGATAAAAGGCTAGACCGCGTTTCTCATGACTAGGTGGAAAAAGCTTGACCTGTGGGGCCTGCCGTGTGGACTGACTCATAGATAACAGTCCTCGTGTGACCCTACAGCTGAAAGCCTAACATCACAGTCTGCTCTCATTTCAGCCTAGGGCCGGTGTCGTATCAACATCTGTGAAATTACAACTCCCCTGTTTCTGCCTTCTATGGTTAGGATTAGAATTAGGTGTGAGGCGGGATTTACAGATAAAGACCAAACAGGTAGCGGTCATAACAAGGTATCAGAAGTGCGGGGGTCATAATCTCACAGGAAGTTACATTTCATCTACAAACATCTGCAAACAGCACGCACCATCAGTTCTACTAATGTACAACTAATACAGCCAATATAAATTCACTTAACACGGTGTCTTTAGAAAGATCATCAACCTGAGATTAAGTTTCACCTTTTAGGTTTACGTTTCATCTGATTTCATCTGATATAAACTCAGCAGTGTCTGCTGGATCAAGGTCACTCTCAGCTGGGGCTGGTTTTGACTTAACCATCTCATTCTGCAGGCAAACTCTGGTCCCAGTTTTCCATCTCTGGAGCTTCTCCACCACTCGCTGTGAAAGAATAATTATTTAGTCCTTTCGTAAGCAAACCATGTCCCCGTTCACGTATTAATCTTTCATATGTTTCCAAGATCTAGCCTTCTGTAATCCCATCTGTATAAGACACAACAAAGCCGAACAAAAGAGAGTTTGTCATGAATAATGTATTGTGTCTCTCATAAAAGGCTTTAGTTGCTTCTGTTATGTTTCACTCTTGCGGGGAGAATCTATTGATCCCCTGCTCTTTTATTGGGCTCTACAGTGCTTCATTTCCCTTTATAACAAATGATCACACTATCCTGGTTTCACTTTTATTGCAACACAAACACAGACACATGGCCGACAGGAAAAGGCCACTTACTAACAATACAGCTCACACACATCAACAAACATCAAAACAACCTAAAAATAATTTATACTAGTGCAGCAAACCATAGATGAGTATAATGACTACTAATTAAAATCCAATTAGAGTACTTACACAACATAACCATAAAGAGAATCATTTCTACATCTTAACCAAAAAATTATGGTATGAAAAATAAATACCGTGCGATTCTAAACGGCAGTGTAAGTCAGGGACAAATATGGGCTTGTAAGCCACATACGTCTGAGCAGACGAATGAGGCAAACAGCACAGTTAACAAGAAAGGGCTTTAAATCAGGAGCACAGAGAACATTTCCTGTGAAATATTAATGTGGCAACCGTGTTTGTGTACGGGGAACAAAGGCCAGAGTGTTGTACATCAGTGAGTCGACAGCACTGCTGGTTCCACAAGCCAAGAACTGCTTATTCATACCATGACAGGGTTCGAGTGTGTGTGTATGTGTGCCGAGAGGGTGTGCGAGGTAAGAGAGTCATTTATTATATATAGGGCTGGTGCAGCATGTTCGTGGTCTTCTATGTGCGTGTTAGTTTACAAAGAGCGGTTTTCAGTAAACTCATAAAAAAACCTCTCTCTACTTCAGTAAGGGGAAAGAGTTGGTCAGGTAATTGCTTTCCGCCTTTAAACCTTAAAAACGTTTTTTATTCTGAGGAAAACACTAATTGTATAGAACTTATACAGATGGAAATGTTTATGTTTTTAAAGAATCTTAACCATCCTTGTTTTAGGGGCTGCAATACAGCGAACAGAATTTCTGCATACAAACATCACCTGTGTAATGCCATTTGGGGAGGAGGGGGGATGAAATACTGGAGTCACCTCCACTGAAACATTGTCATTTCCATCTGCTTCAGGGTAATGACAGAAGCAGGTAGCTACGAAGAGGTGTGTGACAGCAGAACAGTGCTGGTAGTGTGTGTTGTGACTTACCTGAAGAAAATTGTGCCTCATCCAGTATTGCATCAGGCTGTCACTGACACTGAATTCTTCCCTGTGCATGCATCAGCGTTTACTTTGCCTCACAAGTACCTCAGGCCAACACTCAACACCATGTCCATGTTCAGTTTCTGAGGCATGACATTAGAAATCACAACATCTCTCGGTATGTGTGACTTAAAGGGTTATTTCACCTAAAAATGAAATTTCTTTCCATCATTTACTCACCCTCATGTCATTCCAAACCTATGTGACTGTTTTGCTTCTGAGGAACACAAAGGAAGATGTTTTGTAACCAAACAACAGTGGCACCCATTGACTTCCATTGTATGGACAGAAAACCACCAATATATTCTTTTGAGTCCCACAGAAGAGAAAAGTAATTTGGTTTGGAATGACATGAGGGTGAGTAAATGATGGAAAAAAAATTAGGGAGAACTATCCCGTGAAGACGTATAATAGCAATTCACAAGAAATTTTACTGCCATCATTTGACTGTTGTAACAACATATTTACCAACAGAAGAATATAGGGAGAGACTTACTGTCACATACCAGAATGGAGCCATGTAGTTGGAGAAGCTGAAAATAAAAATAGTTGCATAGGACTTTTTGATAACAGATAATAAACACAAGCATTTTTTTAATGCATACCAATGAATTGTAAATAAGATGAGGCATGTGCATTAAAAATGTAAATAGGGTTGATGGTGATATGTTGACTGTAAATCTCATTAAGGATAATATTTGTGATGGCAGATATTCAGGAATTAAAGTCCTGCATCTGGCTTTGAGTGTGATGGAGCTTCTGTACCCTTAGAGCCAGAGAAAGTGATATGATAACTCCTCCCTTTCTGTGTCACTAATCTAGCCTGCTCTGCATTGTCAAAGCCCTGTGTTTGAACAATGGAGCTGTCTTCTTGTCTGCTAATTTGGGAACAAACATTTGCCTGCGTGGCAAACAAGCTCTCCCAGGAAGTGCTATTAATAGGATAATTAGGCAGACGGTAATGAGCTGGATTACTGCTAATTATGATAAGATTTGTTTTGGCATTTGCCTGAGAGGCAGCGGAGAGTTCGAGTTGGCCCAGGAGTTTAGAGCTGAGCAGCGGAGTGGAGTGCACCTGAATCAACACAGAGACAGCCGCGGTGTGTGTGACAGGAGATAAGAGCAAAGGCAGTTTGGACTCCCCAGAGCCCTTGCTGTCATTTTGGCCAGACCTCTGCTGGCTGCAGGCACCTCGGGCATCAGAACACTGCACCGGGTCAGGTTGTTGTTGTGTGACTGAGCTAAGGGACCTTATTAGCGTCAGGCCAAGGATGCCAGAGCTGTGTTAAGCCTTCAGCACACTGTAAGCCCTCTATGTCAGGTCAAGGGTAGCATAAGCTAGGCCTACAAGCTAATTACCTGATGAGACGTGGCTGAAACTGCAGCATCCCAAAACTGGAGCACAGCTAAGCGGAGCTTCACGCTCGATCCTTTGGTCACAAAGAACAACCAGTAAAAGCACAGTATGTATGTCTGAGATCCAGATTTAACTGAACGAGGCAACCCAGCCAACAATTTTAGTTTGTAGGAACGAACAAAACATCCAATTTTAGACGTTGTATTGACGTTATTGCTTATTTTGATGTTATTCAAACATTTTTTAATTCTGTAAGGATTTCATAATGTTCCACTAACAAGAATAATGTTTTTGATATAAATGTTATATGAAGCTTAAAAAAACGTTTTACTAATGTTACGGTAAAAATGTTTTCTGAAAACCTTGAGAGAACATTAGGCAATGTTATGAGAATGCTCCCCGTTAGCTGGGAATAAAGGCATGCAAACGTAAAGCGATATTAATCCGTAGGTGCAGCAGACCGGGAGTATAGACATTAAACAAAATGCATTTTTAACAATGTCTTAAAAGCACTGTGACAAGTCCAATATCTTTTATAGTGTCAGTTTTAACAATCTTCTTGTAATGGGGCTTCCAAATTCCCTCTCAGTCCATTAAGGAACAATATCAGCACAAAAGCAAGCAAAGTAATTTGCTATTAAATCGCCTCTTCATGATCATTGCAGAAGTGCAGCCAGAGAAACGTCAGAAAGACAAACGACTCTGTGGAGAATTAACTGTGGGAGCTTATGAGTCGAATTTCTTTACATCCATACTGCAACTTTAATTCCTGACGCACTCCGACGTGAAAAATAAAAGGGAGTGGGGGAAAAACGAAATGATGACGACAAAAAGGGAGGTGGAGAAGAAAAAATAAAAGAAATCAGGCGCAGCGGTGAAGGCGAGTCTTAATGCGATTGGAGTTAAACCCCAGACACAGAGCTGCCTCCATTAAAGCACGCCACTCGCCCCAGCAGCTCCAGATAAGACAGCTGAAGCAGGGATTTACAGCTTTAGCTTATCGTCATCTTCACACCAGCCTCGCACTGGGCGCAGGGACCACAGCGCCAAATCCTGCATGATTGGGAAGCAAATTAAAGCAAGCAGGCGCATGCGATGGAGGGGGGAGGCGCGGCTGGAGAACAGGTGTGTGTGTGTGAGGCGAGGAGGGCGGCTGAGGCAAGAGAGAAAGAGACAGAACAAGCATCACCCTGCATGTCACATCTTTTGTCTGCCGCCCTCCTTCGACACCCTCACATTGCCTTTGACACATAACAGCATCTTTTGCTTTTGACAGAATGGCGATGAGATTATGGGGAGAGCTGCGGACTCCCGTTTTTGAAATAAAATTGGTTTTATTCCTCCCAACATGTGTTCGGGGAGATTAAGGCGTAATCTTACAACGTTTAATAAGAGCCTGTTTGTGGCCTGCTGGCTGACACAGAAAAGTGGAGCATGCCTGCTCTGCCTTTAATCCTGTTTATTGAATTATAAAGAACCTTAAAGGATGAAGAATATGACTCAAGGATTTAAATATTTCATGGTATTTCTAAGTCAAAGCATGGAGGAAAAAAGAGAAATGGCCAGTGACAGGGAATGTTGGAGCTTAGTTTTTTAAGCCGTGCCCTGATTCTAAATCTATCTCCAACACGATGCATTACCAACAAAGCTGAAGGAAGCATATGGAATAATGACAGAGGTAATGTGGACATGAGTGGGCTGTTGATCTTAAGACTGTGATTTTGGTGTTTGGTGTCGTGTCAAAGTAAAAGAGAAATTATGTATGTATTCACACTCATAAATGATGCTTTATGGTAAGGGGCACTTACAGAATGCGGTCATGCTAATTCATCAGAAACATTTCAGGCACATATACATGATGTGAAAACACACGCCAGCTAACAGGGAACGTACTCAGAACGTTACCTAACGTTCTCTTAAAGTGTAACAAACCTTGCAGTAACATTTGTAGAACTTTTTTAATGTTATATAACATATATCAAAAACATTATTCTCAATAATGTTTGTGGAACATTTTTGTTAGTGGAACATTTAAAAACATTACAGAATTAAAACAGGTTTGAATAACATTTTTGTTACTTAATGGAACTGTTAGGGAAACATTCTTACAACCTAAAATTGGAGGGTTTCAAATTTCCCTGAAACACCAAGACCGAAAAGTTACCATTAAAACCATTAAATGACAAAAGCTCCCCTTGTGCATTGATTCAAACTTAACCCGGCTCTCCGACAAATAAGAACGTGTTTGGCAACCCCCGGCCACAATTTCACATCAAAATAAAGCCCTCACATGAACTATGCAGCGAGCTGTGGCTTTCAAGAGGTATTTGGAAGTTAAAGTCTCCGATCAGATTTAGACAGATTAGAATTAGGGTCTGGAAGTCTGGGCGGGATGGATATGCGGATTTGCTGTGTTCCACGAGACAGTCCTGTCAGTGATAAGTTACACTGAGCCAGCGGGTAAGAGGATTGCCCAAACTAATCCGAATCAAAAGACATTCCATGTGAATTACATCCTGAAACAGGTTCTCTTACACAGATTAAGAAGCCCGAATGTAAATCCTCTCACACTCTACTTGGCGCCACAGAAGATTCGCCTCAGAGCGCAAACACAAACATCTGCTTTCCAAATAAGCGGCAGGAGAGAAAACAAATAAGTAAAAAGGGCCGAACTGCTTTGAATGTTTGTTATCAGTTTAACTGAGTGTGAACACTACAGACTACTAATGAAAAATTTAGAGAGACTATCTAATTATCCTCCTCCTGTTTAAAGCACCTCTCTCACACACATGCACACACACTCACAATGTGGCAGGGTGCAGAGAAAACACACAAGGTGGGAACTGACACACACAGAGTCTCCGCCCGGGCTCCCCCTCCAACGAAGCTTTAGTTCAATGAAGCATTTATTTCTTTTCCTGTTTGACAAGGGTGTTTCTATCAGGGCATCTGGCAATAAGTGCTGTACTACAAGGCCTTCTGTTCAGACGTCAAAGAGAGTTACACTTCACTGTATCGAGGGAACAAAAAATAGCCTGCCTTTTTCTTCCCTGTCTCTCTGTTTTCCTTTTTTTCCAGATGCACTGAATAAACAAGGCTGTATCCCTGGCCCAGAAATGCTTCAAAGAGTACAAAGTCTGTTGGGAATGCTGCAGAAATGTAGAGCAGTGTTGACTGCTTAGCTCTGCATTTCAACAAAGCTCCAGTTCTGAGCACCATGCAGATCTCTCGTCGAACATACAGGCCTGTGTAACCAGTGCTGTAAGAGGATGAGCCTCCCACTCTCTTACACACACACACACACGGCAATACAATTTATTAATGTATGTATAGTTTATATATAGCTTTATGCTTTTTTTAACTCCAGGCTTGTTTTCAGGTATATACACGTGCTCTGAGAATCATGACAAAAGACTAATAAAGACTATAAAGATTATTGATTGCTTGATTATTATAGTTTATAAAGGTGTTTGTTGGGATTCAAACCAACAAACTAAGTAAAATTTTCTTTAGTGTTCCTTGCACACTAAACAACAACGTAACTATACCACAAGACCTTATAGCTTAATAAGAACATTTTTTTAGGATAATTCCTATGTGGCCTGCCAGCGGCGCCATCTCAATAAGAAAAACTAAATAATGCGACACAACAGCTCTGATTTTAACAGATCACAGGTATGAACAAAAGCAGGGAACAAAAATTAAGTGTTTTTAACAACAATGTTGTTTGTTATTGATTAGGCTACTTCCAATGTAAACGAATATCTCACTTCGCGTGCATTTGTAACTGTCTACACCGTTCAGACATCAAGAGAAGGTTTCAGACACTCAGCACATAAACACAAATAAATGCAAATCATGGGATTAAAGCGATCCACCAGAGCCACATGAAAGCAAATAAATGCATGGCAGCCGACAGATGCAATATCTCCAGCCATAAGCTCAACAAACATACTTCTGATCACAATCTCCATTCTCAGGCCTGATAAACAGCATTCATACGCAGAAACCCCACATTCAGACGCTCTTTGGAAGAGTGAGTGAAACAGCTATTTATTCATAGTCCATCACGTATGGAAGCCTTCTGAAACGTCACGGCACCTCACACGCCGCTCTCCCTCCCAGCATGACTGTCTATTCCTGTCGGAATGCTCAGCGGCTCCTGGCAGCCGCCCAAGTGGAAGTCTAAGATGTTAATGTGTTTTCCCCCACAAGATACTCTGTAAGTACAAACGGGTGTTTTAAGAGGGAAAAGCAAGCCTGCGGCCACCCGGCGGCTCGGAGGGAAAATCTGAAGGCACGTTTAATGTGATCAGGAAAGCTACAAATGTTTAAACAACATACAGACCGGCATGAAAGCAGGTGCTATTAGAGGCACTCATCAATGAATCGATGACTGGATTAGCTGTTTATCATTATTTTGCATGAGTTTGTTTATGTATGAATAGGGCAAAATTTATACATGCAAGTTCTTTAAATACATACTTTTCATTTCAAGGCAATTTGCTGTTCTTCATCCTTTATACTGCTTTAATGTGATGTATTTCTAGGTGAAACAGGATTATGAGCAAGAACTGGAGGGCGGGACATAATTTTATTCATTTGAAAGTTACTGGTTCATGTAAGTATCAGTTTGGCTATTGGATAACATTATCCAATAGACTGCATGGGCTAAGTGATGTCAGAGAACTGGAAAATGTGTTTCAGAGATCACCAAGACTACAAAATTATACTTTTTTACTTGGATTAATACGTACAAATAAATAATTCACAATTAGACCAGGAACATCTATTATGTTAATGTAAATAGGGCTAATTAAGTGTTAACTTAAAAATTAGCATATAAACAGTGATAAAATATTTTAGCATCTTTAAAAAAAATATTGCATTACATGGTGGAAAAAACAAGAATATAATCAAGACGACAGAGCGTCATGACCATAATCACGAAGACACATGTAATAAATAAACCATGTCATTGCACAATTTTCTGACAACCCAAAACATTCTCATAATAAGAAAACACCATCATAAATTGCCTAAGGCCATGTCAACCCTCTAAAGTAACAAAATGCACACAGACCAGAGAAATGCTGTGTTTGGAGGCCTGTTGGTGGTCTATAGGGGCGCCTGTGGCAATAATCCACAGGTGCTCATTAACAATGAGCCCGAACGCAGAAATCCCAGATTAGCACAGCCTGGATTACTGACACACTCTGCTGAATAACATCCTATAGAGCCTGCAGCTCTAATGCCAACATGACCTTACAATGAGCCAACTGATGTGTAAACACTCTCTGTATGACATCAGTCTCACCCTCCACCGGGTCATCCAGAATTACCAACTCCAACAAAAGATGCTCCTAAAAAGGCAAGATAACACAATCAGGATGTAAAGTAGCAGGGGGTATTATTTTCAGTTTTAGTTTTAATTCATTTAGTGGTGCATGAATATCATGAGCTTTCTACGCATTCTATGAAAAGAACTTTTTTTTCTATTTTAGTTCCAATGATGACACACAAATCAGAATAGTCACCGTAATCCAATCAAATCAGAATATCCAGAACAAATTGTAATATCCATTAATGTTATTAAAAAATAGAATAACATGGAAACCTATTTAAGTATTTTCTCATATCGTGGTGCGTATTTGTAGTTTTGGAATAAATTAAAAGAAAGAATAATTTTGATTACCAATTAAAACGTAACCAATATAAACAAAGATCAGCCCAGATGATTCGCTGCATGTTGGCGTGCTCTACACCCTCAGCCTCACATCTTGTAAAGAAATCGACAGAATGAAAAAGAGAGCATTAGGGAGAGAGAGAGAGAGAGAGAGAGTCAAAAGCCATTCAGCAGCCATGCGCTCATCGTCAGCAGGGCTATGGAGCATGCAGAATGGGCTCCTCATGCAGTATAACGGCTCATAGAGCTGAAAATGGGGTTTCCGCTCCATTCAATTCCAGGGCCAGATTCCAAGCTGCTCTGCAGTGATGGAGCTAAAGCCATTAGCAATCGATTAGAGAACCAGCAGGCAAGCAGCGGCATCCTGGGAAACTTGGGCGTGTCTGTGAGAGGGAAGCGTTGGGAGGGCGGGGCCGAGGTTAAAGCCTTTATGTAAAAATCAGACACCAATATTTTGACAAAAATGTTACTCATTAAATATACTACCATATAGCCAGGCTAACAGGGAACATTCTCTAAAAGTTTTCTCAATGCTATCAAAAATGTTATGGCAGTAACGTTAATACAAACTTTTAAATTAAATAAATCTAAATATGTAAAAAACATTATCTTTAAGTTGTGGAAATGTTTGTGAAATAACACAGATTTAAAAAATAATGTTTGAATAACATTCATATAAACAAGCAATACCATTAATGCAGCATCTAAAAAAACATTCAACATATTTTGAACATTCCCAGAGCCTCCAAAATAACATATTAACATTTTTGTTACTTAATGGAAACATTGTGGAAATGTTCTTACAACCTAAAATTGTTAGCTGGGATGGGTTCAGACTGATGAACATGGATTAATACCACAGTCATAGTGTTTAATTTCATTAAGTCTTTACGCACATAATCTTGGGTGGCCTGTAGATGAAACACGAGACATCTAAATGCTCAACATAATCTTAAGGGCCCATAGGCCGGCCCTCTGTGAACTGAATGCTAATAACCTTTGACCTTTCCAAAACTGATTTTGAATTCAGATCAAGTAACATGCTGTCATTTCATCAAACCCATCAGCAAGAGAGAAAGGTTATAAAATAGGGGGAAATGGGACTTTTATCATATACACAAGTATATCAGTAAAAGGACAAACTGATGGCATACATCTCAATTAGTACAGTTTCACCAATGAAATAAAGAAAGTCAATGAAATACATTATTTTGGGCACTCTGGCATTAATGCACTAGCATGCACATATACCCAAGCAGCAGGTAGTAGTGCAGTGGGCCCCCACTGGCTGGTGTTGATCTTTATCTGTGCAGGCCTCATAACTGACATTTTCAATTACATTGCAAACAACTAATCAATATTCATGGATTTCCAGGTCAGCGCAGAGGCAAACAGAGCGGCTGGACGTGCGTGTGCGTGTATGGGTGATGCAGAGAAACAGGGCAGGCATGTCAAGGTCGGCATTCTGTTAATGAGGGACTGCCGTCTGCATAATTGAATGGGCCGCGCAGTATCGACTGCTCAAGCAGAAGCGTTTAAAGCGGTCCGGGGCGATCGTTAAGGGAAATTCTCCCAGCACTTTATGTACCATGGCAGTAATTTATGCACGGGCGTCCGGGCGGGCGCCCCACGGTTCACGGCACTGAATGCAAACTGCAGTGAGTGGATTACCCTTTCCAAACGGCAGCCATGCGTGGCAGGCATTTCTGCGACTGAGGCCGCTGCTCTCGTAAAGACGCACTCAGTTACGTGCACAATATAAAAACACACAGTCGTGACGTGACATGCAAACGCGTGAGACTATAAGAGAATGACCCGGACTATGACAGAATGACCCGGACTATGACCTGGACTATAACAGAATGACCCGGACTATAACAGAATGACCCGGACTATAACCCGGACTATGACAGAATGACCCGGACTATAACCCGGACTATGACAGAATGACCCGGAGTATAACAGAATGACTCGGACTATGACCCGGACTATAACAGAATGACCCAGACTATGACAGAATGACCCGAACTATAACCCGGACTATGACCCGGACTATAACAGAATGACCCGGACTATGACCCGGACTATAACAGAATGACCCGGACTATGACCCGGACTATAACAGAATGACCCGGACTATGACTCGGACTATGACCCGGACTATGACCCGGACTATGACAGAATGACCCGGACTATGACCCGGACTATAACAGAATGACCCAGACTATGACCCGGACTATAACAGAATGACCCAGATCATAACAGTATGACCCGGACTAACTGAGAGTTATGCAAGAGACACTTTGATGGCTGTGTTGCAGGCGCAGACAGAAAGCAGGCAGAAGGGCAGGGTTTGCGCATGTTTCTGTATGCTAAATCACTCTGGCAAGTGGTCCTGTGAGGATAACCATATAACCACAGTGATTCTGAAGACAGGGCCTTATAGTATAAAACCATATGCATGTACATTATGTATATCACATAATAATAATAATAATAATACATAAACTTTAGAATCCATGTTTTTATTAATCTAACAAGCCATAAATTTGATCATGCTGACATTTTTTAATTGATTAAAAAAACAGGGTGTAAAATATAATATTATATACATATATTAATATATGTATATATGTGTATATAATATTTTTAAAAGGGGGTAACATTGACAGCCAGAACCCCATTAACAATTCAGGTAACTAAAAATGTTCATCCTCTGCCACTTTATAAGCTAATTCTTTCTAACAAGATAAATTAGAGACCAAGAAGCTATCAGTTTCCACTTCTTTAATACTTACTACTTGACCAACCAAAAAAGCATCAGATGATGTATTTTGGGCTAATCCTTGTTAAGCAATGGAGAAATCCCTGCTTTATCAAGCACAGGATTTACCTGGTTATATTATTAGATCCAGCCTCCCTCGATTCACCCAGACTGCAGTCTGACTGATGGGTGGCAAGACATCAACACAAAATACGTTAGGCTGAACTTCCCCTTGAGTGATCTCCCTCTTAACAGCCACCCCTACAGGGCAAAAGGGGTTTTTGGACCAAAGGGTGGGGGGGACTCACTAATCCTACTATGTAATTACTGCTCCCCACTGAGGCTCAACCAATTCTCTGAGAATTAGATTAGATGACCTAAATCGTTCTTGTTCCTTCTTACCTCATCAAACATTTCCTTATCTAACAGAGGAAGAGTTAAACATTTCACAGACTGCCCGCCAGCCCCCCCATCAACACAGGCTGTTTATTTATCACTACTCCCCTGTGATCTACAAACAAGCTGTCAGGAGAAAGAAGATGCGTGCTAGGAGGACAGTTTTAGAGATCAGGGTCTGGGCCCGAGTTTGGACCTAACACACTCTACCATTTCCCCAACAGTTTCAGGTTGTAAGAACATTTCCCTAACATTTCCATTAAATAACAAAAATGTTACTTTTTAAAGATGTAGGAATGTTCAAAAATTCTGGTTGTATTAACACTATTTCTTGCTTATAAGAACATTATTTAAATGTTTTTATTCTGTAATGTTTTTAAAACAACTTAATGTTTTTGATATTATATATAACATTACAAAGTTCTACTAACATTTCTGCAAGCACATACTGCAACAACTGAGAGAACTTCTAGAGATCATTAGCCAACGTTCTGAGAACGTTCCCTATTAGCTGAGTCTACGCCCACCCCAGATATCACATGGCAGAACATTCACTTATATCACTTCATTTGTTGAATAATACCTCATGCGGCCAGCCGATTGGTGATATGTTAATTATACATTAACATCTAAAATTATGCCGGTGAAGCTTTACAAAGCAGCTACAAAGCCTGTGCCCATGGAAGGGAGACAAATGGTGAGAGAGGCAGTTAGGAAATAGAGCTAGAGACAGGGCACAGTAAAGAGGGTGAACAAATGAGGTCTGTGATCCTAACCTCCCCTCCCTTCACTCTCCCCCATCCCCAATCAGCCTGAACTGGGGCTCTCAGCCCGACAGCCAAGCCTTTGTTGCAGTCTGAATGGAGGTTAAATATCCCTTGAAATCAGAGCTCTTTGGCTTTCCGAATGCATAGCCAGAGTCCCTGAACCTTTCACATGCAAATGCGAGTGCTTTTTATTTCCTTTGTAGCTCTAGTTGGGCAGTGGTGTCATGCTGAAGGGCGATGAATAAAGCTGGTGAATTTGAGGCTTTTCTCTGCTTATTCTTGGCTCCCACTCCCTCTACTCTCTTTATCAGCATCTCCTCTAGCCGGGCCACAACCCTCTCCTCTCCTGCAGGGGTTTAAATAAGCACAGATGGTCTCTTCTGACCTGCTATTCATCATTGTGTCAAAAGCTCTGTCAGAGTAATGCTCCCCTCAACAACGGCCCTGAAGGATTTTGTTTGTTTCCATTGATGAGCCCTGTTAATTTCAAAGCCATCTCATTAGGGCTTAAACCACCAATTAATTTCTTTTGTTCTTGACAAATGGCTAATTCTAAACATGAACCAAACCAAAAAAAGCTGCACAGAGCCAGACAACACTGCTGTTGCTACCAATGAGGCGTGAAGCAGGTACAGAAAGAGAGAGGGAGAGAGAGAGCAATCGAAAAACGTGAGAGCAGAGAGAGGAAACGTGGGGAAAAGAAAAAATAAAGATGGAGTGAGAGGGTGGGAGGGGTAAACGTGCAAGGAGAAAAATCACACCAAAAAACCCTGTTAATTTGTCGACACCCCCAATGCTAGGCTGAGATGGCAACTCATTAGTGGCTTTCAGATCTTTCTCAGGCAGAGGATCAAGCGGTCCGCTGGGGAAAGGTTGCAATCACCTGTTGGTGGCAGCAGCTAAATCTTCAGCTTCTGCAGTGATAATGAATATTAAAAAAAAGAGAGAAAAGAATGAAAGACAAAATCATAGTACAAATGGGAATACAGGAGAGGAAAACACAGTAGCAAAGCCATATTTTCAAGTGAAGTGTGCTCACAAAAAAGGAAAGGGAAAAAGCATTTTGTGCCTCCACTCCATTATGGCAGTGCAAGCTGTCATTACAGCCGGGATTGTATGGGTGCCTCATAATATCCAGAGATTGGTAGTTTGTTAGACAGGACTATACAATTTGCTGTAGCCTTGAAGGATCCTTGAGCCTCTCTTGACGACTTACCGCGGGGAATTGTCGAAGCGTTGGCTTTTGTCTGCTGGAGACACAGGGGCAATTATCCAGCCTCCTGTAACGTTTCCCCGGCTTTAATCTCCCGACTGAGAGCAGAAAAGCAGAATGTCTAAGGTTTCAGAGTGCCTCTGGGTTCTATTAGCACACGAGCACGTTTTTTCCTACCTCTCCCTTTATTTTTTTTCTGCCTTTTTGTTCAGGGGAAGGCGAGTGAAGAGAAGGCCAGAGTCTGACAGACAGCCTTCCCTCGGGCTTTGAGAAGAAAACATGATTATGTCATAATATATTTTCGAAAAGAGATCCATTTAAAAGATTGCTCCTCTCTCTTTTCAATCTAACGTGGCTCTGCTTTTGTCTGGTTCAGCAGGAGAGGCAGGGGATGACAGATACGCCAATGAATCAGACAGGGCACCTAGAGAGGTTTTACCACAGCCACAAATACATCACTGCGGCAGGAGATGCATTTTCCACACAGCATGAACTGCAGCCCCATGGAGGTCACTTAAAGTGACCCTAAAATAGTCTTACGCAAGTCCTGAAGGAAATCAAAAAGAAGAATGTGGTTTGAATTGTTGACTAGTGAAAAATGATTTCTTTAGCTAAATATGTATCATTCCTATAACAGCAACACCCTGTTGGCAACAAAGGGACCTACAATAACCTGGAGAAATCTATATGTTAGCATTTCAAATCATCTCAAGAACAGGATTTTAGCTGGTCCCTCAATGGAGAAAGATGCATGATGTAGTTATGAGGTTTGAAAGGTTTAGAGTGGTAGTCTCATCTCCACTCTGATTTGACAGGCAAATGTTGTATAACAATAAGTTGTACTACTAATCAGCACAACGAGCTACTAGTGTTGGAGGCATTTGGCCTTGACAGATTCTCATAACACACAAACTGAAGATCCACTTAAGAATTCAATGTTATCACAATTGTAAATGTGCTTTGAAAAAAATATTGATTTCTTTTTAAATAGGCCATCTAACATTTAAAAAAACATCAGATAGTACCACCACTATATAAGGCTTAAATGCATTTCATTTTTGCTTACAACCCAATACAATATCACTGTCTGCTGGCCTTGCCTGCTAAATGAACCTGTCATACTGCCACTTAGCTCATTTGAGAATGAGAACATTACTCTCCATAAAATAAATGTCCATTTTATTTCATCTAGAGCAAACGGAGAAGACACCACCACACATTCACTAAGCTAATGTCTGTTCTGTGCTGTAGTGATGTGTGTATCTAATGCTAAACAGTACATTGATATATAACAGTACATCAGTTCCACTCTAAGCCATCATTGCTTTAATAGTATTAGTGGGCTTGTACTAGACAAAGTATTAAAGCATGTGCTAGTACAAAACCTCAAATCTGTGTCTAAGCCAATTAGAAGTTTCATCAGGGTTGATGGGGATAAGTCAAAATTAGAAGCCACAGCCTATAAATGCAACTGTCCATACAGTGTAATCTACGAAATTAAACTACAAAACATGAAAATGGGCCAAAGGCGAGAAGCACAGTTATTAATCACCAACACAAGCTTGGATCGGGGTGTATAAGATTTATCAGTCATTTTACTGACCCATAAGCAAATGAGTGAGCATGTCCATTACTCTGAGCTATAATTGGATTTCTGGCAGGAGGACACAGAACAACAGGCAGTTGTATTAAGGTGTTGACATGGTAGTTTAATTGCTACAGCACATTGAGAGGGAATACCTGAATGTACTGGAGCTCAATTAGAAGAATAATGGATTAGTTCCTGGGAAATGGCCTTAGGTCACAGTTACCATCAGCAAAGAAATGTTGCCATATAAGTATCATGCACTGTATATATCCAATAAGCAAATTGTCAGTTTACAATGGCATGTTTACAGCAAGAGAACTTTTAACTATATATAGGTATCTATATGATGTAATAACTTTCTCTTTGATTAAGGAATCTCATAAAAAAACCCTGCATTTTCTCACAATATACAGATATATGGCCTTCAGTGTATATGTCTGGATGGCCCATTGACCATGGCAACCTTGGAGAAGGCAAATCAGGCTGTTTTGCTACTGCATATTTGCATAACTCTGCAATGAACCTCATAATTCATAAATAATTTCCATGAATAATAAAATCTGACCAGACCATCCTATGTAGCAAATGTTCATAGGATGTCAGAAAATATACTCCATATCTGATAATAAACTCAGGAATATTTGCCTGCATGTAAAAGATGGACTGAGAATGGCTGCAAAAATTTGCCTGTTAAATCAGAATGGTTGGTACTGCCACCCTGATCTTTCAAACTGGTGCACTGTGCAAAAACATGATGGTCTGATGTTAAATCAAAGACTTTAAATGGAGAAAAGAACATCCATTATTATTTGAAATTAGCCAGTGTTTAGCATGAATCGATGCTTCTTAGAATCCCATTAGAGACAATTATGAATTATAATAATTCATTGTAAAAATGAATTGAAAAATTAATGCATTTTATGAACTACTCTGTTCACCTTCAATTTTCTCATTCTAGAATCTGAACTCTAGAAAGACAAAAGTAAACTTATAATGACTGAAGAAGGATAATCTACATTTTAGCCTTGTACACTGAAAACACTTAATTTGTAAACTTGCATCTAGATAAATCTAAGCAATTATTTCACAAATCAAATCAGTTTGCATGTACACCAGGCAGCCAGGGCTTTAAAATAAAAACAGAGCTTTTGTTTCACAAAGCAACCATTTCTTGCTTCAATAATTAAGCATGTTCTTTATTTTAACCCCCAGCTGGGCCCAAAACCTCAACATTTGTGTGAGAATGTAATTACTGTGTAGGCTTAATATGCGCCATAATAGCACTCTTGTGCGCGTCTTAATCTCTACATCAAAGTGAGCGAGCGCCGGTACCTTAGAAAAAAGACGTATCACACAAATCTCATTACAGACAACATCTAATTACTGCCTGGAATTCAATGCTTACTTGGAAAGAATACAAAGCTTGAGTCTACCAGCTCAGCCCAAAAATACCCCATCTTATACGACCACAATGTGTGACTCTGATCAAGGCATATTATTAGCCTGATTGTCAGTAAGACGTAAAGGGTCGTCATATGCCTGCAGTCACAGGCCAGCAGTTTAAGACAAACATGCAGGAATGTGGGCTATTCAAGAGAACATCAAAGTGCCTTTGGAATGCGGCCTTTCCAGACCACAGATTTAGGTCAGTAAGCTCTTGTTTACACCTGGTATTAAGATCTGTTTCAGATCGGATCACAAAGGGACAATGCTAAATACAGGTTTAAAACATTTTCTGATTGGATCATTCAAACCACATTCAGAGGTAGTCAAAAACCTGTGACCACATTACAAATTTGAGAATTTTTAAACAAAATGACCAAAATTTGTGCATATATTGAAACTCAATTAGGGTTATATCTGAGAAATCTGAGTGACAGATTAAAGCTGCAATCCGTAACTTTTGCCTTATTACTGCCATCCCTGTTTAAAACATAAAATTGCAGTTCACTTTACGTACATTTAATTACGTATACTGATGTCAAATAAAGCCAAACTGACACTTCCTGGGAAATCGGACCCAGCAGATACAATTATATATTATTTTAACAACCGTTGACAAGTGGGGTAAGGTGAGATTGTGCTCAACACTGATCTGTCATGTACTTGTTTTATAACTGATTTTTATTCACTCATTTAAAAAGTTACGGATCGCAGCTTTAATGTATTAAGTAATACATGAAGTCACGAATCCACAGACCCTCCCCTTGAAATCTGATCACAGGTGGTCACAGGACACCCATTACAGACAGATTTTTATCTTCAAGTGTAAACAGGGCCAAGTTGTCTTTAGATGTTTCTGGAACCAGGGCAGTAAAAGTTGTGGCAGCCGATTACTTTGTTGTAGATTCCTTGACTTTGACATTTAGTTCATCCGTCCAAATCAAAAAGGGAACAGCATCTAAACCAACAGTTCCCTGCTTCTGGACATCAACATTCTAAACACAGAAGGTATAATCCAATTGAATCCACACTAATCCAAATGAACACAGCGTGTGTAGCTCTGGTTATCCTGGGCAAAGAGAGAATACGGGGAGGGGAGATGACTGCACCACAGCTTATCAACTGTCAGTGGTGTGCTGCTGTAACAGGCAGTGTTATCAGGGTCAGCCCTGCTTGGGGATTGGAGGGCCCTACTGTGTCAAGTAAACACAGAAACCTGTCCTCATGCTTATCTGTCCCAGGAGAGAGACAGGCGGAGAGGAGAAGGGGAGAGAGGAGGAGGTGGTGGAGGGGGTACAGAGGAGGGAGATTGAAAAGCAGAGAAAAGGGATCTGTTTCCATGGCAACCACAGTCGAAAGCCCCCATCCCCCTCACCCCTTTCCCACTCCTTTGCAGAGAACTCTGGTGGTCTTTGTGTAACGCGATTCCCCTAGAATGTAATGTGTGGATTAGTGCAGAGCAGTGGCCGCAGGGCTCAGGCAGGGCCACAGTAAAGACATTATTACCCAGATCAAATGCTGTAATCACACAGAACCAAAGGGGCTTTCGCATCCATGCCAGATAAAGCCAAAGCTTGGCAATGCTCAGGTGATTAGACCATTATTATTGCTTTTCAGACCCATGCCAGGACCTTGCCGATGGAAACCATCACCACTGGCCTACACAGAAGGTAACTACATGCCAGGAGAAGCACATTGTCATCTATATCCATGAAGGCCAAAATTGTAAGCTCTGAAACATTGTATGAATATCAAAGGCTACAAAAACCACAAAACGTACAGGAAAATCCTGCTTGATCCCACGTGTGGCATCAGAAGTATTGCATCCACATTAATGTAACCATTAAACCTAAACCCAAGAACTATTCCTTGACTGATGGGGATATGAATAATTCTGTACTACCGTGCAAGCTAATGATAGGGCAAAGCATTGCAAACTGATTTTCTGCCCTACACTAATCAGACAAAAAGACAACAGCTGCTTTGATAAACCCTGTTCCTACAAAGATCTCTCAAAGTGTCTCTCCAAACCAAGACCACAGATCTCTTGAGACGTACCTGATTTCATTGTCAATAACCAATAGAAGACACAAATTAACAAGAGTTTCGTTAAAAACATGAAAAGGGACAGAAAACGACTGACAGCCCATCCACTTATCCGGTGTCAGGCACTCAGAGGGAGCAAAAGCTTTCATCCCTGTACAGCCCCCCTCAACCTCTTGATTGAGAGCAAGAAAGTTCCAGGAGGACGAGGGGGTCTGCTATATAGATGCACTCAGGAAATGCACACTTGTGTCTACATGGAGAGGGGGAGAGAGACCGTTTCATAGTCGAAACCATCAGACTCTGCTTTTAAAGTCTTACAAAAACAACACTAAAGAGGGAAGGGAATGGAGTTCTCAAAGAGAGCCTCTCGCTACACAGAGGAACAAGCTAAAAGAGAGGGCCTGGAGAGGGCATTCATCTCAGCTGACCCCCTAATAAGAGTGCTCCACTACCAACAGAACATTCAGAGACCGAACAGCAGGGTTTGCGTCATGCTTCGCCTTAAGTGCCTCGAGTTCAGCTCTCCATGGATACATCATTACAATACTGCTACTGAAGGATCCAATGTGACCTACTATGAAATGAGTTTAAAACAGACAGACAGAGACAGAAAGCATTTGTCATTTTTTTTTTTACAAAAACAGTTTATTGAATTATCAACAACTGTACATCTCTTCAGTGACAACACAGTTTGCTACATACTTTGGTGTGTGTTTGAGACATGTCCGTATCTTTCAGCTGTTTGCTCCTCATTTTTGAGGGGGGGGGGGGGTACTAACAGTGTGATGCAATATATATGATAAGTCAATGGTGGACAATAAGTCATTGCCTATGTGTTAGGATAGTGTTAGGGTCTGTTTTGTGTATCTGCAGACACATTATCTTTACTCTGTGTTTCCTGTATATGGAACACTAGCCACACAAACCACACTGCATGTCACTGGAGGTTTCTGGAGGGTCGGGGAACCAGTTTATCCAAATTCCAAGTCTTCAACTACGAGACAAAATGTTATGTCCTGATCATAACAACAGCACAATGAAGTCACAGGTTTGAGAGTAGTCCTCTACTAATTGGTAAATACAATCTTAATTCAAAATCCAAGTGAGAACAATTTGCAATGTCCCACAATAAGGGACTCTTCTTGGCTTGAAGGAGGCAGGATTTTTCCTTTGAGGCAGAGAGCAGGAATGCAGAGTGGACAGTCAGTTACTGATGCTCAGGGAGTTTGTTTGAGAACTGAACTGCCCTCCTGAAAAGCCTCAGTTGTAGTCCCAGGTGCCTCGCATGGGGTTTAAGCCACTCAAAAAAAATCCACAGGACATTTTACAAAAACGCCTCTATAATGCGATTTAGCTCAAAATTGTTTTCAGGAGGGAGGGGAAAAAGTAAATTAGATTTCCATAAAAGGTCAGCCTGGAAAATGAACTTCTCAAAGGGGAGAAAAAAACAGAAACAGAATATCCTTAGAAAAAACGCCTTAATCTGATTTCCAAACCTCAAAGGGGAAACGAAGCATCAAGGAGAGAATGAGAGGGAAAACGATAACCATCACAAGTGTAACTGGACACCAAAATATAAATCTATAAAAGGCATTTTAATACTCCATTATGTACACTTTTCACATAGCCTCCACACAGATGAAGTTTCAGAACGAAGCACTGCTTCACGATGCATTATGGAACATCCTCATTGCGTAGCAAAGAAAAAATAGAAACAAAATCCAACAAATAAAGATCAGAAGAAAAAAAACAGCAAAGAATGAAACATCAAGACAGTGTTTTCTAGTGCCATATGAACTGGGTTGAGCATGTTGATGGTGGAGGTTGAGAGTGTGGGGTTTTGTAGGGCTGCACTTTTGGGCCGAAGTCAAGGTATCTCAGCCCAGATCACCCCAACACTCACTCGTCTAGGGCTGCAGTGAGTCAGTAATATAGTCAGTGAGTGTAAGAGTGAGACAGGCAGTCAGACAGACAGACAGAGGATGTTCCTGTCTGTTTGACAGAAGAGTCACTGGAGTGAAAAGTTGTCTGTCGCTCTTCTCCTCCAGAGGCCTGAGCTGCTCCAGCCTGTTACCTCAGTCTAGTAGATCACTTCATACACCGTGGCTTTCTTGTCCCCAGAGCCTGTTACAATGTACTTGTCATCGGCCGAGATGTCACAGCTGAGAACCGAGGATGATTCCTTAGACTGCAGAAAGATGAGCAAAGCCACAATAAATCCATGGAAATCAACAGGCCTGAATTTTACATTTTTTTGCATTCTAACTGCATAAAAGTCCTCAGACATCCTCTATTACTCAAAGAAAATGCTGACAGCTGCGTATACAAGCCCTTATTTCCCCCCACCCAACGATGCATTAGCTTCCGAGCCGAGCCCCCTTCAGTCATAAACACTTGAAGGGTTATCATTATTTACTCTTAAGCTGGTAGACGCGAGCTGCACGAGCGGGCCCACATCCGCACTAAGTGGTCAGGACCCAGCGTTAATGACATACTCCTGCCCATTTCCGCTGATCAAGGCCCGGCCTGTCAGCCAGCGGTCACTGTGCCCTTTCTACTGACTCAGGCAACCCACACATTTCCTGTAGACAGACTGTATTGATCTCTGTACCTGGAATATGCTGGCGCCGTAGGGAGTCCTCCATGCGTTCAACAGATTGTCCTTCCCAGTGCTCACGAACCATTTACCTTGTCAAGGGAAATCAAACGTAATTAGAGCTCTGAACAGACTACAGGCCAAATGGAGATATGTGCAGAAAGCCAAGTAAAAACAGCCTGGTAGGAAAGGACAGTCAAGGTTCTATTCAACTGAGAAGCGGCAGGCAGTCAGATGTTGTGTTGCAGAGAAGTGCTGCTTTGTAACTTAATGCAAACTTAATGTAATGCAAAGATCTCAATTTAAACTGCAGCAAACAAATGCAAAATCTTAAAAGGATCCTGACTTTGAAATCGGGCCCTGTACACCCATGAAATCAATCTTGAGACTTCAATCACAGAACACATTAGTCTCTTACCACAATAGGCAAACTTGAGAGACAAAACACAGCTTTCGTGAAGGTGCAGCTGGTACTTGTCAGGCTTGGTGTGGTGGAGAACCTCCACGTTGCTGCTCTCCATGCCAACAGCCAACCACTCACCCGTAGGACAGTAGCCCAGTGAGAAGATCTGCATTTAGGGAAAAAGACACAGTCTGAGCACCATTGGTTTTAATGGTACAGCCCTAGAGCTACTCAACATCAGTCAGTATATGAGGGCCCAACCTGAGATGTGAAGTCGTGCTGTTGGAGTTGCCGTCCCTCTCGCAGGTCCCAGGAACGAACTGTGTTGTCAAGACCACCTGTCCACAGCTTGGTGCCATCATGAGAGATGTCAATGCAGCTGGCGCCATCGGTGTGGCCCTGGAACTGCCTGCAAGTCATGCAAAGTTCAGCATGAGAAAACGTTCAACTATTTGATCTGGTAGAAACACGTTTCTCATCATACACATCTTAAAATGTCCTTCTTGCCCACCTGACGAGGGTCTGGTTGTGAAGGTCCCAGACGGCGATGTTCCCGTCACTGCAGCAGGAGAAACACACCTTGGCGTCAGGGCTGATGGCGAGCGCGTAGCAGGCCGGCGCAGAGGAGGTCAGTTCGGCTTTGATACGGGGTGTCTGAGAGGCAAGATCCCAGATGGTCAGAGTGCTGGCCTCCCCTCCAACGATAAGAGTGCGGCCATCAGGCAACAGCTTACAGGAGCGGATGTAGTTGTCCCTGTTCTGTGGAACAAATAAACAATTTGAGGCAATACAGAAACCACTCAACAATTAACATCACATGTCTTACAATGTTAAGAGATAATGAACCAATGAAGTGGAACAATTTATTTCAATTGCTTGACAATAGATACCAGTATCTGAACGTGTTACATAAATGAAATATGCTGCATTAACCAATACAAATCACAGTTTGTTTTAAAGGGACAGTTCACCCAAAAATGAAGTCTTAATGGCTAGGGATTAGGGTTGCCCCTGGTTCTCATCCAATTACACTGCATGATAAAGGTATTATGCTAAACATCTCTGTTTGTGCTTCATGCAAGGTAATCAGACGATTGAAAGACCATGAGCATAGTTTTCATTTTTGGATGTACTGTCCCTTTAAATGTAAAAGCAGATTAAAGTATTCGCAAAATAATTAACAGCAATTTCAATAGTATTATTAACAGAAGTGAGAGCAATAGTTCTAATAAGAACAGTTCTGGCCCTTACCAGGCAGTCTAGTTGAGACACTGGACTCTTACTCCCTGGCTGACTAATGTCCCAGATCTTAACGCATCCCTTGCCACCGGTGTAAACGTGGCGAGTGGGGTTACTGATAGTAACGGCACACACAACCTCACCATGACTGAGGGTGTTAATCTGACGGGCGTGGCGGGGGATCCCTGGACCAATCAGAGCATCTGGAGGGAACGGCACAGGCTGCATCTGTCCGTCTGCGCTGACGTGAAAAGAGTAAGCTCTGAGGACAGACAGACAGGGAGAGAGAGAGACCTCTTTAGTGATCGAGCAGTCAACAGCACACTGATTGAAGTGGGTTAATTAAATCAATTACAGCAATATAAGCAAGTAGTCTGAAATGAGTTATTAAGAGGGAAAGGTTGTGCACTTAAGCACTCCAGTGGAACCGTTACATAAATAGTGTGGGAAAGAGAGAGTAGTCTAGTACTTCGTCGAACACTTACGGTTTTCCTCCAGAGATTGAGGTGAGGCTAGGAGGGAGGCCCGGAGCTCTCATATGAGGATGCTCGAAACCCGCCTACACAACAATAGACGCTGCGTTAAAATGGCAATTTACATGAAAATGTACATTAAAATGTAAGCCAAGTGCAACCCATACATTATGCACCTGTGTAAACATTCACTGCACATAACAGCCATTGAATTTAACTTGACTAGATCAATGCATACTGTAAAAACATGCAACCGCAGAGGAACGATTCTCAGCCTGCTCCTTCATTTACCCGAAAGGATGAAGCAATCAGACGGTAGGCAGTGAGGTTGCCTGAGAGCCCAGTCAATGTAACGCTTATTTCACACCCAGTCACACACACTACATCACCCTGCGCTCTCCCTCCACTCTAAGGGCGGGGGGGCGCTGAGGGAAAAGAGAGATGGAAAGCGAGCAAGAAAATGAAAAGAAATGGGAAAGAGAAAGGAAGGGCGGGGCCAGGGTAACTTTAACATGGCAGTGGGAACCTTTGGGCACCATCGATTCAATTTGCATTTTTTTTTTTTTTCCACAAAAAAAATTTAAAAATTTTTTTTAGAAAGGTATTGCATACTTACTTTAGCTTTAACTTAAGTTAATCAACATGCGTATTGTTTTTCATGGATTGATCCACAGAAGCAGAAGAAGAAGAACTATGATTCATTGATGAATCAACATTCCCCACCTCTTTATGAAGGAGCATGCTCACATACACGCACACACACTCAGCATCCGCGCAGGCTCACTCACCATGCGCGCATACACACTCACCATGGGCGAGCGTCCGTAGGCAGCAGCAGCAGCCGCGCTCATCTGAGGGGAGATGTGAAGGCCGGCATAGACTCCAGGGCTGGTCAGAGAGCCATTCATCTCATGGTGGCTCATCATAGCAAAGGGAGTTGGGTAGGAGAGGGGGGTGCGTAGAGCAGGGGCGGCTGAAGACACAGAGACACACAGCCAATCATAAATCAGCATCAGTCAAGCGCAGGGAAAGTAGCTGAACTCGGGTGCAGGGAGATAAATCTCAATCAAAGACCTGCCTGTACTGAGCTGCTTCAAAGATGCGTCTTATGAAAGCTGCTTTAAGCTCTGTTAAAAAGGCAAGCCTAGAAATTTGCTAAAGCTTTGGATTATTTCCATATGCAAAGAACTCTCTTCTGCTTAGTGCTGGCTGTGTTGCTTGGCATGCTGCGGGAGGTGACGTTATAGATTAAAATAGCATTTTTTCGGTGATTGCGGATGTTGAATATGAACTCACCCAGAGCCTCCATCGGAGGCTTGCCCAGGATGGGCCGCAGCCCAGGGGTGGTGCTGGTACCTGGGGTGGGGGCATCGTTACGAGGTGTGGGGGTGTTGGACTTGAGTCCAGGCGTGGAGGATTTGTCATTCTGCAGATGTGCAAGCAAAAAGGGAGGGGAAGAGAGATGCAGAGAGAGAGAGAGAGAGAGATAGTGAAAACACAGTTCAAATCCCCCCAAACGAGGCAGCATCCAGGCAGAAGATTTAAGTGCTGGGTGAACCTAATCCAATCCAATTCTGACAAACTCACTACTCCTACGAAACTATAAACCCTGCTATTTATCCCCAAACCCATTACTGCTACAATGGAGATGAGGCTCGTTTTATCCTTCCCTCGCTTCTGTCTCTCTAATCTTTTTTTTTTGATGCAGAGGCCCAGAATGGTTAAACGCTTTGAGTTATTAGCAGGGAAGACACGACTGATCCAGCTATGGGAACGCATTATCCCTGACATTTACAGATGTATTTAAAGCTGAGGCTGGGAAACAGACATTCACTTCTGAGCCATTAAAAAAGAGAGAGAGAGAGAGAGAGAGAGACTGGAAGATCAGAGGGTGCTCAATGCTTTCCATTGCTGAGCCCCCCCCCCCCTCCACACACTCATCAAACCCTTTTTTGAACCATCTCCTATAAGTCCACATCAGAGGCACAGACCCAGATTATCATCAAATCATATACACTGCAATACCGTTTAATAAACTTAAAAAAATCCAGATAAGGCTGAAAACACAAACGCAGCATTCGGTATTAGATTTGCATTGGAGAGAGATACATACATGGCCGTGCTCCTTGTTTTTAGAGGAGGGGGTGCTGCCGGAGGAGGCCACAGAGGCAGGGCTGTTGGGCGTGTCCTTCTTTGCAGGGCGGGGCTTATCTATGCCATTTTCAGGAGGGGAGTGGGCGGGGCTACCTCTGGGGGTGGCAGGGTCCTATTACACAAAAATGCAACAGGAAGGAGTTAAATTAAACTCAGACCACGTATGTAAGGAATAGATATGAAAGATGGACTGTTAAATTATTGAACAAATTCCGCATACCCCATTACTGCGCATTATTCTCAATAATTCAACAGCCTGGTGTCAGTTATTCTGCTCATATCACAGTTACCACATGTACATTTGTGTACATTTGTAATTTCTCTGATAGTCGTAATTAAAATGCTTGTGTATAGAGCTGCTTCCTTAGACTCGCATCTTAGACTCCATCTTAAAACTTTTTAATAGTTCAGAATCAATAACATTTAAACACTGGAACCAATTAGAACCAATCAACCAATCAGCACTGAGCATTCAACAACACTGTGGCATAAATACATTTATCCTTCCCTACTAAGATTACACACATATCTCACCTCATTGGACACATCAACCACAAGATCGTCGCTTTTGTCTCCATCGCTGTCCTGAAAACACAATAATGATGCACTAGTTGAGCTATCAGCATTTCATTACAAAAGACTCTTATATTACAAGGCCACGTCACAGAACTCACATATCGGCTCATGCTGTCCTTGTCCTCCACTTTGCGTTTCTTGGAGTCCAGGCTGTAATCGGAGGAGCCGCGGTGCTTCTCACTGCTCGTGCGCAGGCTGTCGGATGGAGAGATGGAGTTGTTCTGAAAAGACAAAGAAGAAATATCACAACCTAATTCAACCAAAACCAGTACATTTTTTCACTTTCAAAGCATGAAAATCACTCTCATATCCACATGAGTTTCAAATCATTTTGAAAACGCTAAAAACCCTTTTCAGCGCAAGATTTTTTATCCAAATCTGATTTCATTTTATTGTTATGGGTAAATGGGACAAAAGAACTAATTCAGTTTAGATTTTACATTTTAGAATGACAGGTACTTCACAGCTGTCGGATTTGACAGGAATCCAAGCTTGGAAAACAACAGCAAGGGGGGATAAAGACAAAACTCTTATCACTCTAAAACCGCATACTTAAAAAGCCAAAAGCGTCCAATCCATTCCAACCAGCCAAGTCAAAAACCCAAAACAGATCTACCATAATACAGTGAGACGTGCCAAGCCGTATCTAACAACCCACAGTAGACTAAACCCAGAAAAATGTGCTGGCTGCACTACAGAGTAGACACAGTTAACCAGACCAAAGGGGGGCTTGTTTTTACTACCCCACCCTCCCTTCCTCCCTTCTCTTCCTCCCTCTAAATACCTTCAGGAAGACATGAACAGAACAATGACCCTTTATCTGCCCGAACCTGACTCAGGCTGTATGTGTATGAGCATGTAACAGCTTTCAATCTTTGGAGCACGATTGGACATCTCCTAGTATCCTTCCCTCAGCAGATTGTGGCCATGCAGTCCAACTAGACAAAAGCTACAGGGCAGACAAATGCAAAAATATCCACATGGTAGCGACTGTGCCTGCGGCCACTATCTAGTGTACTTCCATGCTCACTCAAGCACATAATAACACACTGCTAAAATATTTTTACTCATTCATCCAGCAAATCCTCTGAAGTATTTAGCATGCATGCTTTAGATGCAAAAAAGGGAGTTTCCGATAAACTAGCCAGACTTTTCTGAGTGCTCTCAGGGCACTTTCAACAACTCAGCTCCTAAATCTTAACTCTCTCCTTCCCACAGGCCTTTACTCAATGTGAAGCAACAAGATCAATGGAGGAAAGGCCTCCAGATCACCGGAAGTGTAAATGGAACTATGCAGAGATAATGAGTAGCAGATCGGGCCAAGTGCCCAATAGTGTCTGTCTTTCTCACTTTTTCTTTGCATGTCGTCTGACCTTTAAAAAAGTGCTTACAGTGACTCATTAAACAGAGTCACCCGTGTGCTATCGGATGACCTTAGACAACAGCAGAAGCAAACACACAACTACGCCTGGACGGCTAACCGGCAGAGGAGCTCCCATCACCTCAGACATGACTGCACCCATTCAGCCCTCACCGGGCAAACAGAAACCCAATCTCACGGCCACAATCAGCCATCAGAGAGATTTAAGTCGCGTTGAATAAATGCCTTTTACAAGGGCACGGAGATGAGAGGGAGGAAAACAATTCTCGCGCTCATACATATTTATCGCGCCAGCAAAAGAGAGCGGAGAAGGGGCGGTAAACAAGCCCAGATAGCGGAGGGGTGGGGGGGAGGAGAGAGAAAGAGGGATAAAATAAATCCCACAAAGGAGGGAGGGAGTCAACGTCGTCTTTAATTGTGATAAAATTATAGAGCCGAGCTAATCTGCACGCTGTAATACGAGTCATTTCCCATCTGCGGAGAGATGCGAGTGCTTATTTCATAAAAAGCTTGTTTCTCTATTAGTCATTTTAATGAACGCAGATTACCCTTTCCTGTACGAGCTGCGTGTGCTTCAGGATGAAGGATCTTACTTGACATTTACATTAATGGAAATTTTCTTAGGCATGAAATGGGCCAAGAGGTGCTTTTCACCCAGTAAAGCTGAGACACATTGACTCTGAACCAAAACCTAGTGAATGGCCTACACAGGCAGCGTATGAGGGCATTATATCACATATATACTTCACAGAAAGCAATCCCAGAATGCAGTGTGCTTAGTGCAAATCAGACGAGGTGAGAAAAACGTTGATTATACAACATTGCAATGAATACCAAAATATTTCTAAATAGACAGTCGAGTGTACATTTTTTTAACCCAATATTTGCGTGCGATGCATTTTTATGCTTACGGTATCATGCCATTAGCTTAGCAGCATGCTAACTTCAAATGCTATTAAATCACATTTGAAGTGGGGTCCACGTCACTGTGTGATGCTGAATTTCTGCCTATGTGGATCATTTCAAATCTGTCATTGATGAGGTTCCATGGCTGTAAAATGCAGCCTTAGAGAAGAAGTTGCCAATGTAAACAGCAGGCAGGCAACTAGACTTTGGAACAGCTATTAAACACGGGATTGGGGGATCAGAGGAAACAGGAAACTCAATACTCACTGTGCTCTCTGTAGTCAGCAGACCCCGGTTGGCGTTGAAAGATACGCGGAACGACAAGACAAAACAGAGATAAACAGAAGTCAGTTACCTTGACCGACTGACAATCAGACTTTCATCAGCAGGTCAAATACGCATGTTATGTACATAACACATAGCCAGAATAACATCAATATGTCCTTTTCCTGACCTTGTCATAATGAGTGCCAGGGTGCTATGTGCATGTTAGGGGACAATACATCCAAAGATAAAGTAATATGTATGTAATACTAAACACATTTAATCTTTCTCATTTTCTCCACCATTTTAAACCTTTTTGCAGAATAGCCGAGCTGCCGTCTACTATGCGATAAAAGTAAATGTTAACCAGCTGTTTCAAAAGGACAAGGAGCTCCAAAAAGAACCATTTTAAACATCATAAACTGCTCCATATGACCACACTTCTTTATGTTATCTGAAGTTATACACACTGTAAAAAACTCTGCTGTCTTAAACTTAATCAACTCTTCAAACTTCAACTTACTATTTTTAATTCTGACTGTTGTTGAGGTGATGTAAAAACAGTTGGAAATTGCTTAACGTGTAAGTTGCACCAGTCAGGATTTAAAATATTAAGCTGAAATGACTTACACAAGTTGATTAAAATTAAGAGAATTAAGGCAGCCTTGAAAATCCACGATAGCCTTCACTTTCCTTGTATAAAAAAAATATATATTCTGCATTGTTTCCTTCTGAGTTCCACAGAAGTCAGAAAATCATACAGGTTTCCAAAGTTATTTATTCAATCACTTTATATACGCTCAAGCAACCTTTGAAAACTGATCCTTTATCTTTAAATGGAAAGCCGTAAAAGCCGCATTCTCTTCTAAAGCCAGTCTAAGAAGGTCAAAAATGTCAGCAGCCTATAAGAGCTGCAGTAATAATGACGGGGAGAAGGGTGTTATAACACAAGAGTTTAATTCACAGAAGAGCTCTGTAAGACTGAGCAACTAATGCTCCAGTCTCCTGGCTTTAAATGACAGCAGTGTGTGGATGTGTCTCTGCTTACCTCTGTGCTCCAGGTCATGGTGGTTTTTCTCATCTTTCACAGGCAGGTGTGGCTGGCTTCCCAGAGCTCCCAGAGCCAGCAGGCCTGCACCAGAGCCGGTGACTGGGGGGATGCCTGGTGGCTGGAGGCCAGAAGGATGAGGGGGTAAAGCCACAGGGCCGTGGGCAGCGTGAGAGAGGTGCTGGGCCTGGAGCTGCTGCTGCTGTGGACAGACAGACAACAAGTGGGTTGGAGAGAAAAAACAGGAATGCATGCTATGAATCTACAAACATACACGCCTTTACTTACCCATCTAAATGGTGACATTCCATAGATTTCATTGTCTTTATACAACAATATAATTTACACAACAATATAACCTGACCCACACTCTAAGCCTAACCCTAACAGAAAAGTTTCTGCATTTTTCCAATTTTTAAAAAATTAAGTGTCGAAAACGTATAGCGTTTTATAACGTGTATAACATTTTTACAAATGAGGATGTCCCCAAAATGAGGTTTTGCTGAAACACCCAAAACACACAGCTTCTGAGCCGCCCTATTCAGAAGCACAAGGGGGGTGTCGGGGAGATATTTACATCCTCGCACACTTGCAAATCTTACAAGTCTGAGGAACATACACAAAGCCCTGTCTTTATGTTGCCAGGAGCTTTGAGAAATCGTAACCTCAAATTTCCAAAGCTTGCAGTGCGAGGCATTACATTTGCGAACCTAAATTGTAAACTCTGGAGAATAACGTACAAAATAAAACAAGCATGCAATTCTGTAAATTCACCCAATTAAAAAAAGGAAGTAATACACTCTTTCGCTCTCGCATTCACACTGCCACACTCTCTAAAAGAGAGTTGTCAAGCCCTATTTAAGATACAGTTTAAAGACAGCAGGCGCTGGAATGCTGTCAGCTCATTGGCTTAACACCACCTGCTCCTTAGCCCCATCAAAACGTTGGACGGCTATATTTACTCGCCTCACATTTGGGTCTGGTTATTACACCAAGAATGAGTCACTCGAGAAAACCAAACTTTAAACAGCACTTCAACAGCAGCTGGGCTGAGTCTTTGTGTGTGTGCGTGCGTGTCGAGCGGCGGCCAAGAGCGAGGGGTCCTGCGCTGGCAGGCGTTCAAGCCTCCAATACCTCCATCAATATTTGAAAAGCTTTGAGGAAGCTGATGAGAATTAAAAACCACTCAGCATGGGAAGCGAGCGGTTTAAAGCCAGGTTAAATAATACTTAGCAGAGCCACCAGTTAAGAAAAAACAACAATCCATCCTCCACAATTTATTAGCATCCTCAGGAACAATAAATTATTTAAGTGGCTGCTATAACATAAACCTCCCTTTTACCTCACTTTTACAGATCTATATCAATGGCCATTTACGGTCATTATCTGAGAATCCTATGTTTTTTCTCTAGACATGAAAAGGGTAGATGTTATTGGCTACGTACGGCAAGCGCGGTGGTACAACCTTTCAGAATTACCAGCAGGTCATTAATGCCATGCCATAAGTAAATATCAATACTAAAGGCTTATTTATAAGTCTGGAATGCTCCAAAATCGTGCCCTTTCCAGTGGGTAAATCATTATTAAGACGTCCATCACAAGCCCTTATTCGGGTTGAGTATAATTGCTAACAGCTTAGCGGATTATTTGCACAGCTGGCTGTATATTGAGGCTCGGGGCCTTTGAGATTGGCAGAGAGCGAATGGTATATAGAAGAGCTCCGCATGGGATTTGAACCTGCAACCTTACCCTCCCCAACACAACAGAGCTGCCAAGCCAATTATGAGCCGGGCTTTAGAGTGCGGATCTGTGAGGAGATGTGAGATAAGGGAGCGTGCGAGGTGTGCAAGTGTCGGGGAGAGACACTGAGCGTGGGTGGCGGCGTATGTGCTTGGAAAGGAAGTGAAAGGGCAGGAGAGAAAGAGGCTGATAGTGACACGAGTGGAAGTGAGTAATCGCAAAGAGAGACACAGTGTTGGCGGCAGGATGTCAGGAAGTGAAGAACTACCAGGAAAAAGCAAGCGGTTGTGTGTGGCTTCCGAGATGACTGACCACATGGGAAATTAAAGCAGCAGTTGATTCATGAGGGAAAGCCTCCCTGCTCATTCCAGCTAATGAGCCACTGATGGGTAATATGCATGGACAATAAGTGAGCCCTCATTAGAGCCCTGGCCATGAAGACGAGAAAAACGAAATAAAATGCCTCCAGTAATTTAATATTCTTATATAAAGACCTCGATGGCTGCTAATCTCTTTCGTGCAGCAAAACACCAAACGCCAGTGCGAAATATTAACAACGGACGTATATAAAGATAAGTGGCTAAAAACACTTCTATTCTCAGGAGTGTAAACTAAACAACCTCCTCTTGAGTTTAATGCTGTAACCATGCAACATGCAGGCCTGAGGGGATTCCAAACATAAAGCCCCATGATTCGCCCTCTTGGCTACAAACACACTTAATTGGGCCCACAGCACATGTGGACATGCACATATATGATAGACAACTCACAGTCCAAGACATTTACACACCTATTAAACAATATTTCCATTTATTTAGCCTATTGATCTTCAATATTTATCTCTGTTTATGTATTTGCGTGGAAATGGTTAACTACATTTACAGTAAAATCCCTTAAAAACCTGGGAAAAGTAGCATTTCTCTTACAAAAGGACGAGAAGCCTTAGTCGGAGACTAAAATAAAATTTGCATTAAAATCATCATAATATTTACAATGTTGCTTAATGTTATATACCTAGAAAAATCATTGCGGATGCTCAGTATATTGCCAATCCATAAAGTCATTAACAACCAGACCTGACCGAACAGAACCGGGAGGGAAGACGAGCAGTGAAAACTAAGGACAAAATTATAATGTGCATCTGAATGTTTATGCTCTTCGAAAATAAACAGGGCTAGTGTAGATACACACATTCTGGTGGGCAGGGGCAAAAATGCTGAGCTGCAGGAGGAGGCCATCTTAAGACCTCTGATCAAAGTCATAGCACAGCAGAAAAAACAGCTGCCCTAGATGCATCCCATTACCAGCTCTGAGGTTCATCAATAAGAGATGGTTTCTGCTTTGAGTGTGTGTAGTGCTCGTCTCACCTCTGCCTTATACTATTTATGAAGGTTCTGGCACCTACGTGAGCATGCATACTGTCTGCTATGTGAATTACAAACTGCTGAACTGCTCTGAAAAACATTTATGTCCTTCTTAAACAACGAGTTTCTTTTCTCGTGGTGTGGAAGTAGACAAACACGTCAGTATATGCAATGAAAACAATTTGGAAGCTCAAATCTCTCCAGTATTTTTACTTAGTCGTACGCACTGTGTGATGTCAGGTGATTGTCTGACAAAGTAAACTTGTAATGCTTCCTACCTAAAAGAATTAGTCTAAATTCAATCCTCAAGAGTCATTAACTCATAAAACTGGCCTGCTGCAATATAACATCAAAGCTATCAGACGAGTAATCTTTCCAGGAGATAACGTGAAATTTAAGCGTGACCGCACACCTGCCCCGTTCGAGCCCGATTCCAGGAATTATCTGGGAATTGTTGAGGATCTAATTGAATTCCGATATCAGACGACAGGAACCGGCACTCAAACCTTCACCTCCCCTTTATCAGATTCTTCTGGAGAGTCATTCTTAAGCAGGCAAATCAAAGCAGGGTTAACTGCTGTAATCAGATCAGTGCTGGTTCTGCTCTGGATGCACAAGGGTCAGATTTGTTTTTCTCTACATGTTGATAGGGATCCGGGTCACTTGCCTCCGATCAATAAGCAACTGTTAGGAGGCAGTGAGCATTTCTAGGAAAGGAACTGGTGCGGTAGCTTAGAGCGTGAGTGTGTGTGCAATATCCTATTTGTCTTTAATTCCCAATGCAATCCCGATCAGCAGAGTAATGAAGTTCCCTGTAAAACCCGATCTAATTAAAGGTATCCAGCCTCTAGAGAGAGTCTGTACAGCTCTGGACACAAACTCGGGGGACAGTGGAGGACACATGGGCAACATATAGAGGGCAATAAATAAAGCCACCTGGATGAAGATGAACAACAGCAGTGCCTGGCCTTACATTAGACAAACATTTATGGGCCAAATGGTAAACGCATGCAAAGTACATCTGCCTAATGCTCTCCTACACAAACACACTTCCTCAATCAAGCCACAAATAAACAATTTGGTTAACACACAGGATACATACACGTCATATATGTAAAACACATTTTAAAAGGCATTCATTGGAGGGGCTAACCTGCACATGAATTGAATTAAAATTAAAAGACCCTTCAGATTTTAAAAGATTGATTTGAAACTGTTAACAAAGCTATTACGTGTCTATGTATTGATCTCTGTATTAAACATGCAGGTTTGCCCCTGTTTGAATGGGTCAAATGAAGTAATTGAGTATTAAAGGGGTATACACACGGTGAGAGGCAGATTGGGAAGTCCACGTACCCCGATGATGGCATTCAACTCTGTCATTGTCACCTGCTTAGCACGCTCAACAGCTTGTGCTACTTGCTGTTGGTGCTGCAAAAGGGGAGAATAAAATGATTCAATTCCGCTATTGAGCAAGTACATGACAGATCTGTGTTATGTTTTAAACAGAGATGGCCACAGAGAGGCAAAAGTTAGCAAATTTTATGACAGAAAAGTGGTTTGAGTTTTAAAGCTTTGAGAACTCAGAAACCATTTAAAAAAACATAAAGCTCACCTCTTGTGACAGAAAAGGCATAATCTGGGCTAGAATCGCGTTGAGCCTTTTGGCAATCTCAGTCTGGAAAAGAAAAAGAGGGAAAAGTTGAAAATATAAAGGGTTAATTTACTTCTGTTAAAGTGCACCACTAAGCCTTTTTAGCGTTTCCCAACGATTAAGCCAATTACCACGGCAATCAGACCCGCTTGACTCGACACACTCCAAACTGCGTGATATTGACATGTGAAATATTTAAAACATTATGAGAGCCCAGGGGAGAGAGAGCACAGCTGTGATGAGTGAACACTCCAAACTACACAGAGAGCGAGCCAGATACACTGGAGCTGTGTTAAGAGGACCGCGCCACTTCACCTCGCATCAGCCTACAGGTAGAGTTTACTGCCACACACAGCTTCCTCTCCACTCTCAATTTCATATTTAAACCTTAACTATCATCACCACGTTTATGTGGTGATGATAGAAACCCTGGCAGCAGTTGTTCAAGGCCCATTATGCTCATTTCCAATGTCTCCACAACAAAATGACTGCCAACTTCTGTTGTTTAGCAGCTGTTAAATAATGCAGATGTTCCCTGTGGACATGTTGGAAGCAGACAAATGTGATAAACGACTTAAATGCTGACCACTAAAAAACCTATTTTTAAATTCCAAATATATGACTTATCCAAAACCTCTACACAAGCGGTCGAAATGAAACCCAGAGCTGTAATAGGTGCAACATTTTTGCTGCTTCAGGAACATAATGAAACAAAATGAAAAAGCAAAATGAAACAAATGTGAGTTGCCTTTGAAACAGCACAGAAAAAGTCTCCTGTCACTCTTGTCTAATGAACAAAGGTGGATTAGGTCCAGACCTGTCAGGAGCTTGGGCCTATTCCGCCCCCACCAGACCCCACTGCTGTCATTTTCTCAGCAACCCACCCACCCACAAGCCTCCCCCTTCATCTAGCCCACCGCGAGGACCCGACCTTCGCTCTCTCTCCGCCCGCCTGACCGTTGCCATGGCAACTGTATCCGAGCAGGCCCAGTCTCCTATCGCCCGCCGATCATTATGCAAATCGCACCTCCACTTGACCGTAACAGCCTGTAAAATCATATTACGTGCTCACAGGCAGGTCATTAAATTGAATTTTCGGCCCGTCGTATGAGTGAGGAGGATAGGCGAGTGATAGGAGAGGATGATGCGGGGTCGTTGTGAGAACATGATGGTAAAGCAGGGTGGGGGTAAAGCCAGAGCTCTCCACCCAAAGATGACACGCAGCTACAGTAGGATGTACTCCATCTCTTTTCATTTCCATCATCGGGAGCCGGCAGCAAACAGCACGGCCGACATCACAGCCTCTTCCAGTGATGAAAGGAGCTCACATCAGAGGCCTGGCACCGGCTTTGACTGAGACCAAAGGAGAGCGGCAGGAAAGCCTGTGAAAAATAACTCGGCTACAGATACATCATCTATAGAATTTATGAAGCTCAGTTCAAGCCAGGGCCAGAACGGAGCAAACACATCACAGGGATTTGGGCTCTATTTTTCATTTCAATGGCAAACACGCAGGGCTGCACTGAGCAGGAAATTATTTATAACATATTGCCGAAAATGCCAAACAGTTGCAAGAGCCAGACACAATATTTCTTTACAAGATACTCTGTAACACCCAGGAAAGTTTCTCTCGCTCCTATAAAAGCAATATAGACGTGTGTCAGGCCAGACTACAGGCAATATATTGTTTGAATATAACAAATGAAAATCAGACACACAGAGCATAAGCAGATAACTTATATTAAAAACATACTGTTACAACAACATAAATAAAAACTATTTCACTTATTCGTGCATGATAAAAAGACTGTATTGGTTTACTGTTTTAATGATCTGCATCAGTCTGGTAAAACAGATAAATTGAATTATTATGATGACGCTTGCTATCCCTTTGCTGGATATTCTGTTTTCTTAAAACAACAAATTCATAGGATTTTCATAGGAGAGTATAGGATTATAATACTTGCCATCCATATGTTCATTTATCAACAATAACACTGTTTAAAGCTGCAATCTGTAACTTTGTTTTGGGTTAAAAATTAACAAAATCAGTTGTTGTGCAAGTACATAACAGATCGTTGTTTAAAATAGTTTCATTACCTTAGCACGATTTACAACAATTAGTTTATAATGATTTATAGTTCAGATGTTGTGTCAGATTTCCCAGGAAGTTTGACTTTATATGACTTCAACAGTCAGTAACCTGCAATTTCATGTTTTAAACAGAGATGGCGGTAGAGAGGCAAAAGTTATGGATTGCAGCTTTGAATTTCAGCTCATTTGCACCACTTATTGTCGCACTATATAGTCTCGGTCAAACAACAGCTCCATGATTTTGGTTTAAGGATATAAAGATATTGTGTGTTTCACGAAAAAATCAGGATTGAGGGGTTTAGATTTCAGACACCTTACTAGACTACTGCAAAAAAATACTAGAAGAATGTGTCAACAAAAATGGTTGAAAAGCCCCGCTTAGTGTATAATCCTTATTTGCCGAGATAAACCGCGTCAATAGCAGCCTAACATTTGACAGGATTTGTGGAGGCCTGGAGAGCATCGAACGCATTCCTTAAGGGCTTAACTCGACGTTGACAGCTGGCCGAGTGAGGTCAAGGGTTGCCTTATCTGACGCACACTCCAAAGCTTCATGCTTTATCTTGCAAAAACAATCCTGCTGTCGGGGGAAAACATGTCCGACACGCACAATGCATAGAAAACCTAACGTACGCTATGTGTAATGCATGCATCTGCGATGAAAACGCCACTGTGCATTGAGCTGGCCAAGCAGACAAGCTTTTAGCTACAACTGCAGATAAAAACAGGATGTCACTTTAAGCAGATGAAAGCCTGCCTCTTAAGTGGGGAGCTTCACGCTCTGGTACACAATTACAGGTACTCGGACCTGTCTAGCACCATTTCAAGAGCACTCCAGGGCCAGGCTGTCAATGGCATGCTGAAAGCTATTTGTCTGTTGCCATCAGCGCCAGCAAAATGGAGTGAGATGCTGATGAGCAATGAATATAGAGGAAAACAACTGGTCCTTCCAGGCATGTGTCCCCATCATAAACAATACTTGACCTAGCTGGATTGATGGGCCCAGTATTCTGCTGGGGTGAGAGGGTGGTAATGCTCTCTGACAGTCTCACAGTCGGTACTAAAGGTATAACAAGGTCTATATATACACGTGTGGCGGAGGCGAGCGTGCTGCTTAACAGGGTTGTTAGCGTGCAGCTGAGATGAGAACTGGCTTTTAAATTTACCTGCATCCATCGTCATGGTAACCCTGCTTCGTTATGCACGTGTTTGGAGTGGCACTGTGCAGGTACATTCCTCTTTACCTGCTAACAGGGTGATGAAGCGGGTTTGAACCCTACAGTCCTCACTCTCCTTGCACTACTTTAACAGAGGCTATGTGAACTCACTTCCCTTAGCCCATCAGTTTACTTTGGCTCACATAGCGAAGGACAATCCAGCAGTTAGCAAACATTTCCTAGGGCTCCCCTTATAAATCATTTATCAGCATCCCTGTGTCAAGCTGGGGCTGACTGGCTCAATCGGGCTCTGACAGCGAGGAGGAGGGGACGATCTTCCCTTAAAGTCTCACAACAGGTGAGGAAAAACTTGCCGGATCAACCGAAAATAAGCCACACTGAGACACGCTCACTCATCACAGCAGCTCATTGACATGGACCAGCTGCCATTACTACGGCTGTCTGCAGGTATCAGGCGCAAGCGTGCATTCGAAGATCCGCATTACGCCTCAACTGTTTAAAATACAAAGCGCCAGGAAACGACAGAACAGAAGAAAAACGGATTGCCTGGCGGTCGGAATAAATCCTCAGTGCTGAGAATAATACGGCACGGATCTGGAAATCAGCACCAACGATTGGTTAAACCACTCACTGCCTTGGGTTCAGTTTAACCCCGATCAACATAACTGGATAGCTAGGTGGGATCTCTCTGTTTGCTCATGAATGTCTTCACCTCCCACCTCTTGGTGGGTTAGAACAGCATCAGATGAATTATTAAATAGTGTCTATGGGCTCTGTGGCCGTTTCTGGTAGAAGTCAAGGTGCTAAAATGGATCAGTCGATTACCCTGTTTACACAAGGACAACCCAACCTTTATTCTAGGCACCCTCCCCAGCAACCCCCTCTTCATCTTTTCTCTCACTCTTCAGTCCCTTTACTGCTCAATAGGAGTTAAGTGGCTAACAGGAGCCATCACGGAGTGAAGAGGCCTGACAGACTGAAAACTTGCATTGTGGCCACTGATGGATAACTGGACTCCAGCTCCACCCTGATGACATAAACCTTCATAAGATGAAGAGGAAAAGGAGACCAGGTTGTCTCTTGAGGTGGCTTAACTACATCTTGTGTGTGGCATAATCTCATTATTATCTAAGGGACAGGAAACGTGTGGTACACTGAAATACTGCCAGGGTGTATCAGATTTGTTTTTGTAAGTACAGTGGAAGATTACACTACATCTGAAGGACAATTTGAAAATGCAAAGTAAGAACTAATCATAAGGGATGGATTAATGTCTATTTTTCTCTTAGCGCTAATTTATATAGGGTGTCTTAAATGTGCTTACATAATAGTTCCTCTACAGACCTCATTAAATCTCATGGCCCCTCCTGCCGAAGTCCCGGCTTTAATCTTATCAAAGCTGTCTGATCACACTCTGCTCAGCACAAACAGGAAAGGGGGTTGACTGAGTGTGCGTCTTTGTAGCATCCTGACTTTCAGCCCCTTTCTAACTGCTCAAAAGAACCCGATCCACAGAATCTCTCTCATCATCTCTACAGTGCACACTTCACTTGTCTCCTAACACACTAGTGTGACTGCCTCAGCTGACGTCTACACACACAGTGCGCTCACAGGGATCCGTCTGTGAACAGGGATCAAAAGGCTACATACCTGTTTGTGCATTTCAATGTTCAGCCCATAGGACATCTCGTAGTACTGAAAAAAAGGGAAACGGAAAGTATTCAGTTTTTTTGTACAATCCGAGCCACATCAAACATTTTCACCTGATATGAGAGAGACGGGAAAAGTCAGATTCAAGTGAAACATGAGGGGTAAGAAACAGGCTTTTGATGCGCACTTCAAAATCATGAACCGTAACAGAGTCTCATATCCGCACAGCTTCTCCTTCTCTGTCTGATATTGATAATGGAATACAAAGGAAATCCTAAAAGCTTTTTAGTGAAGAGTTGCCACATGTTTTAAACTAATAAAATTCCACAACTTTCATCCATAAAATTATTTGTAATTACTGCAAAAGGATTTTTTAATTGTCATTTAAACTCAAAGACTGAAAGACTAAATTGTAGGAAATTAAAGTTTATAGCTGAGCATTACTGGAAAAACTTACACTGACAACAGAAATTAGTTTTTAAACTGTATTCATTTCTATGATTTTCCAGGACAGAAATCATTTAAAAATCTCCTGATATTTCCAGGTTTTCCTTGACCAAGATAACGTTGTTGGTACAATAAAAATGTAAACCATTTGAATGCTTAAATCTTTTTTGGCTTTATGGATGCTTACGTCACATATGCAAAAAAAAAAAAACCCCAAACATTCGGTCTGAGTGAAACCTTAAGGCCTTCTTTGATTTGTAAAAAAAAACAGACTGGGAAAAAAGGTTCCCTATAATCTCAACAGTCCTCTGTAAGGCTAGATGGTGACACTATCAGAGTAAACAGTCAGTGTGGGGATTGTACTCTGTTTACCTAACCTCTCCTCCTCCTCTCTGACTGACATGCTTTTCCTGTGAATGGAATGTTTAACTAGCGTCCCTGGGTATTGGTTAAAGTCATCGCTGGCTGTTTACACAAGATAAGAGAATACACTTCCACAGTTTAACCTTGTTTAGCTACATGGCGAAAACCTTTGTTTTTCTTCTTCTGATCATAAATCCTAACAGGGATTTTTCGACCTCCTGCATATCTACAGCTGAATTTGGGCCTTCGCTGTTGTGTAAACGATTAAGCCTGTGATTAAGATTAGCACCGAATTTCTACAGCTGTTTGTTTGTGTGTAAAATCTAGCGATCAGAATAATGCAGGCTTTGGATACTGTGGTGATTGGGTATTTTCCCACAGACGCCTCTGGCACTCCTCCATCACCCCTCACCCAATTTATGGCCATGCATTTGTCTGAGAGCAGCGTCTCCTTGGAGAATAATCAGATCCACACACAGAGGGAGGCAGAGAGAAGGGGGAGAAGAGGAGAAAAAGGAGGGAGGGAGAAGAGGGGACAATGCTGTGGTCATTGACCCCTGCGGCTAAAGGGTGGCGTATGAAAGGGCCCGAGGCTAAGAACAGTCAGTCAGGGCTCTTTAATAATAAAGCAGTAGGCTAAACTAAAAGCAACAAAGGGGGTTTCACAAACACCTTTTAAAACACATACACAATCACTGCCTAAGACCTAAAACAAGGCATCTAACGTCACCTCATCTGCTATATGATGGCAGGCTACATACTGGCTACTCTTACCATGACATAATGGCGCTGCATCTCTGTCTTCTCATTGGCCAGCTTGTCGTACTCCACTTTAAGACTGTGGTTAAAAAAACAGATCAATTATTAAACGTATTTGCATCTTTACAACTTACACCCAACAAATGAATCCTTACAGTCAGCCGTAAACAAAATAAACTCGTTCCATAGCACTTCATTTTAAAACTAAATCTGTATTTAAACTTAAAAATATTTTTTTTTGCCCAAAGCATTTTGTAAACATGGACGTGATTCATTTTTCCTCTCTTTGCCTCTGAATGTAACACAATTAGGCCGAACGGTAATAGTACAAGCTATTTATGGGCACATAACTGTGAATTATTACCTGTGATACTGGGCTTGCAGGAACTGAAATTCGTCTTTGATCCTGTCGCAGGACTCCGCCACTGTGAATTTGAAGCCTGGCTGACCAGGCTGGTGGGGCGCCTGAAAGACAGCCATCACATCAATCAAACTCAATTACGTCCTCGGAGAACCAAATTTGTTTTCCAGCGACTGCAGAGCGAGGCTCTAATGCATTCTGGGCCCTGGGAGAGCGGTTCTAATATTTCAGCCTGAATGAGGGCTGGTGTGACATCTACACTACAGTGACATCTGGGAGATAGCTGGAGCAGCAGCAGCACTGTGACAAAAGAGGCAAGGGAATCTTTACAGTTCTGGGTCTGCCTGAAGGGGCAGAGTTTTAGTGCTGCACATAAACACCGGCGGGAGAAATGGGGTCGCCTCGCTTGGATGGGTCCGAGCGTGTCAAACTGAGCCTGTAAAAAAAAATGATGCTGTTTTCGCCCTCCCCCCCTATTTCTCTCTAACAGTTTAAACCTGGTGCTGGTGAAAAACATGAAACTGCAGACAACAGAGAACAATCATGTTTAACAGAATCGTTTACCATCACGTTAACTGCTTAGCTGAAAATAGGTGACGGGTTTAGGTTTATTTTTTTCTGTACCCCAGCTTGATTTGACTTTTCTGTCTCTCTGTTTTTTCACTTCAGAGCATTGTTACAGACACAGGGACTTGTGCATCAGGCACATAAGGATGTCGTTCGTCATGGACGGACGGCTGTGCTCTTGCTCTCCAGCTAAACTGATGCAGATGTAGCAATTATGTTCCGTATCAACTCAAGATGTACAACTTACCGGATGCCGGCCTTGTGGATACATGTTGAAATGTATCCTTTATTTACTGGAGGGATGTTTGTCGGGGGATGTCCACCGGCACGCCACTGAACCCGACAAAAAAATCAGCCGGACTGGACGCTGGGGGGCAAAATCCTCCTGCTTTCAGATCTCTGCCGCTCGAACCCTTTTCTCTCTTTGTGCAAGCAATGAAAAAATAAACAGACGAGGAAGAGACGTGAAAACGGGATCACAATGACGGCTCGACATCCAATAACTTACGGCTGACAACAGGACATGGGCAGAGCTCACACAGAGAGCATTTTTAACGCCTTCTCACATGCACATTAAAAATGAAAGTCAATCTGGTGCAAAGAAAACATCGCAATAACCCACCGAGCACAAATTTCGGCTGTGAAATTTCAACAAGCGCTTAAAGTAACGAGCGGGCTCGAACCATCGGCACCACACTTACTCGAGACCGTGTGCTCGACCACCGTGAATATCCCCTATGTAGGGCACATTTCCTTAGAAAACACTGAAATGCAATCCGCTCGTCCACTTCGTCAGCCAGCTGCTTGTCTAACATCGAGCTCTTGGCGGTACGCGGAACGAGCAAGCGAATATAAAGCCCGTAAATAAGTCGACAAAGTGACGGGTACGAGCCACCGTCGCCGGTTAACCTCTTATATAGCCCGTCGTACCTGCTTTTGCGCGTCCCCGAAGCGCCTCCACCGTTTCGGCAACTTCTGAAATGTTGAAAAATCACCGCCTCGGCGACTGAAGAGCGAAACGCGGTCCCCGGTTCGAGCAAACGGCGACGCACATCTCCGGTGCGCGCGCGCGCTCTCTATCAAAAAAAGACGCGCAGGTCCGAGCGCACGGCGATAACAAACGCCAAACTCCACGGCACGGAGAAAATGGTCGCGTAATCCCCCAGGACGCACGGCCGGCGAATGTACTTCCGATTCCGGAGACGTTTGGGAGGTTTGGTGCTGTAATATCGTACTTCTTCCTCGCTGGAGCGCTTGCTCGGTCGTTCAGCAACGCAGCCCTGCGCCACACACACAGACGGTCTACCGACACCGGGGCTGAGCCGAGCCGAGCCGAGAGCACCCCGGTCTGGCCAATCGGCGGAAGGAAGGGAGCGTTTTGTCTCGCCTTCCAATCGCATCACCGAGTCCCCACGTGGGGACTGAGATCTGATGCATGACATCATGCTCGCCATTTTGGATCGGAACAGGTAGATTCTGGGTGTTTCTAAACAAAGTGGCACGGTGAACGTCTTTGTTTTCGACATCTGATACGGCAGCGATACACGACCGCCCCGTTGCATTGCGATCTCGCATTGATTTCCGGTCGTTGTGTTGACATGAAGTGTGTGATCGTTCCGTATTTAATAAACGGAACGGCGACGTGTGAGTGTCGGGGACACGCCGGGTTACGTGCACATGTGATAGGATAAGTTGTGATATGATAAGTTAATGTGATAAAGTTAATGCGACCGTGATGTGCGTGCAGTTGGCCCGGCGGGGTGATCATGCGACGTAACGCGTCGCTTTCGACAACCTTGCGTCGTCAGAAGTTGAAATAAAATAAAATAAAAAAGTTTGGACGAAGCGAACCGAAGTACCGGAAACGAATCGCTTTGTCGAAGCGGATCATTTAGAGATCGCACCATCTCCTCACGTTCATACCATCTATAATACGGAGACGGACCGGTAGCAAGCGCCGGGAATACGACGATCGCTCGGGATTGATCTCCGCGTACACCGGCCGGGTCTGAGCTCGGGAGAAGCGCCCAATCACGTGCCGCTCCCTCCTCCGGACCCACGTGGGTCCCCTCTGCGGCTTCACAGCCTGTCAGCCAATCGCGACGCGGCAGCCGTATTCTCTCGCCTGCCATTGGACAGCAAAGGTTAAGGCTGTCATTCAAGAGGGTTTGTTGTCAATCAATACCACGCGGGGTCAAGCGCTGACAAACGCCGGCGCTTCCCGTGAACGGTGCCCGTGAACGGTGAACGGTGCCCGGGATCGCTGCTTAATTAGCTTCCAATGGCTTTTCTTTCCAGTTCAGACAATCTGTTACTACGACGTGGTAACGAGAGCCTGCATAAAACAAAGGAGCGAAGGAGCAGGCAAACGCTTCATAACCTAAAACAAACCTTTCGCTCGTGATCACGTTACCGTACAGTCACGTTCATGTCTGCCGTTAACCGGGGGACGTGAATGGTTATTGAACGCCTGCACGCCGCTGATGGTTTTGATCCGGCGACGTCATCGCACATGCATAAGCGCCCGTTTTGTTTATGCCTTAGAAATAAAATATTAATATTAATAATATTTAGACAGACACTTTGTGATCAGGAGGAACACGTCGCTAATAAATGTCATGATAATAAACGTAAGGGTTTTTTTTTTAGCTTGCTGGTTTTCCTTGTGTGATTTCACCCTGAATTCACATACTGATCTATTTTATAATACACACACCAGCATTGATCATCTACAACATAGAAACTTCCAGGGTGGTCTTGCGGACGTTCAGAAATCGCAGTTCTCCATGAATTTGCTTAATGTTTATTCCAGGTCTGGGACTGCTTAGATCGCAGTGATGTGAAGACTGGTGTGTGTATGGACTGTGGTTTCGGTGTTGAATTGAGGGTGTCATGCACAAAGACGTGCATCAGGTTCTGTGGGTAGACTACACTTGATTCTGTCCATCCATTTGATAAAAAGAAATCAGGTGCTTATCTGTGTTGTTCCTTTGGCTGAGGAAGAAGGGGAATGTGTGTGTGGGTTCAGAATTGGCAGGCTAATCTCTCCCAGGCAACCCCCACCATCCTCCTCAATATAAAGTGCTTGGATTTAGAGCAACAAAGGACTGGGTCTAACCCCAGGGAGAAGGCCAGGGCCCCTCCACCCACGCAGATCTCCTCACTGTTTATTTACACGGAAACCTCAGCCACTGTGAAACTCCCACCCCCAGAATTTACACATGCCACTATTTACAGAGGTGTTTTTAATTCTTCACAGAACAAGGATCGCCCGCCCCGCTCTCAACCTGAGCTGCTGCCTGGTTCCCACACACCCACCTGGCCCTCACACCCTGCTCACAATTTAAGGCTGTAAGAACATTTGCTTTGTTTCCATTAAGTAACAAACATGTTATTGTGAATGTTTTAGGAATGTTCAAAACGTCCAGTTTGTTTTAGACATTGTATTAACGTTATTGCTTGGCTAAAAGAACATTCTACAAATACTTTTTCAATTCTGTAACATATTTAAAATGTTCCACTAACAACTAAAAGTAAACAAAGAAAACATTTTACTAACGTTACTGCAATAATTTTTGATAACTTGAGAGAACTTTTAGAGAACATTAGCCAACATTCTGAAAACGTTCCCTGTTACATTGGGCATAAACCCACACCTTAACACATGACTCAAAACAAGCTGTCTTTACTCAGAGTAACAATGTGTGCACAGATTCCAGTTATTCAGGTAGCTCTGTGTTTTGATGCTTCTCCCTCATACACATGCTGCCATTTGAAAGGAGCCATTATAGATGGCTCGTCCCTGTTTTGGCTCAGCCATTGTTAAACATACAGTATAATACCAGTTCATAAGGAGGCTATACATCTTGTAAGCTCCATTAATGCTTGTACACTGAAAACAAGGCACAGATAAATTGGAGAAACTGCAGCGGCATCCATCACTATTCGATTGGTGCCTTATGCAGATTGCTCAGTATGTGGTCATTAATAGGACACACACAAAAAGCCAGGGTGAAATGCAAACTCTCAGCCCATAAATGAGTAATGCACCACACTCTCCACCATATTCAATCGCAGGTCCCTGCTCACAGAGCAGAAAATGGGGGGCTTATTTTTGTGATGAGTGAGTATTGTGCTGTAAGACCGTCTCTAGGGTGCTGACATGCCTGTGCTTTGGTACCTAAAAGGCAGGAGAACAGAGAGCACAAACACATACACGCACACAAATGCTCACACACACACGCATTCCAAGCCGACAATGGACCCAGTGTGTGGTGAATGGAATTGAATGGGCCACAGTGTATCAGGGTGACTCGTCGGGCTGTAATCAATGCAAACAGGATGAAAGGCCTTATCAAAAGGGACAAATGCAGACATGAACAGTGTCGCCAAACAAAAAGAGATGGAGCCGTTGGCAGAGGCTCCAGTCCAGGCTGAATGCAGCCAGCAGTGGGGAAACAGAGCCAATTACTGCTCTGAAATTCTAATTCTCTGACATCAACAGCCACTCATTGATATCTTGAGGCCTCAAGTACAGGCATTAGCACAACATGCTGCGGGCAAACGGAAATGCGGTCCCTCTCTTTGCCGCATTCCATGAGAATGCGATGCTAATGCTACAAAATTAGCACGTGATTTATCTTTGCCGTATTCGTATTTCCCACATTATTATTATTTTTGTTATGTTGTTGTTGTTTTCTTTCACCAATAATGTGCAATAAACACAATCTTTTTTACTCCTCCGTGTTTTGATTTCGCTCTGTGAGGATCTTGTTACGTGCAGGTGTCCCAAAGACACAGCTGCCTCACCAATGTGTTGCAACTGCCGAGTGTAAAGAGCTGCCGGAATGAACAGTAAAGATTCCCCAAAACCTCTCAACCACAATGACCTCCTCACAGCGTTGTCGTAAAAATCAATAGCCCTGTCTGCACTGGCTTTAGCAGAGGCCTAACGGCCAGAGAGAGAGAAAAGCCTCGCACGCACTCCCTCCGGCCTGCTAATATTACACTCCCAGTCAGATGGTCATTTTTTCCTCATTTGGACGATGTATTGAGAGTATATTCATATCCTCATGGCAAGGGTTAATGCTATTCAGGCCGAGACAATAAAATGCTACAATGAGTCCCGTTTCGAGAACACAGCCGCATTAATGACTATTGTGCTCGGCGACTGACTCATCTGTCAAGAGGCTTGTATGCTCCCATTTACAAAGCCTCTCCTCCCCCATAATGGTAACGGCCTTCATTTATTCCGCTCAGGCTGGCAGACTGTGTGATATCAAACCCTTGATGTCTGACCTCCTGTCAGGCATTCTTAGCTACAAAAAGCTACTGAAAGCCTCTTTCGTGCCATTGTTGATTAGCAATCCATTAATACAGAGCACCCGAATCACGCCGCTTCAGGTTAACCGTGAAGCAGAGCGAGGATGGCACTCAAAAACACGTTTTTGTCCTCCCGCTGAGCGATTTCTGTTCTGCTGTAAACATCTTACGGTCCCCTCCAAACCGAAATGAAAGAGCCTCTGTTTACCACACTTTAACTTGTGTTTTTTTCCCCAATTCACATCTCACTCAGACCAGTCCAGAGAAACGCCGTCAGATAATTGCTAGCGACACTTACTTCAGCATTAACATCAATTTCACAAAGAGTCGCTAAAGTTCCCAGAGCCGTTCCTTTGAACTCCCGGAGCATGAGGCGCGGTGCCTCTGCTGGATTCTTCACTCTCATTAAAGCAGAGAGGGATTAGTAACTGGGAGGGAGACTTTAATAGGCTGTTGTGTCATTATTATTCCACACTGATCAACAAGGACCCGTCAGACCCTTCAGTACTGCCCCCCAACCGAAGTCATGCATTAACCCAAACACAACACATTCTTCCCGTATTCAGTTTCAAAGTACTTCACTGGCATGATCGCTTTACATACAGCATTGCCAAATCATTCATACATGTACATACACAAAAAAAGAGGAAGAGAAAAAGATACGATGGAAAAGAATAAAATAATAATGATTAAAAAAGAAAATATTAAACAAAAATAAGATACAATAAAATACTATAAAAATACAAAATCGAACCATTTTATTACATTACATGCTTTAAAAATGCACAATAAAATAAACCAAACTAAAAACAGACAAATAAAAATTCTGTTTTCTACAGACTGGTAAACATGAACAGGTTTTCTTGAGGATGTGCAGTTGGCTGTGACAGATGCATGACTGCCTCCCCCCATCAACACCTGCATTTGATCCTCTTCACACAGTTCGGGCTGTGAAATGAGGTTTGATTATTCAAAGCATTTCTCTCTTAAGTTTACGACAGTAAAGGAGAAAAACGTGCCTCTGTCTCATCCTCACCGGTGTGTCACCCTTCTCACACTTTTCTTTAGGGTTGTAAACCTTACAAACTCATCATCAAACTGTAGCCAAGGCATGGAGAACACAAAGGGCTATAATCAAGGTGTAAGTCACCACACCTTGAAAGAATAGTAAAAGGGGAGGGGACTGATGATGTCATCAGAATTTTTGTAATGGTGAAGCTGTTGTTCACACCCTCCCCCAAACTACTTGAAATATTATTGTTAGTTTAGGACCATGTAAGGGGGGAAAAGATAAAAAAAAACCTTCAGATTAATCCGATTCTAATTAGATTCTGTCTCTCTCTCTCTCCCGCTCCTGTATTTTCACACAAATCAACACTATCTGTTGTACATCTGTGAACATCTCATTTCTTGTGGTAGCAGTTAGATAAAATCAATGAAGTGTGATTGATGTACGCTTTGTGCCTGACAGTTCTGTGATGAATCTAAGCAAAACTAATTGTCTGACAGATATCCGGCGTGTGTCTGTGTGCGTCTGTGAGCTCTGAGCTGCCGGCAAGAGAGACAGTCGAGCATATTACAGAAACGTTGATGTGCATTATTTTGTAGATCACTTCGAGACTGCATGGAGATCTGTTGCCATGGGAACTGAAAGCCCAGTGGATTGTGGGTCAATCACAGGGAGACATGTCTGAGCAGATAGAAGGGGGAGTCGTGAGTCTGCAGCTGAGAACACAACACCCAGGGCAAGCTGCAGGTGGATGACTGGGTCATCATGCCACCACTGTGCCAGAAACCACAGAAGCACCCCTAAAATATAAGCACAAAACAGGGCTGCTGTCATTCATTGTACCAGCCAGTGGATGCCAGACTTTAGAACCCAACACGAGGACCCCACATCCATGCTGAAATGCTCCCCCCATGTACCAAACAGGTTTAACATGCTGTCTGCTCTCATAAGCGTGCTGTCGCTGGATGCAATTCTATGCCAGTAGACTCACCGCAGGTATGGAGCATTGTCTGCATGTTGTTATTTCCTGCACGCTTGTTACTCGCTTCCAGAATGTCACATGCAGTGAATGCCATTATGCTTCCCATCACACACAGACACACACACTTGCATATGTGGTTTACAGGGACTCTTTATAATTGTAATGATTTCTATCCACTACCCCAACCCAATTCCTAAACCTAACAGAACCTCGCAGAAAACTTGTTTTTGTGAACTAAAATAAAACACGATTTAGTATGTTTTTAAGCCATTTGGTTTATGAGGACACAGGAAGTGTGTGTTGGTATACATATGCCATTTTACAGACTTGTAAACCACATATATTAGTACACACACATACAGGCATAGCAGTGTTAAATAAAAAACAAATCATGACATCTGTGCATAAAGACTTAATTAAAACAAATTAGATTCACTTTCAAAGCTCGCATAAAGAAAGCAAAACAATCTCTTTGTAAAGGTACAGTGCAGGTTGCCATGGGAACAAGTATGAAAAGTGCAATCCACAGCAAAAGAAACATACAGATGTTAGCTTGTATGATAAACGATGAATCCAATTTTACAGAATATATACATTATTTCCAGATAAGCATGAAAGCAGTTTTATTTTTCTAATTGATAATGAAACAAAAGGAAGACTGACCAGTCAGCTTGACCCTGGACTGCATAGGCTGCAAACTGCAGACAAGCAAAAACAAATCAAAACTATTTATTTGAAGTAACGCAGTAAAGTAATATTAGGAAATAAAGGCTTTCAGCGCAAGGGAATGTTTGAGAAGGATTAGGAAGCAGATTAAGTTATCAGTTGTCTGGCCAACAGTTGTGTTGTGTGATTATGAAGATGTATTACAAGCACAGAACACAGTTATGACAATAACACATACTGCACCACATGCTCCAAGATCCAGAAGACCTCAGATTAGAGGATTTGCCAAACCACACTGATGGGAGTTACAGAGGAACTTTCCGACAGATCTCGTGTTGAAACGCATATACAGTACTTCAGCTCTAAATAATGTGCATGTAACACAAATCCATTCATTTTTGGAAATACTTTTAAAGAAAAAGTGAATTTGTTTTTGAAATGCCTTTGCCGTTTCTACCCGTGCCACAGCTGATCTTTATCAGTGCGACCATACGCTCGCTTTGATAGGAAGCAAATTGGCGGTGCTCGGACCGACCCAGGCAGTCAGCGTGTGCTGCTTTCACAGAACAAAGGCTGGCGCTTACTTCACATGGCCCCTATTCATTTTCTTCCAAGATACTGTAATTTCATGACTTCCACACCATGGAGAGTCTCTTTTCTTATTTCCTGCCACAAAAGCAATAAAGCCCTGCTCCTCCAGGCAAAATTGCCTGTGCACAAGCACTCCTATAGCTGCTGACTGACACATGCTCCCTAAAAAAATTACTCCTCCATCTGTGGTGCCGCGCCGCCTCCGAGGGGGGACTCCATTCCATTATTAAGTTGAACGAGAGCGAGATAGGGAGGGAATGTAATAGAGTGATACGGTGAGAGAGGAGGAGAAAAATGAGAAGGACGACTAGAGTAAAAGAATAATAGAGAAGAGAGAGAAAGAGAGAGATATCTTTTACGTAGGACAACAGATCGATGGATAAAGTGGGATTTCTGGCAGGAGATGAGGCTTCCAGCTAGAACTCTGGCCTTTCTCACAAAAAGATCACTCAGCGGGATGAGAAGATCCGTGAAGTGAGCACTTTGGATCTCGCTGTTGGGCTTTCAGACAATCAACTGGAAATGACATTGATCAGTGATCTGAGACATACTTTCTTGCAGCAGCTCTCCTATTTGATCTGACCCAGATTTGAGCTCCACACAGCCAATCAGCCGTTTAACAAACAAAAATAGCCGTGCGGCAAATACTGAATTCACGCTGCATGTCATTGATATAGAATGAGGTCATTAAGTTTTCTAATTTAAGATCTGTGATATCATAAGGCACCAGGAATCTTTTAAGAGCGCAGAGGAGCCAATGCAAATGAATGCAGCGCTACAGTGTGAAACTAAGCCTCTTATTTTTGCTTCAAATGAGGATTTAAATTGACTTCCTTTTTGAAATCTAATTATTAGCCTGTGCCCTCCAAAAGTCTCCCTAAAAGAGCCTGCAGCGTGCTGCTTATTAACATACACACAACCAACGGCAAGCTTAAAACAAATTGTATATTTAGCGTGCAGTAATGGGATTAAATTCAGCTGAATTCAGGAGTGTGTCTCGCGTTTAAACGGCCCCAATATCGCAGCTTCATTACGGTAGCTTCTTCACTTCGCTCAGCTCTGTTTACACTCAATTTTACTCCTCCGCCTCCCCCCTTCACTCGCTCCTCTCAGCTATTCAACAGATTGTGCTCAAATACTGATCCAGAAATCTAAGACAATCATAAATAATAAAAGATTACACCAATCTCGGAGCACGCTGGTAGTGTGCCAGCGGCAATGAGCACACAGAGAAATAATTGTTAGCCATCTGTGCACCAGATTGGTAAGAGAAGAGGGTAAACAAAGAGCACAGCGTACCTGCTACAGTGTGCTCGCCTAAGCCAGCCAACATTAAAAGCTTTGATAACGTGTGGCGGGCAGAATTCAAAGCCACGGTGCCAAAAGATTTTCATGAAGCTCCAAAAATGTGGGCTGACATTCCAGGCCTGTGATATTACCGCCATTTTTGCGTAATGATTGTGCCGGCGTGCAAACATCACTGCATTGTATCACTCTGCCAGAGAGATGGAGAAGGAGATTGGTTGGAGAGTAATTAGAATGGCAAATGATTACATTTACATCTGACACGTTTCATGTTCCAGAGGGGAAAGTGATGTCATAAATGCTCTCTCTTTGTAGCCACATTAATCATTCATTCCAGAGCAAAGACTGGTTTTACAGAAGCGCTGTTATCGCACGTGGCCACGTATCCCACAAGGCTTATCAGTGAGATTTCTTTGCTAACAACGGATTGGTTTACCTGCAAAACTGGCCATGATAAAGGTCAAGCTAATCAATACAAGCATTTCCAGGCATTACTTCACTGCTGCGGCTTTCCAAATGTAACTAAAACCTACTGTTTTATTGACATTTTTCCAATCTTACACATTGGTATGCAATTGTACAATCTTGTACAGTAAAGGTCTTACACATATAAACAGGCCATACTGTTAAATTGTACGTAACAAACTGCCAGAGCTTTGCAAAACAATGATCTATACACAAATACACACTCAAACACCACAGATCCACATCATATATACATAAATGAAATAAAACATGATTTATACATGTCATAAAAAGTGACTGTCATTGTCACATGTTTTTTTTCCCACTGCGTGATAATAGAAAAGAAAAATATGATGCATAACAGCTACCCACTCAGTGTGGGGTGTCTGTCAGGTCGTAAAAGTGTAAAAGCAGTGTGTGTGTGTGTGTGTGTGTGTGTCTGTGCTTGTATGTAAGTGCAACACAGAGAAGAGTAAGATGGAGAAAGAAAAAGTGTGGGCACAAAACACAGTTGTTGTCTGCTTGTCGTATCCGAGAGGTCTGGCCAAGAGCTTTCTCTTACTCACTCACTCTCTCTCTTTCTCTCTATGGCTGAGATGTGAAAATACATTTTCAGGTCCAATGAACAGTCCAGAGTGGGGTGGGGGGACACAGGGCCAGGCTTACTCATGCTGCCGCTGCCTCTGAAGTGTGAAAGGCAGATTAATCCATATTATCTGACGTGCCACAGGGACTCACTGGGTGCTCTCCACTCGCTTGCTTCTCAAACTGCTATGTGACATTTCATAAGATAATTCAGCAACAACAACAGCCAAGTTTTTTATATCAAGGTGAATCTCTCCTGGTCCCCAGTGTCCGTACAGTCACATGACCTCTGCAGGGACAAATATTGACCTGCCCCCAGAGCTGCCTGATATACTCCTTGCACAAACAAAAACATCATTTTCTGAGCTCTCTGCATCTTAATCTAAGTGAGGACTGACCTGTACGACGACCTCTCTTCCCACAGGAATGCCACTAAGAGAATGAGAGAGGGAGGGAGAACCTGGAAGAGAGACATAGAGACAGAGGGAGGGGGGGAGGAAGGAGAGAGAGACAGAGGGAGAGCGAGAGGGAGGGAGAGAGAGATAGTCAGAGATAAAGATTGAGAGAGGAGAGAGGGAGGGTGAGAGAGAAAGAGAGAGAGAGGGGAGGGAGGGAAAGAGAGAGAGCGGGAGGGAGGGGAGGGAGAAGAGAGAGAGAGAGAGAGACAGAGAGACAGAGTGTGAGAGAGAGTGGGAGGGGGAGAGAGAAAAATGAGGTGCATTGAGCAGGAGGATAGGCAGCTGTAATGAGCTGTGTTTATGTACAGCATTCTCCTGTTGATGGCGGTTAATGAAGCTGAGTACAGTTAGCAGAGGGATAGGGACACGCTATCAGTAATTAAAATCCCCCTCATTAGCAGAGCTTAGGAGGGGAGACGAGACAAACACAGGCAGGTGCTCCAGCTGCACCTCTCTCTCCATTTCAGAGGCACTGAGGGAATGTGTCTGCGTGTCTGTGTGTGCATACATCTGATGGAGGATCTTTAGACTTCCTGTATACAGATACAGGAAGTATATTGTTCCAGAGAAGTCATGAGTCATACATAATATTTCTATATCAGTTTCTATTCAAGTAACTCAAAGTGAAAGGATGCAATACAATAAACAATAAACATATAAACAACATGATATAAATAAATATCACGTATAAACATTTATGCATCAATTGTCAGACGCAATGAAAAGTGAGTTACAGTGTATTGAAGTATATATGATTACATATATAATATATTATATATATATATATATGATATGTATATGTATGGTATATATATCTCAATAATATTACTATCCCTAGATCCATCTCAGGTCCCTCCTTCATTCTAAATGGACTGCATTTCTACACCCATCTGACAATCCGCCAGACAAAAGTCAATCACTTAGAAAAATAATAGACTAATACACCTCAACAAACCACACAATTTAATGTTATCAGTCATATCCAAAAGCACACAAAGTGCAGTACAAGTTATGCGCTGAATTTTAATACTCAGGGTAACCCACATGAGCAACAATAATAGTGATGCCAAGCAACACAAATACAGACTGAGAGAGAGAGCTAAAGAAATAGTAAAGAGAAATGAGAGAGAGAGAGAGAGAGAGAGAGAGAAAGAGCACTTTACAATGTGAAATGTGAAGGAAGCCCAAAGTGGATTGAACTGTGTGCCATCATGGCCACAGCCCTGGCTGCATCCTGTAATTGCCCCACACCACCGCAACCACTGATGCTGCTGCTGGCAGCCAACACAGACGCAGCCGGGCCTTGTCCTGCCTGTTTGTTTACGCAGCACGCAGACCCGGCAATTAACAACAGGAGTCTGTCAGGGAATAAAAAGAGACACCTCATGTCTGAGGGCTGTAATTGTGGCTCTTGTGGGATGTTTTTCCCGCTTCTGACCTCTAGCGCTGAGGTCGGAGAGCCGCTTAACATGGGGTTTAGCATGGAGCCGACTGCCCTGTATTTAGGACTGTGGTGGTGCTGAGTGGTGCCTGGGCCCCTGTGGTTATGTGCATGTCTATGGCTATGAGATTGATTCAGCTGTAACACATGGGTATTATAATGGTTCTACAGACACTGAGATCACAGGATCTCTTTAGATGTGTGCGCTGTTGCTACTTAGACCGTGATGTCTTGTTTTCATTCCTGTTCCGCCTCTATTTTGATGTCATATTTCATATGGTAGCAAGCTGTAAAAAGTAGCACTGAAGCATTTCCTGTGAAACCCAGAGGCAGACAGACGTTCTCCCTCATCAGCACTCATTTGCAAGTGTGCAGAAAAGATTGCACAGACAATCCTACATGTGGGAATCTGCAGTATAGTAAACTTATGACAGCTGTTAATATTTATTACAGACTCTTCCTTTTTCTTTTCCCTCTCTCTCTCTCACTTTCTTTCTTTCTTTCTTTCTTTCCCACATTTTTAGATTTTAAGAACATTTCCATAATGTTTCCATTAAGTAACAGAAATGTTAAAAATGCTAAACTTTATATTAAAAATATAAACTATACCACATTTTCATATAATGTTAACACATAATGTTAAAAAAATACTCTACTTATGTTACTGCAACAATGCTTTTGATATCTTTGCAAGAACATTAACGAAAGAGAAAATCTGTTAGCTGGGATTACACAAAATCTGCATTTACAGTCAGACAGAACAGCAGGTCTTTGGGACATGAGGGAACACAGCGAGAAGATAAGCTGGTTTGACTCCTGTTTCTTTCCTTTGATATCTCCAGATAAGCCTGACCCTCAGGGCATCCTATCCCAGCCTCAGATCCTGTGCAAATGTACAGTTTAGTCTGAGAGATTCTATCTACAGAATATGACAGGGACAAAGGGCAGGACCTGTGGGGAGGAGACGTCAAGAAAGCAGCGACTTTGGTCTGACTGACAGGCAGTTTCTGCCCCCAGCGCTTTGAGATGTCTCACTGAGAGATCTGGGCCTGCAGGACCTAGGAGAGAAGCACTCTTCCACTCCATCAACCTAGAGCCAACGGGTTTAAGAGCAATGTGTCGACTTCCATTAACCACAGAACACTCGTCCCACAGCACTGCTGCTGTTACAGTGAGCTTGGAGGTGATGTAAATTACAGTGGACAGAAAGCACCACATTTGGTAGACCTTTGATGCACAGCCATGAACCGAGCCACTGCAGTATTGGTGCCAGTTGCTAGGGAGGGTAATTAGGTTACTGGTGTTCAGGAGCTCTTGGGTGGGCTGCACCAGTATGTGGCATTGGTATAACAGGGTCATTGGTGGAACAACCACATCCCTTTTCGCTATGATCACACACACATGGGCACGCTGTGGTGTCTGTGCTCTCGGCCCATTTAGGTAAAACTGCGGCCTGGCACTGCTTACCATCCCACCCAGCCTGGGAAGAGCTGAGGTCAGGGCTGTCAGCCAATGCTGGAACAGTGCGTAACCGCAGATCTGTGTGTGTGTGTGTGTGTGTGTGTGTTTGAGACAGACCCACAAGACTTATTACAGACTTAGAATCACAGAGAGCTGGACAAATTTGAGGCCTCCATAAAAACAAACATCCCACACACCAAACTCTCCTAGTGAAAGAAAAAACTCGATTTTAACATAAACACTCCCTTTAATTTCTCTGAAACGTGACCCAAAAAATATTTACCACTTTTAACCAAGTCCTGAATGCATTCTCTGTAGCTACAAATCTATAATTTGTTCATTTGCATAAACAATGATTCAAAATGGCTAGTAATAATTTTGACCAGTTCATTTTTTCAACTTGCCTGCTATTGGTAAACATGACAAAAAGTTAAAGTTAATCCCTCGACACCCTACCACACAGAAAGATCTACCGAATTAACGGACAGCAATGCAGTCATGTTTTGGCACAAGAAGCATACAACCTGCATCATCTAAAAATAGACACAAGCAGGATTGTGCAGTCAGCCCTGCCGCACAGAACAGTCGCCTGTCCCTAAATGATGATGTCACAGCCTCCCGTAGGTCCCCTGGGCGGTGATTTATGAGCTAATCCAGGCTTGTCTTCTTGTCCTCTAGGTCTGTCCCTCCCCAGGGGCATACTAATGGGACAGCATGCTGTAGTCACAACACCACAGCTGCCCTCTCCACTCCTCCAGCCTGCTATTCATCTACTGTACTAACAAAACTAAAATAAGCTTCTGTCCTGCACGGCTACATACTCACAGATAATCACAGACACACATGGATACCCACAGATAAACACACAATATATTAAGCATGTTTACATAGACAGGATCTATACAGTCAAAGCATACACTTTTTTATTCTGCCTAGGGCCTAGAGCTTATTTTCCAAGAGAAATGACTTTTAGACTGGTCATGAAGACACCTATTGACCCATTTTCTCCAGGATGTACTCAGAAAAGCAATTTTTCCCAGCAAGTCAAACTGATAGGTGGCAAAGATGAACGGATTAAAGCAGGCAGAGGAGGGTGCACTATGCCACAAGACACTAAATCACCAGATTATTAGTTTCATGGGCGAAGCCCGCGAGAAAATAATTGCTAATGTTCCCGGAGTAACCAAGGGAAATGAAGGTAATGGAGCAATTTATAAACTCTGATTGGTATACATGGAAAACTTCCAGCCCATCTCTTTTGTTATTTTACTGCTCTCGATAAAAAGCACCCTGGGGCGGCTGCGCGACTGCGGCCGGCCATTAAAATCAATACCAAAGCCGTGTCACTGTTGTTGTTTTCCTTCTCTGTTATTTTTAGTGGCTAGGACAATAAGACTGCCTCACCGCTGTAAATCAATGAAATACAAAAAGGATAAAAACAGCACAGACATCAAGCTCCCATAATTCATCTCTCCGCTGCATTCAGCCCATTTTTTGGTTGAACTTTGGCCATTTATTCAATACAGTGAACACTGTGGTGTGGCCACTCAAGAAAAAGAATAGGAGAGGTCTCAGCGTGTTAACAAAGGACCGTTTAACCACTACAATCATGGCTGTGTATTGATTTCCTGTGACGAGAGTTTAAAGGGAAAAGCTAGTAACTAGTGACAAAAGTGTCTGCTGTCACAAAGAGAATGCAAAAAAGGTAAATACAATACAAATAATTCTGCTCTAATTGTATAATTGAAAATAAAGGTGAAGCACAGTGTCCTGTCCCTAATATATTATGCAGAGAACTACAAGTAAGCCAGTTATAGATCGATTCATCAAACGCAAACACAGTGGCACTGTCAAAACATGGTTTTGTTTGAGATTTCTGTCCAATCCGACACAGCAACATTGGTTCAACCAATGGCGTGAGTTTAGGGCCGAACTACATTTTTGACTAACCAATGATAGATAAGGGGAAATGTTCATGAAACCTGTTTGAATTTTTTTTGTTTTACAAAAAAACCACTATGGTACAAAACACACTCTGTACGTGCATTTGGGCATTAAACATTTTTCCTATTACCATCAATAAAATCATTAATTTCCAACTCTGTGATGTCTAAATGGGGAGTTTTGTTGAGTGGTATGAAGGAGGAAATGTTCTGCAGATGTCGGTTCCTCTAATGTGGTTGATGAAAGCCCAGACTTATCTGGTTAGAGGCTTCATTTCACCCAGACCACACTCTGCCCGATTTATACTTCCGTCACAAGGTGGGTGGTCTGAGTGCCTCTATTGCCTCCCCAGCTAACAACTTTAGGTTGTAATAACGTTTCCCTAACGTTTCCATTTGGCAACCAAAACATTAAAAATGTTATTTTGACAGTTCTAGGAACATTCAAAATTCAGTTTTTTAGACATTGTATTAACATTATCGCCTGTTTATAAGAACGATATCCAAACACTATTTTAAATTCTGTAACATCGCCACTACCTACTTTTTCATCCTTCGAAAGGCATCGAAATAAAGACAGTTGGATTTCTATGTTTAATATTTGACCTACAGTGCCATGCAAGTCCTCAAGCACTGCGACAGAGATACTTCAAATCTCGTGCTCAAGAACGTCATGTTGTGTGTTACACAAAACACTGAAAGCAGCAGGAAAGGACATATTTACCAGCTCCAAATAACTGAAGTGTTCTTCAAATCCTGTGTTAACATCACTTTTAACAGTGAGCCTGAAGTGAGTTGAAGTAAACGTCTCTTTCGGTCTGATGTTATTTTCCCTTTTGATCTGTGATGGAAAAAACAAAAATAGGTCTAAATCTTAGTAACTGTAGCAACAAAGCACATACAGATCTTGACCTTAATTCTATAACACAGTAAACAACACATATACCTCAACCCAAAGACTCCAGCCATACTTTCCATCCCACTTCCTTTGTGTGGTGTAGCTAAACAACTGTGCTCTCGCTTTCATTTTTCACACTCGCTTAATACTGTTTGTCGCAGGCGTCTGCAGATGGTGTGTGTGTGAGTCGTTGTCCCACCAGCAAAGCCGCAACTTTGTTCAGACATGTGCGAGAAGTTATCGCATTAGGGTCTGCTGTCTGTTTAGCTGCTTTGAGCCCGGGCTTGGTTTTGTGTGGGTGCGTACAATAGCAGGTGACAACCCAGCTAACAATTTTAGGTTATATGAATGTTTCCCTAACATATCAATTAAGTAACAAAACTTTTTAAATTTTTATTTAAAAGTTCTAGCAACGTTCAAAATCTCAAGTTTTTTATATGCTGTTCTATGCTACTATATTGGTTGCAAGAACATTATTTGACCATTTTTTTAATTATGTAATGTTTTTTAAATGTTTTACTAACAACTTAACAATAACATTTTTGATATGATATATAACGTTAAACATATGTTCTACTAACATTACTGCAAAAACATCTTTGATAACATTGGAGATAACTTTTAGAGAACGTTAGCGAGTGTTCTGGGAATTTTCCCTGTTCCCTCGTACGTGCAACGGCACGATTCCAATTTCAATGCATGTCTTTACACTTGCATGCATGTCTGGGTAATCTTTACAATTGTACATGTAGATGTTTGGATCTCGTTGGCCCTCTTCCTCTGACTTCCTGTTATCACATCAGACTGGATGGAACCATGAGAGTGGAAGAGGTGTGAAGAGAGAGAGTAAGAAAGAGAGAAACAGTCATAGATAAAAGCAGATAAAGAGATAGCAGTCTGTGAAGCGTGATAAACGGTACACTCTGGCAAGAAATGCTGGGAGGTCAGTTGTGAAAAATTTTGGCTGTTTCCATGACAACAGACAGCCCTGCCAGTTAGTGCAAGCGGAATTTAGTGTGGAGCCTAACATTGTGCCCCATGCTGTCAGAGAGCTGGTTGTGTCCCAGCCACATCGAGTTGACACATCCACTCCCTCCTTTCGGCATAATTTACCTCCCTGTCAGCATATTCAGAAAGAGTCATCCATGCCCGGAACTCTTTTTCTCTTGTCAGATGCGCTGCTAAAGCGTGCTTTTATTTTTTGCGAAATGAAAGCGTTCGCTATCTCTTGCGAGGATCAGCCAGCTGACTGCTAATACAGAACAAACAAAAAAGATTCAAGAAAATTGGAGTGAAAAAATGAGGGTCTGCATCAGGCATCCACAATCACAACTCCACCAACACCACCCCCTCCCCCCTGTTATTTATGCAATGCGGTTTTGCTTGCATCTGAGGTCTACAAGACTCGTAATAAATCTGGCTTCTTTTAAATCAGCTCGCCAGCACAGGCGAGGCCTCCAGCAGCAGCTTTCCCAAGCAAAATGTTATTCCAACTTATTAGTGTTTGAAGTCGAGGCGCACTGCAGTACAGAGGCTGCTTGCGTGTGGTTTATGGTCTGTGGGCTTTTTTCTGTCAAGATAGGCTGTCTCACTTTCTTAGTCAGGATATATCACCACCATTCAGGCCACAACTGTCATTCTGAGATAACAGTGGCACGTTGCAATAGAAGGGGAAAAAAAAGCCCTTTAAAAACAGTTCTGCGGTCGAAACTCATTCAGTGACAACATGCGCTTGTGTACTGGCGGCGCAAAGTTGCGCTTTTTCCACGTCCTGTTGTGGGCTGTAGTGCAAGGCTGCAGGCTCTAGAGATTTAACTTCCTCCCACACGCTACCCTCAAGAAAGGGAACTTGTTCTTTTAACCTCGTTAGTTCTGCTAAACTCATGACTTTGACACACCACAACACAACTCGATACAAGCGCTGGCCTCTTTGACTCGCATTTTTCCATCCGGCCCGTGTAAACAAAGCGGTGAGGGTGAACGCGTCTGTACCACACATGACATCCTCTTTGAATATGCACGCTAAAACATGATTAAGTCTATTAAACAAGACACGTAATTTTCCACAGACGCAGCGAGGCCACTGAAATGCATCTTTTGTTTTCAATCGCTCGCCTGTTTGCCTGCGCGCACCGTTTGAACACGCCTGATTAAGCTGGTAAAACCTCAGAAGAACTGACCTTTATAAAAATCCACACAAAAATATCAAACTATAATCACTGTTGTTCACCAGCGGTTCAGAAATGTACAAACTTCCATATTCAAAAAGACAGAGACCGAATTGTATAAATTTGTTTGTTTTGAAACTCCTGCCCACACATCCGTTTCTTTAAGATTACATGGTATTTTGGGTAACCCCCAGCTAACAATGTTAGGTTGAAAGAACCTTTCCGTAACATTTCCAGTAAGTAACAAGAACGTTAAAAAATGTATTTTGAACGCTCAAAACACCCAGTTTTTTAGACATTGTATTAACGTTATTTTTGTTATATGAACATTATTCAAACATTTTTAATACTGTAACATTTTTAAAACATTCCGCTAATGACTTAAGAATACCATTTTTGATATATGATACAAAAGATTTTTAAGTTTTAAAAACATTTTACTAACATTACTGCAAGAACATTTTAATAACTTTGACACCACATTTAGGGAACATTAGCCAACATTCTGAGAACGTTCCCTGTTAGCTGGGCCTGACCTTAACAATTTCTGTAAACATAATAATAGACCACAAATCAATAAATGTCACATATATGGATACTCAGGACAGCACATAATATTCTTAATCTTTTCTTGGCACTACAAACATCTTTCTTTCCATTAAACACCCAACATCACAGGCAAGTAAAATTGTCAATTGGATGAACTACACGATACACTGACATGGCCTGAATGTTGGTCTGTACTGTGAGATTTTGGCTGGGGGTGTGTGGCGATAAAGCACAACAGATCAACAGCTGCAGTGAACTAAATGGATGGAGTGACTGAGTGGCTGAAAATAACCATCAATAACCTGCGGCATAGATCCACAGCAGCAAAATGAAAACCATTAGATCTGCGGAGCCATGGCGACTCTTCCTCTTCCTCTGGAACATCCTTCATCATATGATCAATAAGCCGAAAGGGGCAAAGCAATAATAACAATGACAGATGATTGCGGTAAGAGAAAAGTAGATTAGAGGTGGACAGACACCTTGATATTAAGAAAACATCTTTTTCTATGATGAGATTATGGATCTTCTAATTGGTATAAAGCAGTCTGTGATCAGTGATGTGAAATGCTGTGATATGAAACAGGCCTGAAGCCATATTTACGACCGACTCCGCCCTCTCGCTGACACTCCCCAAGAACCCAAGACCTTTGACCCCAGGGTCATCAGCCAACCCCGCCCCTCTCCCACAGATCCCCCCAGGGAACCTGGAGGGAGAGGGCTATTGATCAAACAGACTATTATCAGAGCCCAGGCTGTTTATCAGGCTGTCTGCTAGTGAGCCGAGAGTGTCTCCAGTCTCTAATGGAGCATGGCATTGGAACAACCCACCCCCCCCACACACCTGTCCTTGCCTTCCCAGCACTCCCTACCCCCCACCCCCTCGGGCTCTATTGATCTCTGCAACATCCGTCCTTGCCCCGTCAGCCACCCCTCCCTCCCCATGAGGCGTAATAGAGGGGACAACCTCTCTTGTCAATGTAAGGATTGCCCTGCTGATGACTTGCCTATTTTTTGGTCTCCAAAGAGCAGAGGCGGGGCTCTTGCCCAGCCCCGCCCCCCAGGTAAACAGCCAGTAGAGTGCAGGAGAGCAAAACCTCCATTAAGAGCCACAGAAACCATCACACGCAGGCTGTTAGCAATCTCACCCATGTCTCAAACATGACTTCTCTTTGATCTTTCCCTGCATGCATTATGCAACAGGAATGTGTCTCTCTGCTTCAAATGAGGGAATATTCTGCATTTTAATAACTCGTTATTCAGATTTAACTCCGTCTAGACCTTTAAATTGTAATGAAAATTGTACCGATTATGCTGCTAGCAAGGTCAAAAGATTTGCGCTTTTTATACCCTAATGTAAAAAATGATGGAGAATGATTTTATGAAGAAAATCTGAGTAGTGTTTGCCTGAAAAAAAAATCAGGCAGGTTAATGATTAATATCATATTAAGGGGTTTCAAAAGTCTAAGACCACACTGGCAATCTTCTATTCAGCATAAACTGTGATGGATTTTGAAAGAGTGCAGAACATAAGAGAAACATACAAAAAACGTTATATAAATAAGAATATTCTTAGAAAGATTGTCAACATTAAATGTAAATCAAATATTTCATCCTAATGGTCATGCTGATATTATAATTTGTAATGAAAAATAATAAATAATAAACATGGTCTACAGGTCTCTGTACAAGCTAAAAGCAAAATTCCCTTTCAGCTAGCCAACCTTATATTTAAAATAATGTCCATGAGCTGATCCCAAAAACCTACTATCACTGTTACCACAGCAGGGACGTTTGCTTTAATAGAGGAGCCACTGGATGCCCCTGTGCCCAGTGGAGTCAAACCATGCATGCGGCTTCATTTGGAGGTCAGCAGAGGCAGCCAGTGATGTGTGCAGGATAATAACACAATGATGAGCATTTAATGATATCCAGTGCTAGCCAGAGTCAATGGGCTGCACTGTCAGTGTGTCTCAGATACACGGCAGCTTAGCAGGGCCTTTGTGAGATGAAAACATGAGAGATCAATAGGACACAGGGGAGAATCAATAACCCGCCCAGAGCCCTGTGGCTTTTCGGGGGAAGCGTCGTTCTTTCTCTCTCTCCCTCTTCTGCTCTCTTTCACACGTTCCCTCATTTTTATTGCGCTGTCAATGTCCCATTAACTGTGCTCATAAAACATGCATTGGGTTTCGTCACAGGCATCGTATGCTAATGACTGACTGCTAATGAATATGAATGCTTCCCTCATAAACAGAGGCTCTGTTTCATTACATCTCTTCACACCTCACTGGGCTCACAAAGACTGCTTAGGATGCAATGTAAATCAGGGCTTTAGAAGGGTAAAGTACACCGCCGTTTACATTCAAATGCTCTATAGTTTGCACATAAACTGCTCTCCCCGCGACGCCCGACGGCTAACAATGCATAATCACGAATTCACCACAATTTCCAAACAAATGCTCCCAGCTTTAATTGTCTTAAAGAAATACTTCACACAGAGATGAAATTTTGGTCAATTTTTATTTGCTCTATAACGTTCTAAATCTGTATGCTGTTATTTATGTGGAACAGAATTTTTTGGGGGGCGTTCCACGTTTGAAATATCGCGTGAGTAATTCATGCTGTGATTGGCTGAACTTTTATGTCAGTGATGCCTTGTCATTAATCATTAGGTTTCATCAGACAAATCTGATCTTAGATTGCAACATTAGATGCGAAAAGTCTTTGATTCTGAGGGCAGAATGGAGCCTTCTCACCACAGCCTGAAGATGTGCAAGATGAATTACTATCATTGTAAGACATGAAGGACAAAATTAGACCTTAATTATGTTAACCTCTTGACCAGCACCCTGCCTTTTAAAAGCACAAATCCATTGATGAGAGAAAGATCACTATTAAGATGCATTTCTGTATCCTTGACGGTCTTTGCCAGGCAAACTGATCCAATTATCCATTTATAATTAATTCTGTTAAACGAAACGCCTCTGTACAAACACTATTTTCCAGCACAGGTCTTGTTGGCTGTGACAGAAATCTGAAAAGACGTGGCTCTCGCAAGCACACACGCACATTCATTAATGAGCTTTTTCATCTTGTATCCTTAACCTTATGTCTGTTTTTACAAAGGCAAAGCAAACCGGCTTAGATTCACAGGCATTGGATTTGCGCTGAGAGAACGCAAATACAAGGTAGAGGTCAAAGGTCATGCCTGTTATCTGGCATTCAGGTATCAGGTATAAAAAAAACATCCATTTGAAGTAGAAGAAACATACTGAAAATAGTACACATGCACTGATGGAATAAATAAAAGGCTTGAAGCCTTTGATGGAGTAGCGCTCAATGCAGGCGTTTAGTTCGGCCTGTCTTCAATCCCCGCAGCTGCCAGAGGAGCTGTTAGCCTGGAGAAACATTAATGATTCAACAAAAATGAAATGCACAAATACCAAAGTGCACCAGCCATTTTGTAGACAACCCCTGAGGCCACTCCACAGTTATTAAAAAACCCAACATTATACATTCACATCACAGATACGTCGGATCGCTGTTTCTTTTATTAAGCTTGTTTGGTCCGGTGGGGATGAATTCAGAGGACGGAGTCATCGAACAAACTTGTCTTTTGTAGCAGCGTTGAAATATTCATAACATTTTTCATTATCTCAGCATTCGCATTCTACGGCGCAATCGCCTTGTTAGGGAGGAATCAGATGCAAAATGAGAAATGTTACTCTTCAGTGGGGACGTCTTATAAATCGGCTGTCCGTCTGCGAGGAGAGACACAAGTGCTGAAAAATGAAAGAGAGCAATTCTACGGCTCAGTGGTGGAGGGGAAAAGACAGAGACGATCAGTATTTAGCAGAATGCAAGAGGGGTCCTGACTCTCTCTCTCTCTTTACTGATTTCTCACAGGACGATTATGGACACCCCAAAACTTCAGATGTCTAATGCAGTACAGCTAATTATAACAGAAATAACACATATACAGTTGCTCCAGACTGTATTTGGATATATATATATTTTAATGACTGTGTTCCACATGGCTTTACACCCCTACGGCCACATACAGGGTGCTTGTGAGGACCCTTCTGAAACATCAAAACTCAAAATAGGACACATTATAAAATATAACTGCATGCACTTTTAAGCCACACATAAAATGTATGTTTTCTACTTTTTCTATTAAGCAACAAAAACATTAAAAATACTATTTTGAAAGTTTTAGGCACGTTCAAAATGTTCAGTTTTTTTAATGTATTAACGTTATACAAACATTTTACATTACATTTTACAAACATTCAGTTTTGTAACTTCAAACATTTCAATAACATTTTGATTATTTTGAAGGAACTTTTATTGAATGATAGCCAACCGTCTGAGAACGTACACTGTTAGCTGGGATTTTCTTTTATTAATAGAAATGTAGCACAAGCGTACTTCAAGCTAAACTCGATTAAAATGATAAAGCAATAGACAAAACAGACAATAGTTTAAAATGAAGACCAAGAGTTTTAGATACCTTTTGGATGCAAGACTTAGTATAACGGGTTTAGTTACTGTGATGAACTACACTTGTAGTTACTGGAGACATGCACCTGTGTACACATATACTGGAGAGGACATCTGTGGACCTGAAAAACACTGACTTCATACATTCGCTGCAAATCACCTTGGGGCAAGTTGATTTAAAGTCACTGCAAAAACGACTCTGGAAAAAACATTATTTGTGTGCAGATGTCACTTGATTTGAAATTATGTTGAAAGTTGAACTACTAAGTATGTCTTAAGTATCCAAATCAAATACTTTTTGGGGTCACTGTATGTAGGTTATCCTCTACATGAATGTATTTATAGACTAAGGACAGGATATTAAAAAGGAACCCAGTTTTGTTCAGAGAGCAAAATCTCCTAAAATTTTATTCTGTTTTCTTAACAAATTTCAGAATGTGTCTGAAAAATTTCATTTAGTCCTAGAAAAACACTGTCATCTACTTTTTGGACAAGAGCAGAAGTGCTGGCAGGAGGCTCCCCAGCTAACAATCTTAGGTTGCAAGAATGTTTCCCTAACGTTTCCAAGAAATAAAACTTTAAGAGAATGTTAGCCAAACGTTCTGAGAACACTCCGTGTGAGCTGGGTCTAAGATTCAGCAGCCAGTTAGAAACCGGAGATTGAATCTGCAACAATGGTTTTGGCTCTGATGATCATCTATTGTACAAGTGGCCCATCTTTCTAAGGGCTGTTGTTGTCCACAAGGTCAAGTCTGCTCCTTACAGCCCTCATCCACTGGCCTACGATTCTCTCACAGCAGATATGATAACATCACCCTCCATTTGATTGACAGCACCGGGATGTTTCTTTTCTCAGCACTGTAAACAAGTTGGGAGGAACCAGCTGTGAATGAATGCCAACTGGCAGAGTCTGTTAAGAGTGGCCACAGAGTTTTGCTACCCACACCTGTGCATCACTGGCTGCAACATTTTCAACAGTTTAATATTTTATGACATTTGGATTTATAAAACGTAAGGATTAAGAGATGGATGCAGGACAAAGGAAGAGAGAGTAAATAGTCCTGCTAAAAAGGCTACCCAGCTAACAATTTTAGGTTACTAAAAATGTTTCCCTAACATTTCCATTAAGTTGCAAAAACGTTAAAAATGTTATTTTAGAAGTTTCTAAGAATGTTCAAAACAAGTAGTTTTTAAAGACATTGTATTAATGTGATTGCTAAGTTATTTGTTTTTTTTATATTCTGTAATGTTTGTAAAACAAAAATGTCTATGATATAAAACACATAACGTTAAAAACAATCTACTAACATTACTGCAGGAACTTTTTTGATAACTCTGAGAGAACCTTGAGAGAACTTTTACAGAACGTTAGCCAATGTTCTGAGAACATTTCCTGTTAACTGGGTAGCATGTCCAGTTGTGTTTTGGATACTGGTGTGCTAGGGTACCTACCACATATGTTTAAGACCTTATTCTCAAGCAAGACTGTTTGGTCGACCAAAGAATCATTAACACCATTTTACTGGTACACAACATGGTTATGTTGGTCCAACAACTTGACCAGAACTGCAGCATTACTATTTCAAAAGGTTCAAAGTGAGCTCTGCTCCCACGAGCCCTTTAGAACGGATGAAACTGTGTTTTCTCAAACATAACAGATCATAATCAATGTTGACAAGCTGGGAAATCAGATCGTACAGGCCTGGACCTTCCCCAACAGCAGAACATGCTCAAGCACTAACGAAAGTGGCACTTTAATTCTCTGGCAGTTTCAGCATGGCTTAAAATTCGGCCAAGCGTTAAATGTGCACTGATCGTACCGCCACAAAGTGAAGGTTAGAAGAACACTGTGTGAGTGGCTAACTCAAGTGTGTGTGAATCTCCATAGAGCTGCCTCAGACACACATCCTGAGCAATGCTAATTCACTTGTCCTAAACCCTCTCATCAGCTTCTTCTCATTGTGAGGTCACTATCACATGCGTCACGACAAGAGCTCATCCAGAAAAGCAGAGAGTTTATAATGTGCGATTCTGGATGCACCCTCTGACAGCTGTCACTCAAGTGCTCTTCACAACCCAACGCAACACAGATTTGATTGCTGATCTTCTGACCCGCAGTACAATTCTGTATTCGCTCTAGACGTGAAGCAGGCTCCGCTGAACAAGAGCACAAATGCACTACACTATGCTTAAGGGAGCGTCACAAATACACTCGGGTAGATGCAAATAGCTTATTATGTAATCTTTTGTATTATAGCAATTTTTTATTGCCACTTCAGAGGAGAGGCTGTGCAAATGAGACACAGCCAGGGTGACAAGAGAAGGTAAGAGTAGCTACATACGTTATATGTGGTTTCTCCATAATTTCTATGCTTCAGGGCCATTTCAGATGCGTGGGCTCCCAATAGCCTGTTACCTTATAGCAGGCATGATGACCAGTGTTAAGGGCCCCTCAATCTCTAGTACACACTGTGAAAGAGAAGCCAGATAACTCATTTTAGCCTCAGTGAATATGAGAAGAATATGCATAGGATAACAATCTATGGATCTGTAAGAATTTCAATGACCTCTTGAACTGTAGAACTGAAAGAACACCAAGGCTGAACATTAATGCTGGGCTAAAGATCAGATGTACAGGTACAATTCATCTACTGTATTCAGAACAGCACATAAACATTTAGCAAGGACTCAAGAGCCAATCCTGAAGGTTACCATTTTGGTAACAAAAGCTTTGGTTACTCAGCCTGAAGTGAGGGATTTTCCTGGGTTACTAATTTCCTCAAAGGGGATTAATAAAAAAAGTCTGCCTGTCAAAACATAGTTTTTTGACCTTGTAACAGCACTTCTGTAGAAAAAAACATTTCTAAACCAAACCATAACCATAGATAAATAACAATGGTGTAAAGACACCTAACCCTGGTTATAAGGCTAAACTTTATAGTAGCTGTAAAACCTACCCCTCAAATCTGATTGGATTGATGTTGACCCAGGAACTCTCAAACGAGGATGGCAACCTTGGTCAATGCTCAATCCAGGCTTATCAATGGAAAGCTGGCTGCAGTGATGCAGAAATGACATCCTTTAACTGCAACATCATGTGTATTTGATGATTTTTTAAAACCATTGTTTTCCTAAATAGTTGTGAAATACAGCTGAAAGTATTGTGCATTGTGGGAAGGCAGGAATGAAAAAAAGAAAATTCCCAATTTTTTTGGGGGCAAAATCATCTTACTAATGATGTCAATGAGCACATCATGGTTTCAATTTCAATTTGACTGAAAAGTCTCAATGATTGTTGAAAAATAGCTTACAAAACTCTTGTCTAAGCCCAGTTTCTCTTTGTCCTTTCTGAGTCATAAACAGCAGCAGACATACAAAACAACACATCAGTGTCTTATGTTTCCCATTTTCTGTAAAGCTTTAAAAGTCCTAATAAACATTTTCAAAAGATGACGCAGTACGAGCACTGCAACAAAGTGATCGCTAAAGACAAAATGAAATAACTTCCTTTCTAGTGGAGCTCCTAGAGGATTTGCTGAATTTAATATTTCATAAGGGACATTTTGTCGACTCGGGCCAAATCTGGAAACTAACGAGTTGAAACACAAATCTAAAAGACACCCTGTGCTCAGCTGCCTGTGAGGGGCCCATTAGTGCCAGTCTGTTTTAGCTGCACAGCGCAGCCTATGGGGGCCTGTTCAAGGCCCTGGAAAAGCAGCACTAGTGTGCGAGCGAGGCATGTAAACAGGCCTTTAATCAGGGAATGGTTTGGGGAGAGCTCTCTTTAATCTGTGATTATAACAGCAGATCAATGCGATTCCCGCTTCATGCTGTGTCCAAGACAAAAAGGAGGATTTGCATCAAATATTCATAAGCAATGCTTTCTAATGGTTCTCCAGCCAGAGCCGATTTGGGGTTTTTTATAGAATGTTGGGCAGAGTCAATGGAGTTATTGGAAGCTTTTAATTACAGGGCTGTACACCTCGGCAGTCCCAGCTGATCTGGGGTTTTTCCTGATCTGCTTTTATCTTAGGCCTGTTAACGCAGACTGCAGCTCACCACTCATGTAGGAACATACTGGACAACTGAAGAGTGCCCCACAGACATTACCAGTAGATGAGCAATATAATTACACTGATTTAATACATGGAGAACTGTGCATAAATAAATCATACGAATTATATACAGTACAACCTAAACACTGCCCACTAACCCATTCTAGTGAGACATCAGAAAAACAACCCTGTGCACAAATATGTTTCCGGAATTAGAAATGGAAACAGATGTTTTCATCGAATGAAATGCCAGACGATCTCATTTGCCTAATTAAGCCTCAAACTGTCAGTCAAACCGAGTTGCGCGTTACGACTTGTCAGTATTGCGTTCGATTCAACTTACGAAAGCTCGCCGACGTCTATTTTTAGTTCGCACATCCGCCCTGCTCAGAAAGCATGGCTTTCTCGAGATGCGAATCTGCTAAAATATCTGTGATTGTTTAACCGAGGTCGTTAAGTGCTAGAGCTAACACTTGCTCTCGCTAATACAATCCACTTTAATCTTTTCAATGTTTGATTGTATTTGCTTGAAAGCAAATGCAACAAGTACATAATTATCAGACTAATTAAGCTGCCAAAACACAAACACACTGCAAGAGCACCTTCAGAGCAGTGAGCGCGTGATTCATTAGCATCTGCTGTAAGCCTATTAATCATCTAACAGCCAATTAGCGCACTGTTACCGTTTGCAGTGGATATGTAAATAAATTCCTGGGTTAATTTCTTCCTCTGATAATAAAGGGAACATTATGAAAATTAGCTGTGCGACTATGTAAATGATCTATGTCGTTAATTGTGTGGTGGCTGATAACTTTTTTTTTTTGCCACAGACCAGAGTAACGATGCACAGAAACATTTTCTCAGGCTGTTAGAGAAATTAAACGGGCAGCCGCAAATTCCCGCGAGGCACTCGCAGCATCGCAATAATGACATTTAGCCGCCCCTCTCTCTGACTGATGATCATAATAATGCTTCTGCCTGGCAGCTAGCCAGTGGTGGGGGTGGGAGATGGTGTTTGGTGGGGGTATTATACGCTCACTCGTGAATAGCAGGTTGGACACACACATAAAGGCACATAAACAGAAAATTGAGCCCTCGCGCAGCTAACCAAATTAACCGTGCCACGCGTAACTAGCGGTGATTAATAATAATTAGTGACTAGGAAAGAGGCCCTTCCATTAGCAAATTAGCCGTACCAACAAAATACCATCAGAGCATCTCATGGCCACTCCGGGCTGAAAGGGGATTCAGCGTTGACAACAGTAAGGTAATGGACTGTATAGTCACCATGTTTATAAAATAAGGGCTTTAAGGGACAGAGTGCCTTAATATATTGTACTGTCGTGTACTTGGTTGTTCAGTGGGCGAAATACACAGTTTAGAAATTTGACATGACTTTAAGGCCCTAAGATGTGTATCTTGTACATAAGACCCTGTACATGTGATTGTATTCTGCCCCCATCAACCTCATTTCTATTGTTGTCACATTAAAATATGGCAACAAGTACTATGAACAATAAGAGATGAGGGAATACTGCTCTATTCTATAAAAGATCCATCAATGTTCAAAAGAAATAGTCCAAAAATATGTTACCTATCTTGTCACTCAACATTTGCGAGACCCTTTTCCATGGAACACAAAGTTATTAAAATGTCAAAGCAGCTGTTCTCCATACAATAAAAACTCATTGATTTTTTCATCATTATATAAATATACATACATATATACATACATACATATATACACACACACACTAATATATCTATATCTAGATATAGATAGAGACAGACAGACATATATTTACAAGTTGTTTCTCTTTGGTTTGGTTGTTGTTACCTAGAAAACCAAGTATGCCAGAATAACCAATGGTACAGGAGTGAGAAGTGGTATACTTTACTCTACAATCTATGTATTTTTAAGGAGCCCATCACATATCTGTAGGTGTGAAGACTGAATAGGTTAGGATAATATTCTCTTATTTTACCATGGAAGACTTGGTGGCTGCTGAGCCTCATATCGTCCTATTCTTCTTCTCCCAGCCAATGATAAATGCTGCAGCCTGCTCCTAATCATCCATGGGACAAGAGAGGAAATGAGGCCTCAGAAGAAATGAGAAAGAGAGAGAGAGAGAGAGACATGCAGGGTGTATGATGGAGGAGGAATGGGGCATTTACTGTGGGTGAACTGGGTGATATGTTTTAGCATAGCTTTCAACACAGGGCCTAAAAACATTACAGTAAGTAGTAGGCCTTCTCACATACACAAGAGTATTATCTGACTTTAGTGGCTTGTGCGTAACTTTATTTATTTACTAAGAACACAATTTACAACACAGCGGTTCTAACAATACAATATTGGTGTACTTGTTGCTTGTTGCAGACAATATAACCAATAACAATTGTGCAAATTCGCTCTGCCCTGCAGCTCACAGCCTCTCTTAACGTTCTCGTTGTCATGGCAACCATTTGGGGCAAAGAAAAGTAACCATTAAAAAGTATTACTTTCCATAAAAAGGTACAGATGTAACATAATTAGTTAGTAGACCTGCAGTATTGTAAAAACCATTGTTCCTCACCGCATTCATTACGCACACCCATAACTGAATGTAGCCAATTAGCTTATGTTAGGGATTATGCTGTGACAGGCCAGATGTTTTTCGGCTTTTAACTGCCTAAACTGCAAATATTTCCTCTGGCTGTTTTGGCTCATTGAGCTGCGATCCGAAGCCTGTCGATTGCCCTTGTGTCATTTCCGCTGTCTGCAGGGTGATGACAAATAAGGCATTCTGGGAAGAAACGTACCGAGGTAGAACTTAAATGTTACTGAGGCAGGTAGTCCATTATGATGCTTCAGTAATTCAGATCAATTTAATCATCAAAGCAATTTTCCCTCTCTCGGGCAGCTGATTGACCCCATTGTCACTGGGCTTGGTAACTTATTTCTCTGATAAGGCCTGCATCAGACTTCTGTGCTGAGCAGAGTCATTTCCACCTTGCTGTCGGCTTCCTCCTCCACCGCCCAATCAATTAACATATGAGTAATACCAGAGCCATTAGAAGGCAGCAAGGATCTAAGCAGTGCTGTCATCTGCTGTTGAAACGATGGCTTAATTTAGCAGCAAGGCTCAAAGGAGCACTTACCCAGGGCACAATCCGGTGGAATCAATAACAACAGTCCCAGCTATATTGTTTCAAACAAGGAAACGGTGGGAAGACCATAAAAGCGTTCAATAGCAATGGTGGGACAATGAGAGAGAGAGAGAGAGAGAGAGAGAGAGAGAGAATGCTGGCTCAGCTGTAAATAACAGACCCTGTAAAAGCTACCAGACTCCTCTGATGGGGAGATAAGCGGTGTGACCCGTGGAGAGGACCAGGTGAGGGAGGCGGAGGGCATTTCTCCAGCGTTAGGCCTCTGCCAAATTGTCCAAAATGACATAAGGAAAAGTGGACTGACACTCCACAGCTGAAAAAACCTAGAGAAAGCTAGAGAGAAATACATGGTTTGAAATTTACCATTTTTGCTCATGAAACCACAGAAATTTCTGAGCCAGTCAATGCAGCTGTAATTGTCATGTGACAATGGAACCACAGGATGATGAAGTGAAGGCAACACTGATCCTAAACAGGGAAAATATAAATTTTTCTATGTACACTGTATTAAATATACAATTTTAAATACTTATATACACATACACACATTTATGCATTTATAAAATATGTATTTAATAGCAGTAGCAATACCACTTTTAATAGCAGTATTTAGTAATGTGTGTGTATATATATATATATATGTACATATAAATTATATGTAAACATTCATAAGTCTAAAATTTAAAATCTAAAATTTTGTATGGTCATCAGTAGACAGAGCTTTCTGAAACCTGATGGTGTAATTACATCATCTACCAGCAGAGACTAATAGGGTCATGCTAAGCAGCTAATCCTTGACCCTTTGGACTAAACTATCAGAAATCAATGATGTACAAGAGTACAAAGATTATCAGAAAGACAACATTCTGATGCTGACACAAGAACAGAAATACAGATATGAAACAAGATACAAAACCGAAAAAACTGGAACCTTCCTAGAACTTTCAAAATAAGCGTTTTCGTTACTTAATGGAGACGTTACAGAAATGGTTAAAATGGTTATCTGGGTTGACATAGCCCTAGAGAACATAACAGCAGGGCAGGGGTAAAGGGATAGATTTAATTTCCCCAGCAATCAGTCTGACAAAAGCACGCCTTAAAACAGCGACTAATTTCATCGATTAAAATCAAAGAGCGCAATTATGATGGCATTTGTCAGCCGTTTAATACGAGCCGCTCATCCTTGCCAGCATTTAACAATGACACAGCAGAGCAGGCCAGCTGAGTTAATAGCAGGACCATTTCTCCGAGACCAATACTCAGCACCCCCTCCAGGGCCCAGTCAATGTCACAGCTTCTCGTGTCGCATCATTTCCTCTGCCAGGAGGGGGACAGAGGCCAAGTATTGATCAGCTTGTAATCAGACAAGCTGTTTGGAGCGGCAGGAAAAACTCTTGCAGAAGTGCCTCTTGGCTTCACCAGAGATGGAGTGCAGTTTTTGTAGCCTCGTTGGAGGGATGAGTGGGGAGGGAGATGGCACTGATCCCCATCTACTGACACCATCTATTAAGTCCCGCCGTGTCTGACGGTGCACGTCCGATCTTCTGGCTTCCACGGCAACAGGGAGAGACGAATGTGGACTCTGCTAAGGCACATCCATGACAGCATAAGTCAAATCTAGATCAGTCATCAATCACAGCAATCCAGAAATAGCAAATGGGCGCCTTCCAAACTAGGAATCGCTGCATCTAAGTGTTCTGTGTGGATTTGATTTATTTTTAGCAGTGGTGAAATATACGACATGTCATTATTTCATGCTTAGATGTTAAAGGTAGGGTAGGCAATTTCAAAGAGGCTAGCAATACATCCCAGCCTCTCAAGCCATGGGCCGAATGCAATGATTGGATGAACCTGCATTTTCCACTGAAGATATACGAATATGTAAACATATTTAGACCACTTAGAGATTGCTGTCAGGATGTGAAGAGACTTTCAACCAGCATAACAACAAATGTTTACAGAAAAAAATCACCTACCCTGACCCTTTTAGGCGAGCTACAGACCTGTGTACCCTGACTGATCAGACAGGGCACGGCCATGACCTCAAGATGGCCAAAAAATTCAGAGCACCACACAACCATAAGGCGACTTCACATGCTTTGAATTGTGGGAAATGTGCCATCAAAACAGTTAGCAGCTTCATAGCAGGAAGGCAATAACTTATGAGTTACTGCACCAGATCAACAGACATGAAGAAAGATCCTTTGCATGTGCATGTGTGTGTTTTCCCGCATGATTGCACCAGTATATGTGTTTTAGTGATGTATGACAGAGACACCTCCCATGCTCCATTTGAAGAAGCGGAACAGCGCGATGTGTGTGTGTTCCTATTAAGCACATCTGCTTTCTCGACCAGCGCTCGGCCATCTGGAACTGCCTTTCCGCTAGAGTTCTTCAGTCAAGCCTCTCACGAGTTCCTTATTTTCAGTTAACGATCTGCTCAGAAACGATCAAAAACAAAGTGTTCGACTGTCACGGCCCCAACCAACAATTTCTGAGCTCTATGAGCGGGCAAATAAAGCAGTCTTTACCAAATTAAGTCAGAATAGCCTCAAATTTTCCATCCGAAAATGAGTTTCACAGCTGATTGACTTTGATAAGCTCGGCATTATTCAGAGCAAATGAATACTCGACTGGTGAGAAAATGGAGAGAGCATCTATAGGGATGAAAATTGACACTCAGCATGAATTGCGGTAACAGTTGTGATTAACATCACTCTGAGGCATCTACTGTATGAGGTGGCCTAAAACTCTGGGTAAATGTTCCTGACAAAACATGGATGGATTGGGAAACAGAGGATAAAGAGAAAGGGAATAGATGGAGGACAACAAAAGAATACACAAAAGAAAACTACCACATACAGCTCTGTCTCCCTTTCCCAAGGATGTAATTAATTCTTGCTCTCATCTCGCAGATCTTTGATGTGACTACAATTCCATTTAAAGTATTAACGCACCCACACACACTGAAGCCCCGGAAAGCCAGCATAGATCTTGCTAACTAATGACTCTTACTTATCTTCAAAACTAATCTAAGGAAATCCCCAAAGGAGGTGTTCATTTTACAACAATAAAATGCTTTGTCTAAACAAATGCAACACCCACCTCAGCAAATCTAGGAAAACAAAGGAGCTGTATTTGTAGTCTTGAGAATGAAAAATATAATTTAACCACACTAATGACATAAACCACATTAAAACTAAATGTTCACCCAGAAATTAAAATTCTGGTATTTAATCTCCCGCATGTCTCTTGAAACCCCTGTAATGTTCTTTTTTTCCTTGAAACACAAAAGAGCGATTCAAAGCCACGTTTTCTACACAATGAAAGTGAATGGTGACTACAGTAATCAAGCAACATGTTTTAGCAAAGAACTAACAAATAACTTCAATTCCAGCCTGTTTCTTACAATAACCAATTGTATGGCTTTAAAACACTTATATTTAGGAACATATAGTGTATGAGTTGTATGCTACTGTTATGATACCTTTATAGTGATTTGGCCATTTTGCAGCTTATCAGCCCCAGTCCCCATCCACTTCTTCTGTATAAGAGCAGCGTCAACAATTTTTGTTTTTAGGAATTTTTCTTTTTGTGCTCCACAGAAGAAGTAAGTCATTAAGGTTTACAATGACACAAGAGTGTGTAAACAGTGACAAAATATTCACTGCTGGGTGAACGATGTCTTTGAATTAATGTAATGTTTTGGCAATGTCAGAATGATTGAGAATCTAAATGAGCATGACACATGGGTGGGGTCATAATTCAGGGGAGAAATGACAGGAGCGATAAGGCAAACAGCTGCGGAGTGTTTTCACAGTGAGGAGGAGGAGTTCTGTGTGGGAATATGCAAATGAGACAGAGATAAAGAGACAGGGAGTTAAAAGAGAACATAAACAAAGCTCTGTAAACAAACCTCCTCAGGTCACTCCACAGTAGGAGCGAAGGAGGTGGGGATGAAAAGAGATTAAAAAAGGAGGGTGTGAATGTGTTTGTGCGTGTCTGTGATGGAGAAAGTGAGAGAGAGAAAGTCAGCAAGGAGGAGGTCTGTCTACATCACGTAGCTCCTCACGACTCCCCGCTAAAGCACAGTACCTGCACGCATGGTTGCTATGGAGATACAGTGTGGCGTAAGAACAGAGGGACCAACCACTGAACTGGGCTTTTAACCCATAGAGAGAAAAAAACGCACACACCAACAAAGGGAATGATTTATTAAGTCCACTGTATTCTAAGCCCCATTATCCAACCGATATAAAACCTGCGAGCGTTTCAACTGATCTGATTTATGGTGATGGCAATCTCAAAGGACACCTCCCTTTCCAAGATGCTCTCCTATTATCTTCGCCTGGCTGGGCTGAACAGAAAAATGACATGTCCTAATAATCATGCGCGCGGCAATCGGACGAAGCGGAAACGCGCACTCCCCGCCTTGTTTACAAGCAGAACTGTTTTTTTGTTGGAGAAAAAAGCCAAACATAATTTCCTTATAAATAATTGACTTCTACCATGTTAAAATCTCTTGAGAGGTTTCAGGCTTATTCACAAGAGGCCACCGCAGCACGCACTGCAAATTAGCCGTTCACCAACACCTCGTCTTTCTGCCACTGAACAATGCTCCAAGAGCCCCTCTCTCCTCCCTTTATGCCTGTCCCCAAGTAATAACCTTCAACTAACCTTTAAACCTCGGTGAATAATTTAAATCCTATTTTCATATCAATGGGGGGTATTTTATCCGTATACTTTGCTGTCAGAGGGAGGCATAATAAAGTTTTCCCATGTGATTGGAAAAGAGAAAGGGGGGTTGGGAAGCTGAGTGCAAAGCGAGCGCCAGAGAGAGAGAGAGAGAGAGTGAGAGAGGAAGCGATGGAGGTAGAGCGAGAGGTGGGGGAGAGCTGGAGATGCTATCTGAAGACATTAAAGCAAGCATGAATTATTCAGTAATGACTACAAGATCTGTCATAAAAAATGCTGCTAACATCTGCAGCGTGTTGCGAGGGGGCTGCGGGGAGTGGGCAAGCCGCCGAGGACAGGCGCTGAAGATAAACATGACAAATTGGCAGATCATCTGTTCAATTAGGACAGCAGAGCAGGTGCACCCCATGAGCCAAGCTGTACCACACGGTGACACACTTACCAGCCAAAAACCAAGGGCATGATGGGAAATACCTTGTTTGCATGACAGTGATTTAGAGCAGTGTACCACTGGTTATCCAGAGAAAGGAAGAGAGAAAGAGGCTGAAAAAACATCTGATATTCCCCTTGGTGCTCATTAAAATTCGACTGCAGCCTCCACCCTCTCTCCCTCTCTCTCTCTCTCTCTTACTCTCTTTTTTCCTTCTTGCTCTCCCTCCATCTTTGTGCTCCTGGCTCTCTCTTAGCTGCCTCCCCGGACCTTCCAGGATCATCTCTTATTAATTCATAAAACATACTGCTCCAGTGATTGGGCCCTGGGAGCAACGGAGCAGCAAAACACGAGATATGGGAAAATATCACACATGTCTGCAGCCAGTCTGAGAGTGTGTGTGTGTTTGTGTGTGTGTGTGTGTGTTAGAGAGAGAGAGTGGTGAACAGAGAACGAGGGCTGTGTATGCGAGACAGCAGGGAGGGGTAGAATGAGAAAAGGAGAGGGGGGTGGAGAGGGAAACATGTTTTGAAATATTAATCCATGGCTCTGGCCGTGGGCTGGTACACAGAGATGAAAAAGGCGAGAGAACCTTTGAAGCAGGAGAAGATGTTCTCCGCGGTCTCAAGGTACACTACACGGTCGGCCATGTTGCAGAGGAGAGAGGAATAAGAAAAGTCAGCACGCTGAATGACTAAGTTTTATGAAGGCAAGTCCAACGAAGAAGGAAAAAGAGGTCTAATTGGTTCAATTGTGTCTTGTCCTGATAAGTCTTTGACAATCTGCCTGAATATACGCCAGTTGCTCCAACCCAAATATTTCCGCCTGAATTTCCACAGCAAATGGATGCTCTTCAAAAACAAATCTACTAAATCACTTCAAAAAGAGCACATTGAGGAAAGTCATTATCATTAAGACACTTTGGCTAAGCATCTTGATAAACGCGCTTCTCTATATCAAAAAGAATAACATTGAGAGGGCACGCTATCTCTCTCTGCTCATTTTCCACCAGCACCCTGCTGGGAAACTCAAAATTACCCACAGTCTGGCTATTCCGTACTCATAATAATGATAAAGTTTCTTTTTTCTAATTATGCAAAGAACACTCAATTAGCATAACTCGTCCTCTGTGTCACTACAAACAGCAGAACGCCCCGAGGGGCTGCCGTAGCGTCTTCGCACGCCTGTTGTTTTTTTCCATTGCTTCTTTGTGTGGTAATGAAGATATTTGTTAATGAAGATATGAACATCTACCAAGAACACCCTCCTTCCGTCTGTGCAGGTAGACGCCGCGGGGAACTGAAACACCTATTGGAATATCGCCCCCATTAGGTCAACTGAAGTACTGCAGCCAGAAAGGCCTCTTCACACATTCACATGCCTGCAGGGAAGATTAAAGAAGATCATATGAGTACAGATGGGGGAAAAGGAAAATACATAACCCTCCGAAGCAGGGGAAAAATGTTACACCATTGGGACTTTTATAGAAAAAGCACACTGCTCAAGACCTGTTGGCACTTCTGTTCTGGATGTGATAACATCTGTCAAACAGCATCACAGCATCTCAGCACAAACACAGTCACGCAAATACATGCCACACATGTATTATACACGTTTCTTCAACTATGGGCAGTGTAAACATATAAATACTGCCTTAAAACACATTTTTTATTCTTTAGTTTTAATTTGTCAATTTATTTTGACTACTATCAATGTCCAACAGCTGACATGCTTTACTGAACATTTTTGTCATTTTGTTATTTTATAATGATCATTTTTAAACATGATGACAATAGATGGTCTGTTAAGTCATATTTGCCTTGGTTTTCTTCAAACATCACCTAACACTTAAAAAAGTACTCAAAACTATTATTCACTGTTGTCTCTTTGGTAGACAAGCACGCTAACATTAAAAAATGAATTAGTGGTAGAATTTTTGACTGAAGACAGACAAGTCTTAATCTGTGTAAAAATAAACTTTTAAGATTACAAACATTTTTTACTGAATTATAAGTGCCCTCTCTCTCTCTCTCTCTCTCTCACTCTCTCTCTCTTACTCCTAGCTGGACTGCCTTGAACTTGAACTTAAGTTTTCAGCTCAGTGTTACAGAAGAGCAGAACCAGAAGCAATCACACGGCAACTGACATAGTCCAATAATGACCCATATTCCACCACAAGACTAGCCAGCCATTACTCAGAATAAAGGCCACTGCAACTAATTCAGTGTGAGGACCCACATTAGTGTCATTAGGTCCTGATCAGCTAAATCAAGTGGTCAAGAGTCTCAGCACGGAGATGAATGCAGTTTCAAAAACTGAAGCCCAGTCCCCAATACACCAGTGTCCAGTTAGCTTTGAGTCCACTTCCATTAAACCTCACTGAGACACATGAGAGGGGAATTTTTTGTCGCCCCAGCTTTATCTAAGGTGAATCATGTGAGCTTTGTGAAATCCACTTTTCTACTTTTCACCTACAGTCGACTCAGGCATTATAAATTATATATATACAAACTGGATCTATCTATCTATATATTGTGTATATATATATATATATATATATATATATATACATATATATATATATATATATATATATATATACACATATATATATATATATATATATATATATACATATATAGTGTGTGCGCTCACTGTTTGTCAGAGAGTAATAGAGAACTTCACAAACTCCATCGTTTAAACGTTGTGCGGATGCTGGAGCAGGGCATGAATTATTCAGCGAGATGTCTCCTTCTTCAAACAGACAAACAGAACAGGATAATGCCTCCACAAAGCAAACGGTAAACATGACAATCAAAACAACGGAATTAATTAGGTAATTAGGGAAACAAAATAAATGTAAAATAATGATAAACTCTTTAGAGACAACAGCTGCGACTCCGCAACAGCACGCATACATGCAGATTTGGAAGTTGCTAATGCATAATTAGATCCCATCATAAAGTTTGGTGGATGGTATCCAGTTTGTTCTTAAACTGCAGGGATTTAGAGAGCTCACCACAACTTTATGTTAAGAGACATATTTACATAGACTTATAAAGCATTTTAGGTTCATAAACCGCAAACCCTGCTAACAATTTTAGGTTGTAAGAACGTAAACCTTTTTTTGGAAAGTTGTAGAAACATTCAAAACACCAATTTTTTTAGATGTAGTAACATTACTGTTTGGTTATAAGAACGTTATTCAAAATGTTTTAATACAGTAAAGTTTTTAAAATCTTCCACTAACTACTTAAGAATAAAATTTTTGATATATAATGTACAACCTAAAAAAGTTCTAAAA